>PVJD01000039.1:426878-855030 GCA_004026545.1 Mormoops blainvillei
TCTCTCTCTCTCTCTCTCTCTCTCCCTCTCTCTCTCTCTCTCTCTCTCGCACACACACGCACTCACTCCACATGTTCAAACAACATAACAATTTCAGGAGGGAAAACTCATGGGTGAGAAACGATTTTGTGTATCTTCTCAAATTTAATATTTTGACACTGAATACTTTGACAGCTCTATAGAGCTGTATCTACATTGACACAAACTATTCAAGTATTAATACACATGTCACAGTTATGAAAACATACTGCAAGATATAAAGCATCCTTAAAATATTTTGAGAGACTTGCCCGAAATTTGATGTAACACAGACTTCTCCAGGACAGTGTTATAATCCCAACCCAGGACTGAAAGCCGTTAGAACCAAGAGTGGACCTGAAATTCTGCATTTAGTTTATGTGGTAGCTATTATTTTAATGTCTGTTCACAATGATAAGGAGGGCACGTAAACTTATCTGCAGAAAGCAGGATGCTCATTTTGCCATTCCTTCTCACGTCCCACAGTGCAGCCATGCAGCCCAGAAGCAGTTATGCAGAACGCAGATGAAGTTTCACTCCACGTTACAAATGCATTCATTTAAGCATATTCTGCAAGAGACTGCTGGAAGATGAAACTGTCATCCTTTCTCCTATAAACGCCAAAGTTTTAGTTTTTATGTTACTCTTGATAGGATACTATGAAATTCAATCGTGACATAGATACCGCTAATAAAATTTTAACCTCTTTTCTTTTACGTGTACTATGAGTCTGTAGCTGCTGTATGTTGAAAAGTGAATTCAAGGTCAAAACATGGGGTGAAAAAGTAAAAGGGAGTGAGGAGAAATCAGAAGTTAATTTTAATGTCTAATGAGACAAACACGAACTGTCAATATAGAAATCCAGTGCTTTAGTCTCTGAAACAGTGTTTAGGCAGATTCTAGACAAATACATAAGATACTGGAAAAAAAAACAAACCCAAAATCTAAATGAAAAAAATATTTTGCTTTTCATGAGGCAAAGAGGTAGTGGTTATCTTAGTTCATTCCCTCCTGATGACCACAAGGTAGACTATGCCAGCAAAGCCTTGCATTGATTTGTTTAACTTTTAGAAGTTAGCATCTGGGCTCAAGACCAAAAGTAAAGTGAGAAAAAGTTACCCTGAAGAAAATTCTCAAGCAAAATCACAGGAGGAAATATAACTTGGGTTGATATATCTGTAGTTTTTGGAGAAGAAAAACTTATTCAGTAGTAGAAACACAGATACAAAGATAGAGATAGCTATTAAAAATTTATGTTTTAAGGCTCACCATGGATTTATTTCCCAGGCTTTGTTTTACACATATTTTAGATCAAAGGCTTCACATTATCCAGATAGGGTTTAGCACACCATTGTGTATATAGCAGATAACAAAGAATAATTAATAAAATTATTGTTCAAAGACCTTATAGTCTGTTGCCCAATATATGAAGTAGGTAAGACATATTGATTAAATGAATCAGAAAGAAAAAATATGCCTATGTAAAAGCTGCAGAAAATTAAAATTGAAAATATTAGATCTTTATAGTTGGCACTCAGGTAAGTAAGTAGAGAAAATTAAAGAAAAAAGGGAATTATAGAAGTTATGCATATATGTATGTGTAAACTGTATATATGTTAATATGGATTATGTACGTGTGTGTGTATATATACACATTAGAATGCATACATATGTTCATGTTTATATACACATATATATGTAGAAATATGCCTGCCTTTGATGATGATATGTTTCTCTATGAGCAAGATAATTCAAACTTCATGTGATTATACAGCAGACGAGGCTAAAAGCAATAATTCTTCCTCTTCAACTATATTTGAACTCTACATACATATTTATTACCCTACTTTTCTTTCTTTCATTTTGTTAGAACTTGGCATTTATATCTTTATTTTAAATGTATAATTGTTTGAATAGACAATACAAACACATGGTGCAGAATTCGAGAGAGACAGAAGGATACATAGTGAGATACAGACCTCACTCCCACCCTGGCCCCAGGGACCTAGTCTCTGTGCCAGAGGCAAATGGTACTCGGGTGTTCCACCCGTCCCATTAGACTGATGTATTTGTGTACGTACACATTTTCCTATTTACAGACATCAAAGCATACTGGACGTACATTGTTCTGTCTTTGGCTTTATAAATACTTCAGAGACATTTCCATGTACAATCAAATAGAGCACTCCCACTCTTCTTCGTGGCTGTAGAGCGTTCCATTGGATATACCACCACCCCTGAAGCTAGTCTCCTGCTCTGAACATGTAGACAAGATCTGACTGTTTGGCCTTTCAGATTCTCTCCCTGCAATTTCCTTTCTCTAAAGAATATGCCTTTACGGTTGGGCCGTGTCTGTATGCCTACATATGAAGCTGGGGGTGTGTGTTGGGGTGGGGGGGGCGGATCGCCGTTTTCTGTATTTCAAGATATTCTTTGGGTTTTTGCCTTATCCTCCCTAGAAGTTCTAAGGTCATTTCTTTTCAGGCTTCTACAGGGTGAATTGTACCCCCTTTCAACCTTACCTTTTCTTCCTGTATTTTAACTTTAGCTTCCTTTGCCCTGTTAAATCACTTCCCAGTCCTCTGTCTCTGCCTTTTAAAAATCTTTTGACCATTTTTATCTACTCTTGCCTTATACATCTATATTAATTAATGTATTTTTAAATTTTCAATGTAATATCAGTGGCTGTTGGGCAAGAGAAGACAAACAATACATGCATGTTTAGTTATCTTTCAAAGACATAATTAAATAAGGTAAATCTTTAAAAGTATGCTTTTGAACTATGAGGTTTTTTTGTTTTTATTAGGAATTAGAAGTAATGCCTTATGTGAATCCGATATGCACAATTTGAGAAGAATGAATTCTCTAAGTATTTCTAGGAATATGTACTCAATTGCTAGCCTTCCTACCCATATGCTATCATTTATATATAGAAGCACAAACCCTGTACATTTGAAAAAGCCAGATGGCAGCTCTTCCCTTCATTACTGGGATGAAATAGGGAATACCCACATTCCCTGGTGCAAATACACCACAGCACTTTGTTTTAAAACATAGAGTTTTGAAGTGAACATGAACCTACTTCCACCCTTTTTCAATGTTTGTTCTCTTCTTTAAAACCACACTGATGACAACAAAAAAAATGCAATGAATTCAGGTACCTGATTTTTGAAGTTCAAAGTGAAAAGCTAAATAATATTAGCATAAACACTTACCACAGTTACCTAAGAGAATTCCGATAGCTGCCTCAACTCTCCGTGTGAAATTATTCTTGCTCGGCATTTGTAATTGTTTCTGTCAGGAAAATGGAAACCTTACAGATATTTACAAATGTGCCTTGGAGAGCACATAACCTTGGAGATTTGTGTAATGTACCTTTGGAAATGGAAATTCTTCAGATAGTTCATAAAGTAACCCGTCGACTCATGAGAGCTAACTTCTGGAGGCAATATTTGTCCTTGGCAAAATCTGTTTTGTTAACATTTTATTTATAAACAACAGCAACAACAACAAACACAGCCAGGATGGTTCAATGATAACCAGATATTTTTATTAGAAAATCAGATGCAGATCTTGAAGTTAAGATACTGTACTTACAATTGCTCTTTTTAACTCTCTAGGGTCAGAAATGAGCTGTGATTCCATCCAGGTTCCTATGTAAATGGCAATGCACTTACAGGACAGCTTGAATCTTAGTTGTGAGAAGGACTCTGCTTTAATGATATGAGTTATATATATTTTTGTTTGTTTTTTAAGATTCTCAAACTCTGGTATTTATTATGTTTTTCTGAAATAAATCCCCCAAAATGCAAGTATTTTTCTATACTTTCTTTTCTAGTTCTAAATAGGCATGACTCTAAGATGATTTGTTAGGATTGGCTTGAAAAAAAAGGGGGCAAGCGGCACCCCACTTTAAGCAGAGGGAAAACGAAGAAAGAGAAATACCGGTGACAATTATGTAGGAAAGCACTGTTCAAACAGGAACACTGGCTTCCTGACAGCAAAATCATCTTGAGCTAAACAAAGCTGCTCATTCTTTTTAAAAAAATCAGACTCCAGCTTAATAAGATTGAGCCTAACAGACTTTTATTATAGGCACTTATGTTAGCCTCTTTGAGTTTCAATCTGTATTTCAGGATTTCAGTTATCTTGGAAGGAGAGAGATATGATTGCAGTTGACAAAGAGATATTTTATAGCAACCTGTGTGTCTGCCAAAGGTTGCTTTTATTTTTCTCAAGACTCTAGAACAGAGTCTTGGTCTTGGAAAGGACCAGAAGGGCTGCCGAGACACACACTCATCTCTTCCCAAAGATTAGCAACAAAAACCAAACTCTTTGATGAATGCTTATTCCTTCAAAGGCCTAAAGCCCTTTACTCCTCCTTTAGAACATCTCCTCTTACGAATATGAGTGTTAAATTAAGCATCCACCGTGAGCAAATAAACCTTGTATTTGTGGATTCCCATTCTGTTTTTCGTTCTGCAAAACAATGAATGGATAGATAGATTCAAACCCAAATATGAGGAACCAACCCTACACCCATAACAATGACGGAGCAGATAATTTGCCTTTAAAGACCCAAAGACGCAAGAAAAAAATTTGGCATGGAATATGTGAAACACTACATGATATTAATTATTAAGGAAGTGTTTAATTCTTTTTTTTTTAAAAGATTTTATTTTATTTTTCGAGAGAGGTGAAGGGAAGGAGAAAGAGAGGGAGAGAAACATCAATGTGTGGTTGCCTTTCATGTGCCCCCTACTGGGGACTTGGCCCACAGCCCAGGCATGTACCCTGACTGGGGATCGAACCAGCGACCCTTTGGTTCACAGGCTGGCACTCAATCCACTGAGCCTCACCAATCAGGGCGGAGGTGTTTAATTCTTAATTATAACTATTTTCGAGAAAAGTAGTTTAATTCAAAAATAAATGTATTGGTTGAAAAGATGTTGATTTGGATTTTTTTCCACCTAAGGCACTTTCAGATTCTTAGTCCCACCATGACAAACGAAAGAGGTGACTCTTCGTTTCTGAGGTACATAACCTCTCTTCTACCCTTATAACTCCAATGGAATGTAAGGCGAGTACAAAACAGTCATGTTAAAAAAATGTTCTCCATTTGCCAGAGTTCAAGAGAAAAATGACTCTGGACGTAACTGCAGTTTTTCATTCATGTGGCTAAAAGCAGAAAGAGATACATGATGGATGGGTGGATGGATAAGGAAACAACATGTGAATATATTCATAACTCAGTCTCTGTTTAATGTGAAGAATATATTTCGGGGATTCTAATCTCTGCAATTTTGCCTTTAAGAAAGGAGATTAAAGATTGGAAAGAAAGAATACAATTCTGTTGTCTAAATAGAGTTCCCCTGCCCCCTGTCTCCGATCCTGGCATTTAGACGCTTTCATTGCTGTGCTACAAATGGTGCTGCCTGAAGAGGCCTGTGTACCTGTACCTCACCGTGGGCTTCCTTTTAGAGCAGCCTGAATTCCACCTGCCCACAGCTCCCATCTCAGGAGCAGCTGTTCACAGCCACTCATAATAATCCAATTACTAGGTACCAAAAAAGGGCATCCTTCTGCTCATTCCCCCTTATCTGCAGACTGTGAGAGAAATATGCCACTTATGCAAACAAGCAGTGGTCTCCAGCAAAATTTTTGTTTCCTTTTTATTGTCAAGGGGGTGGAGGGAGGAACTGAAATCTCCATGGGGAATGAATAGCTACACTATGGAAGAAAAACAAGAGTGAAACTTTCTGAATATAATTACTTTATTGATTTACAAGTAAATTTATTGCAATTATTTCTCATATACCTACTGCTCTATTTATTGTCAGTCCTTGGTGATCACTTTATTTTTTAGTCAAAACTATGAGAAATTCCAAACCTCTTCAAACTTCTTTTCTAAACTTCAGTTAACAATCCTGGTTCAACAAAATGGTAAAATAATTTTTGTCGTTGGCAGAAACGAGTTTCTCTATTAGTGTGCCATTCACTGGTTTAGTTTCTGTTGGTTTCTGAGGATCTTTTTGTCTTTTTTGGGGTGTGTTAGTATCACAAAGGATTAAGACACATTCAGAAGCAGCTACATTTTCTGGCTGAAAAGTTTTTGATGACAGTCATTTATTTTGGACTGAACGCTTATTCAAATTCTTTTCAAAGGGAACCTTTGGGCTACAGTAAGCCCCTGACTTTGGGTGGCTTGTTATGCAAATCGGTAACTGTAAAACAATGAATCATCTCACAGATCAGAAACAGAACACCTTTAGGCATGAATTTTGTTTTGACAAAGAAGCCTTTTAACATAATCTGTAACAAAATTAAAATAATAATGTAATCACATTCAGGGTGGAAAATAAATCCTCAAGCTTGACATATGACTCATTCTTAACTGCTAGATCAAATATTGCCATTAAGGAAGACTTTTGGGAATTATTTTTCTGAAGGTGCTTTATATTCATTTCATTGTTCCAAAGCTTTTATACTGTATTTTTCTTAAGACATTTAATTTGCCATTTTCATCATTGTATTCATTGTATACCTGTGTGTTCTTGTTCCTGTAGTTATTTTCAGGTAAATGAGGGCAGGGTCTCCCACTGTCTCACCACCATTCTTCACTGTGAGTAACAGTGTGTGGCATGGAAAATGTCCGGGCCCTGCGTCCTCAGTGGAAATCATAGTTTTATTCTTGATGTGAGGTAATCTTTTGGTACCGTGGCTCATCATTTAGAACATATCCTTCGACGTAAATGCACTTAATGTGGAGTACCTGAGATTGAAGGGGCCTTTCCTAGACTTGGCTTGAATCAATGTCGAAACCGTAACACAAACTAAAAGCAAACACTTGGGACTATCTTTTGAGCATGCTACTGGTTTCCCCAGCTCTCACCCCAGCTGTGCTCATTGCTAGTAGGGTCTTGTTCCTTGTCTTTCCTCCCTGCTGCGCAAGCAAGGAAATGCGTGTTTACTAACCTATGTACACATATCTGTAAGCACCGAAGCCTAACCTCCTGTATCTGCCTTAAACATGAGAGCATCCTGATGTCTCCAACTTTAACCCGTGACCACGTGGGTCATTCTAACCGCCTCCCCTTGACTCTCTGTATAAAGTCCCACTCCAAAAGGTAGGAGCTCTGCTTCCTGTTGCCTGTCATCAATTTACTTATTTTTCAATTTCAACATATATTTCTACACACACAGCAGCATCCAAATGGTTCACCGGCATGCCCTTGGGACACTTTATCAACTGGAGTAAAGTGCTTATTATGTTCTGTGGCTTTTGCTTTTAGCTTACAGGCTCAATTCACTTCCAAGATCACGGAGGTTAGCACCTGTCTCCCCCTCCTTCCGCGAGCATGCCGCATGCATTTGTAATACAGTTAAATTCTCTTGTCAGAGTCTATATGCTTTCCTGGGATTCCCTGAACTCTTAAATGACTCTTTTAAATTTGCATACATTAAGTTTTGCTCTTTGTGCTGTAAATTTCTGTGTGCTTGACAGATGCATGGTGTCATATGTCGCCATTACGCTATCATCGATAGTAGTTCCACTGGCCTAAAAAATCCCTTGTGCCTCACCCCCTCACCCTTCCCTCCACCCCCCAACGCCCCAGCAAGCACTGATATTTTTAGTATCTCCACAGTTTTGGCTCTTCCTGAAAGTCATAGCATTGGGATGAACGCTATGTAGATGTTTAGACATCTATGGGCAGGCTTTGTCTGTGGAGCACTGCACGTGTAAGGCTTCTCCCTATCTTTTCATGTTTGATAGTTCCTTTTTAAAATTTAAATGAATAGATGCCCCTTTTGTTGTTGTTGTTGTTTTGTTTGTTTGAGTAGCTTACAGAAAAGCAGAGCAGGAAGTACAGAGAGTTTCCGTGCACCTCCATAGCACACCTGCATGTGCACATCTGCTGCAATGGATGAACCAATGCTGGTACATTATTATCAACCGAAGTCCGTAGTTCACGTCAGGGTCCAGCCTTCGTGTGGCGCAGGCGTATGGCTTAGGACAGACGTATCATGTCCACCTATATTACAGTCCTGGAGAGAAGAGTGTCCCCGGCCCAACCTTGCACTGGCTTCATCTGGTCTTCCCCTCTCCCCCAGATGGAATTTGTTGATGACCATTCCGGAGAGCCTGACGCAGAGAAAGTACACAGGGACCTACGTAATCCCCTTCCTCCAGAAACACTCCCCTAGTCCTGCCAGAAACCTGGCCTCATGAGGAAACTGCTGGTGACACTCTTTAATCATCGAGCAGGAAATGAAAGGTGTTTGCTCAGCGAGCCCATGGATCGCACAGCTCCCGATGTTATTACGAACTTTCATCACCAACTATACTAGTGACACCAGAGTCACTGCAGGAAGGTCTGACCACCAGAACCCTACCTCGAACCGAATATTTGTGCCTCTCGTAGACAGAGTAGAGGTCCTGTATCCATCCTTTCTTTGATAGGGAGTCTGGGGGTTCAAATTCTGGTTTCGGCCAGTGGAGAAACTGGGCTCATGGACATGTCCCCAGGATTGGAAATGCTCCTCAAGAGGTGGTCACGAATGTGACAACTGCCCACGGCAGTAACTGGCTATGACTCCCAGACTCGCTCTCCCTGTCACGTGTGCCCGTGTGGGTGACTGAGTCGCCTTGGCTTTCGTTCCTTCCCCAGGGCAGCCTCTCACCCCCAGGCCCCCACTGCATCGACTGTCCTCAGGACTCCTGGCTTCAGCACCCACTGCTTCTGAGATGCGTGCCGGAAGCTTCCTCCTTCCCTCCCCCTTCGAGCAGCCCCAGCATATGACCCCTAGCGCCAGCAAGGGGTGTGGGCAAACTAGCTGTTGATAACAGTGAGAGGAGGTTCCATTCACAGTCATTTCGGGCTCTAAGTTATAAATGAGAGTTGGATATATTTTGGTTTTCAAAATTCCCTGACCTGTGAAGAGGATTCCTTCTTTGGCCTCAGGCCAGAATTGATGCTCTATGAGAGCGACCCTGGCTCCCAGCCGGAGGGGAGGCCGGCGTGAGGCGCCACTCTTGCGGCAGACAGCCTGGCACACCACTCATTAAAGGGGGAACTGAGGCAGCCCAGCAGGCAGCCAGAGAGGCTACGCCAGCTGCCGAGGAGCACGTCACTTTCTTTGCTCTTCAGGCCATGATTCCTCAGCCAGGAATTATTGAAAAATACACGCAGTGGGCTCCTTTCCATCAAAGACAGTGGTCTGGTAGGTCTGGGTTCGTGCTTAGGCTCCTATAATTCATAAACAAACAAGTAAGTAAATGTTTCATGCCACTCCGAAGCATACTCTTTGTTTAAAATTACTGCTGTCATGGAAGAAAAGGTACTCTTTTTGTGGAGCCGAGAATGGGAGGGCTGAGGTTCTATATTTGGTTCACGCCCACAATGGAAGGCAAAGTTTGGAGTGCTTGGCGTGCATGCCTTCAGCGGTGATCTCAGAAGTGCGTGTCGAGGGTGGGGGCGGATATCAGAAATGGTCCTTAAGAGTTACAGCTCAGCTTCCTTCAATAGCCTGGCAATCGAAATACTTAAAAGCACATAAAAATATCTTAGCTTGGAACACAATGAGCAGACTGCAATATTTTTATTGCTGTATATCTGTGTTTCTTTCACTAAATTCCACTTGTTATTATTATTCCTGTTTAAGGTAGCTAATTACCTGAAGGATAAAACTTTACATAGAAAATAGAACTTTTCTGTTATCTTTTCGGAAGATAATTGATTTATGCTATGTCTTGTTTACCCATACGGGATATATACTTCTTGCTATTTTGAAGGCAAATGATTCTGAAAAGTAAAATAAGGAAACAGGCCTATTCATGTGCAAAATCTTAAGTATCACACAATGTTAGTATTTGATATTTTATTACTTCTCTCCCTAACTATCTCCTTTGAGATTTTAAATCTGCATTCTAAATTAAACAATAACCAGACCGATGCTTTCCTCGCCTGTTGCCTTATAGCAGCTCTTTTGGAGGTTTAAAGAGAATCAGAAAATTTTATTTCTACAGGTATACATTCAGATGTTACTAATTTCAGGCTCAAAGATCCTGAAAAAAAAATTGATAAGCCCTTGATAGGATAAAAAACTAGATAGGGTTTGGAAACCCGGATAACATAGACTGTGGAAGGTACGGATCTTAACCTCTGTGAATTGAGGGCAGAGTTAAGTTGATTAACTACCGGGGTTTGATCTGGGGGCTCCATATTTCTGTTGACCCCTTTTGTGCGGTGTCTTGTGGATGAGGCTGCCGAGTTTCTAATCTCACACATTCTGTCACAGTCTCCATTCGAGACGTGATCACTCAGCTGTCAAATCTGTTTTGAAAAGGCCTTTGGAGAGAGAGCACAGCACCCATCCTTTACCTCCCTGAGATGCTCTCTTCTGAAAATCGCACTCCCAGCGTCCGCCAGGGACAGTGTCCTACAACCTCTGACAGAGTTAGGTTGCTAACTTCATCCTTTAAAGAGATTCTTCTTACCGAGTTTTATCACATTACCTCATCTCAGGGTGGTATTATCCTCCTTGAGGAGGAAAAACGTCACTTGTTCAGAGAAATGCGACGAAAGTCACGTATTTGAAGAGCACACGTGTGCTCTAGTGTTTTCGGGGTAACAGAGCAATGAGCGCCCACACATCATACACAAATGCGCGCCTTTCACCGAAGGTGAAGTGCATGGTAATCGAGCCAATCAGAACAAGGGTAGGTGCTTGTCCTAAAGATTGGATGGCAGGGATTTCCGTCCAACTCTGTAATCGGAGCAGCGGGCCCTCTAAATGGGCAGGGCCGCAGGGTGCAACTTCTGGGAGAAGGCACGAGACCTGGGCAATTCTAAGTGGTGCTTTGCACAGATAAACTCAAATTCAGCCTAAGAAACATTAACACTATCGTGGTGGTGCTTCTGAAAGCGTTTGGAAGCAGCCTCAAGGCTTGAATGATAGCTCGTATTTTAAGATCCTGGAATCTTTTGTTCCAATGCCTGCTGTTCCCCATGGGTGAGGAGGTGTCCTCCCGCCAAGAGAGATGAATCCACAATGCCTGACACCAGGCAGAGGAGACAGGCAGCAGTTACCAGTCTCATCCACTCACAGCATGCCACACAGGGCCACGCGTGGTCTGAGTCAGCAAGAGTTCAAAAACGGAGCGTGTGGGAGGCAGCCTTACAGAAACGAAAGCATATGGTAACCCTTGTTTCTCAGGCTTATTTGAATCACTCTGTGGGCTGGCAGGGAACCTAACCCCCGCTACTCAAGGAAAACCAGGACTGTACCTGGACCCCATGACAAGGAGGGGTGTTTGGCTAAGGGATCTTATCTAAGGAGGCAGATAGGGCGGGAAGAAGGTTCTTTGGCCATTGGGACAATTGAAGCCCTTCCAATTTTCCCGGATGTCAAGGCTGCGCTAGATCCTGAATCCTAGTTTCAGTCCCTGTTCCTTTGGATAAATTTGAAAAGTGAAGGGGCTGAGCAAAAAGGAGAAAGGAAGGAGAAGGAGGAGAAGAGAAGGAAGGAAAGGAAGGAAGGAAGGAAGGAAGGAAGGAAGGAAGGAAGGAAGGAAGGAAGGAAGGAAGGAAGGAGAAAAAAGAAAAAAGAAAAGAAGAGAAAAGAAGAGAAAAGAAAATAAAAGAAAAAAAAGAAAAGAAAAGAAAAAAGAAAAGAAAAGAAAAGAAAAAAAGAAAAAAAAACTGAAAAGAAAAACACAGACACAACAGTATGGTGATTGCCAGAGGAAGAGGGGGTAGGGGAAGTGACAAAAGAAGAGGCTAAAGGGGGGATAAATG
Source organism: Mormoops blainvillei (assembly GCA_004026545.1). Classification (NCBI taxonomy): domain Eukaryota; kingdom Metazoa; phylum Chordata; class Mammalia; order Chiroptera; family Mormoopidae; genus Mormoops; species Mormoops blainvillei. The sequence goes on from PVJD01000039.1 coordinate 438,695, forward strand.
GTGACCGTGAGGGAAGGAGACTTGACTCGGGGTGGGGGTGGGGGGGCGAACACACAATGTGATATACAGATGATGTGTTATAGAATGTACACCTGAAACCTATATGATTTTATTAACCAATGTCTCCCCAATACAGATTTTAAAATTGTCTTAATAAATATTCATTATTGGCTAAAATAGTTGAAATACCCTTAGGTAAGGTGAGTTTCAGAAAATGGATCAGTTGGGGTGGTGAAATTTTCTGACCTGTTGTCATTGATACACTGGCTTAATCCTTTGACCTGCCCTTGGAACAGAAACCATGGTGGCTAGATGTCTTATGCATGCCCAGAAGGAAAGGCAGAATTTCCTGGGCCATCCTAAGCCTTGACCTAAGCCTTGACCTTACTGGGCCAACCAGCCCTGTTTGAACACTGCTGAAGCAGTCATGCCGGGCAAAATGCCAAGCACTCATAGATTTAGATTGGGAGTCATTTAGGGCATAACCCCTCAGAGCACTGAGAAGCAAGGGGTGGCATCAAAATTAGATGAGATAAAATGGCACTTGATGAAAACTGTGATATCTGCAATAATGAAAAGAAACTTTATAAGAATTATGCCAGTAGTTTTTCAGGGGTTCCCTCTCTCTCTATGGATATATCATTATAAATCTTTCTTCATGGCTTGTGGAATAAAATGTATCCTCCCCACATACTGGGGAAAATAAATTTGTTATAACATGATGCTTTAAATGGCCAGTATTATTAAAAGGCAATTTTCTGTTTTATGAAAATAAATTATTCAAGCGGAAACAAGTAACTGAGAGGAATTACATTTTATTATTTTTTCTGATGAAATAAAACAAGCTAATTTAAAACAATGTATGACTATAGGAATCAGTAAACAATAAAATTAATATCACAGTAAAAATGCAGAGATCAGTTTATCAATATAATCGTATATTTTGTCAGTCTTTTCTTTGTATTAATATAATTATAAAATTAAAAATAATTTTGACATCACACTGCAATATATTTTTTCTCAAACCACGCTTCCTTCACTTACAGTGTAAAGTTATGCACATGATATATTATCATTAAATATTCGTACAAAGCCTGTTGAATCAGTGCATGCTGCAGTTAATTAGTTTTCCATTGAACAGTTAACCATTTTCCTATTGTTTTGTTTCTTTTCCGCTGGGAATAATACAGCAGTGACTGTTATTCTGCGTAGACCTTTGTTCACATGCTTGATGTTTTATCTTTTTCTTTATAAATACTATTCCTATTTCAGGACAGTATGTTTCCAGCTTTACTGTTAATTCATTGCTTGAACATGTTCCATCTTAATAAGAAATCATTGACAATGGCACGGTGATTGCAGAGGGCAAAGGGGGTGGGTGGAGGTGGAAGAAGGTATAAGGGGGCTAAATGGTAATGGAAAAAACACAATTAAAAAGAAAAAAAGAACCCTGGCTGGTGTGGCTCAGTGATTGAGGGCCAGCATGTGAACCAAGGGGTCACCCGTTTGATTCCCAGTCTGGGGCACCTGCCTGGGCTGCGGGCTGGGTTCCCAGTAGGGGGTGTGCGAGAGGCAACCACACATTGATGTTTCTCTCCCTCTCTTTCTCCCTCACTTCCCCTCTCTAAATATAAATAAATAAAATGTTTTTTTTAAAGAAAGAAAAAGAGGGAGAACAAATATAGCCACTCTATTCTTACCTCTTTGGATTCTGATGTCTAACAATTTAGTGATTCCAACATCCACCTTGTGGACACAATAAATACTTTTTTTGCAAATGTTTACAATTTTCCATGCTTCTGAGGCTAAAAACTGAGGTCAGGAATCTCCTAAAAGTCAAATATGTACCACAGAGACAACTAGATTGGAAGGAATAGCAAGTGGGGGCCAATGTGCTCTTCTTCCAAGTCCCCTGGAATCTTGTAACTTTAAGCAGAGTGCCACGGTTCAGACCAGCGCCTGTTTATTATATTTCTACAGTCTTATAATAAAAATCTAGAAAACATGTTGTTTTTGGAGCATGGGCACCCTCCGCAAGCATCCAAGCTTTAAAAACAGTTTTTATATTTTATTACAACCTGGTTTTTTAAATGATAGATACAGAAATGAATGTTTTTTGATAGACAAAACAGAAATACAAAATGGGAAAAGTTATTGTTACTTTAATGAAATGGTGTTATCGTTGGTTGCATTCTTTCTTTGTATGCTTTAAAAGGACCACGAGCATTCCAGTGCAGTTGTTTATTGGGTGAGATTTAGCATTCCGTTCACTCCATGCTTTAGGATAAAGCAGTAGAGTTTTATTCCTCTGCCTCTTTCAGTATCAAAACAGACTGACAGAATAAGTGAAATACTTTGTTAAATTTCAAGAGAAAATCCGATATCTACTGTCACTTTGATTGGCAACCCCTTTATTACAAGTTCATACAGTGAAGGGGAAATGGAAAGCAAGCCTGGTGACCAAATATGGATTTGTCAATTATGAGAAAGATGCCCTAAACAGGTAAAGAAAAATAATTGTAATATCTGTGTCCAATATGAAAACTAACCTGCTTGGATTGCTTTTTTTTGTTCCCCCAGTCTCCTGTCCTTCTATCTGAATGAGGCAGGTACTTATAATTACATGCTGTGGTGCACAAGGTCCTTCTTCCTCCCCGATACCAAGCTTTAATGAATTTCATTATTCTTTTTTAATTTACATACTCCTGCAGAATAAAGATTCCCAAATCATTAACTAATTTGATATGTCTGAAATACCAATTCAATTGTCTGGTCCCCTGAGATTTTCAAATATCTTGTTCAAACACCTCTTAACTTAGTTTCTTAATTAGATACACCGTGATGGATGGATTTTTATACCTCGGTCTCAGAGGGACAGCGAATCAGCCTCATTTTTATTACAATTTAAGAGACTTAGATCAAAAGTCATTTAAAACCATCAAGTCACAGTTTGGGAAGAAATATTCAGGATCCCCTGAATAAGTGCTTAATTTATACAGATATGAAGCAATATAGTAAGTGCTAAGAATGCTGATCAAATTCTGTTAGTAAATAGTAAATATTGCTGGATGATATTTAAAAATGTGTTTGGTTATAAGGAAAAATTCTACCTTACAAAGATATCAGGTTTATAAGAAAAGAATTAAGTCATTAGGGGTTATAATAAAAAGCACTCTGAAAATTGTTCAGAATTTCAAAGGACTTATTTTTCCCCTGAACTCCACAGGGGCTCAAAAGCATGCTATTGTTTTTCTATATCATTTCTTCTATTTTGACATTTATTATTTTTTCTTTTTTTAAAAGATTTTATTTATTTTATTTTTAGACAGAGGGGAAGGGAGGGAGAAAGAGAGGGAGAGAAACACCAATGTGTGGTTGCCTCTCACGTGCCCCCTACTGGGGACCTGGCCTGCAATCCAGGCATGTGACCTAACAGGGAAATCGAACCGGTCACACTTTGGTTTGCAGGCTGATGCCCAATCCACTGAGCTATGCCAACCAGGGCTATTTTGACATTTATTCTTATGTAAATAAATATAAAATAATATGTCCATGTTAAAAGCACAAGACATAAAAACCTTTTGTATGTGTTTTGCTAAAAGTTGTCTATATTATATAATGGTACTATATGTGTGAAGGTCTTGATATTATACTGATATATATGAATATTATAATCTGTTTTATAAATGGCATTTTATAAAATCTGATTTAAACTTCTCAGGAATTCTTTTGCATTTTAAAAGGTTTAATTTATTTTTGTTAATAAATTTACTACTCTCTAGTCACCGAAAGGAAAACAAGAGGATATATAGTGTCACCTTCTACAAACTAATGAATAAAGTGCACTTGAACGTTATAGTACTGATAATTTCAGAGGAATATTAGAAATATTAATTTGTCATACTGTCATTTTGTAAGGTACTAGCAAGGAGCAGACACTTAATAATTGTGTGCTAAATAAAAAGTTTTATAAAGTATATTTTTATCAAGATGTCCACTAAATTGGGTATATTTCTAGTGGTGACAAAGTGATACATTAATATATTAAAAACCAGAATGATTAAAAACACAAAAACAATTAAGCACTTTGTTATTCTCACACATTTTTATTTTCTATAACAACCGATAAACCATTTTTATAGTAAGCATTACTTTCTATGGCACTCCAATATGAAATGATTTGTGTTAGGTGAAACTTCAAATGATGCTTTTTAAAATATAGCCAACAGACAATTTCTTTCATTTACAGCAACTGAGGTTTAAAATTTTCAGGAATGGCTGATTTAAATCTCTTAGATGAATAGACCGATGAGGTTGAGAAAAGATCCAACTGGAATCAGGCCTTCAGGGCTAGGCTTCCTCCTGTTATTAACCTTTAACTATCGTTTCAACTCTTGGGACTTTCATTTCTTTATCTGTAATCTAGGAGACTGGGCAAGGCCTTTTCATCCATAAAATGCTATGATTTTGAAATTGCATTTTTGTGGTTTTAATATTAAACTGTTTATATAGTAATTATATATGTTAAATGTGTACATATACCTAGTATAAGCACATATATACTGTATACTAAATGTACACATATATAGAATAAATGTATAAAGACTATGCATTATGTATACATATATACTTAAGATCATTATGTTCTCTTTATAAATCAGCCTCTCTGTCATTATAACACTTTTCTCTTTTCCTGTGGTAGTTGCTTTTGTTGTAAATTCTACTATGTCTAATTTTAATGTACTTCTCTGGACATCTTATGAATAATGTTGACGTAATATATCTTTTTTATCCTTTAAAATATTTTAAACAGTGTATTCATCTTAAAAGTAACTTTGCTTTAGAAAACTTAATTCTTTTCCCCACATTGTGATAATTTCTGATTTGCTCCCCAAGTTTAAAACATTTATTTAAAATACCCTTATCACCATGATTGAGCTTAAACATATTATCTGCTTTGTGTTTTAGTTTTGCTTTTGTTCTTTGCTGCAGCTTTGTTCTTTTTCTGCCTGTATTTGGGTTAATTTAATACCTTTAGTATGCAATTTTATTGTTAGTGTTGGTTAGTCATTGTATCTTTTTTCCTTTTGCCATTGCTCTTATGTTTACAAAATGTATCTTTTTAAAAACACATTTCAAATGAATATAATAATATAAATCAAAGACACAATATTATCTAAGCTTGATTTAATAATTAAGGATCTTTCTTTTATAAATTGCCCCTATTTGCACTATATTAGTTCTGAGAAATATTTGTTGAATATTCTGATATTAATACTTACCTTAGGAATTCAGAGGCCTTGAAGTGCATATTTTCACAAATTTCAAATTAGTGTAGCAATAAATAGTCATTACACTGAAGTCATTTTATTAATAAGTAGACTTATTTTACTACTTCTAGTTTCTATCATATTAATAATTTAAAGTGGCATTTTCCCACAGGTCTGTTCCAAACAAAATTCATTTTATTTTAAGTAAAACTCTACAGAATTATGCAGGACATGTCTGACGACTTTATCTGGGGCTGACAATGAGGTAATGGTTATAGCAAACATGAAAAACTATTTGGGACCTGAACTCAAATGAGTCCAGACCAAAGCTGTGCTCAGATGTGTCTAATTGAAAGCTGTAAGAGCAGAGCTTAGAAATGGAAAGACCGAGAACAGCCCACCTGAATTGAACTGGAGCCCAGGAAAGTGACATTAAGAGACAGAATTAGAAGGCAGAATGAGTGCTAAGCAAAGACTTTTCAGCCTTGTCAACGAAGTCCCTGAAATATTCTCTGTGGGACATTGGTTGCAACAGCCAGCCTTGTCCTAATGGAATAACAATGCATAAAAGCCATTTAAAAAAAAGAACAAAAGACACAATTTACCAGAAGATCTATGCTCAGTATGTAAAACCCAAGGAAAACTGTGGCCCTAACCACATGTTTCAAAGGGTGCACATCAATCTGAGAAATGGTGGGGGGTGGGGAGAAGCAAATAATTCAGAGAGCAGTTTCTATCAACAGATGAAACAAATTCACACAAAAAAGAACTTCTTTTGCTCCTATTTCCATATGGATTACTGTGGGGGAAAAAACTTTAAAACAATCAAAAGCTTTTATCATTTATATATTAATAAGAAATATTACCTCCAGCTACTTAGGTCTTTGTATTTTATTAAAAGAGGTTTATTTTTGTCTTGAGCTATGAGACAATGCACGCGAAATGTTAGACATATCTCTTCCTTTAGATGTGGAGTAAACACATCTAGAAAAGCAGCTAATGTATATAAACTATCAAATGGCTTATATGAATGTTGACTGTTTTTGATGGAATGGGCATCATCATTAGTGACTTTAATTGTTATCTGGTAAAATGTATCAGCAGTCTGGGTAAACGAGAAATGGATGCCTATTGGTAGCCAAGTTGGTTTCCAGTGCAGCTGAGTTGATTGCACACTTTGTAAGAATCGCTGGGGTCTGTGTTCGTTTTTCTTGGACATAACTCTTAGAAACTTTATTTTCCTTGACCTTACCTCCCTTTCGTAACAGTCTGTGGTAGAAGAGATTAGACCCCTCAGTGGCCGTTCCCACCCACTCCGTGGCTTGACCTGGGGGCTATAGAACGGTTCACAGGACAGGCAGAGGGTCCAGCCTTCCGTAGGGACCTTCAGCCCCGGCACAGAGGCACTGTTACCTTCAGACCAGTCTGGGGCCGCAGGTGGAGAAGCATCAGTTTCAAGGGCTGGCACGGCCTGTGCCCCTGGAAATTTCTAACTGGGCCACAGGCTGTTCAGCAGCGTTCTGCTCTTTTATTTTTAGCCTCTTCAGTGTCTGTACAAGTGGAGAGCAGGCAAGACCTCCCTTGAGTGGCCATGGCTAGTGCTGCCCACATGCAGAACTTCCTGGGCGAGCATCCACCATGCCACACCTGCTGAGTGAGCTCCCTTGTTGTTACAAGGGACGGTAGTGCCCACCGGCACAGTGGTGGGTGGAAAGCAATGGCAGGGGGTAAAGTCGCCTCCCTGAGAGGCCAGTGATCAGCCCTGCTGTCAGAAACCGTGGCCAGCCATGGCTGCCTGACAGCTGCTTGGATCTGCTTAGTGGAGGTTGTAGTCCTTTTAATTTAAATTATTTTGTTTGTCCTCTGCTATGTTTATGAGCTAGCCTAAAAATCAGCTAAATATGCATAACTTCTTATTTCATATCATGGCTGTAGCAGAGCTTCTGCCCTTAACCCTGAGAATCACACAGTTCTTCCTTCAAGAAACAGTTTTGTTAGAAGCTAAACAAAGCTCTGAGTACCAGTGACTTTCCTGTTGTTCCCATAGCATTTGCAGAGTTGGGGGAAGGGTCATTTACAGATGTATTTGAAAAATATGAATAATCTAATAAGCATAGAAATGGAGAAGCAGTTTATATACAAATTAACATAATGATGCATAAATCCATGCATAATTAAATAAATGCAAGTCAGAGGAGCATTATGCAATTTGGTAACCATTTAAAAATATTAATAATTTCTAGTTCAACCTTTGTAAAAGAGAATTATCAGAATAAATAAAATACATGAAAGTTAAAATTTCATGTATTTCCTGACCTATTGGTTTCACAGCTAGGAATACCTGCTACCTGTATACTCAAAGAAATGTATGTTAACTTCAGCAGTTATTAGCCAAAATCTTGAAGCAACCTAATTATTCAATGAAACTCTGTGAAATATTCTATGTAATTTTTGAAAATAGTTACTTAGAAAATTATAAAAGTAAGACAAAATATTTCAGTGAAATAAGGAATACATCTTTATTTCCTGTTACAAATTTTTCCAAAGATGTTCACAGCGAGGATAAAAAACTAGGTTTGGATAATAATATTTTTCATTTATTCACTTTTGCAAGATTGAGAGTAAAATTTAATTTTTTAATTCACTCACGTCATTTGCTAATTACTATTTTAACAGATAGGTATTTCAGACACTAAACTAGATATACTGCTTAAGAGAAATTTAGTCTTTGGTTTATTTTAGCTAGACTTCTTTTGCAGGATCTCATCTAACACAATTGGTAATCATATGAAAATTAAAGAACAAAAAGTAATCTTCCCTTGAATAATTGAAAAAAAGACATTCCTTCTGGGTATGTCCAGCAATCAAAAATTCTGGGCAAGCCCTGGCTGGTGTGCTCAGTGGATGGAGCACCTGCCTGGGAACCAAAGGGTCGCCAGTTTGATTTCCAGTCAGGGCACAGGCCTAGGTTGCAGGCCAGGTCCCCAGTAGGGGGCACACGAGAGGCAGCCACACATCGCTATTTCTCTCCTGCTCTTTCTCCCTCCCTCCCCCGCTGGCTGAAAATAAATAAATAAATTGGTTTTAAAAAGTTCTGGGCAGGTGTAGCCACATGACAGCACTCATGTTTGTCATTGAAGGCAAAAGCTATATTATAGTTCATCCCCCTGGCCCGTTGACCAGTCCCATTATAGAGAGGACACCCTGACAACCTTACTCAGGAAAGTTAAAACTTGGAAAATACATTGCTGAAAATATAAATATATGATGGGTCAAAAACCAAATTCCGTATACCGAATAAAACAAAGCAGAAAGGTGAGTTTATTGCAAGGGTTTTGCCAGCAAACCAGGAAGCCGAGGCTACTGGACCAATGAGTTCCAAGCCGATCCCAGACTAAGGCATTTTTATGGGATAGGTAGAGAGGCTATTGGCTGTTCAGCTGCTTGGTTGCCAGCGCTCTTCTTTCTCACTTGGATCGGTGACGCTGAGTCCAGGGGACAAGGCAGTTTAGCTGTAATGTGAACAGGCCTGGCATTTGAGGATTGGCTGGTGACCTCCCCTGATTTCTGAGAAGACTGTATTCCTGTAAAGTGACGGTGTATTCCTGTAAAGTCAGGTGGCCTTCACGTGCCTACATCGACCATGTCCGCTTTGTCCCTGACATAAGTGACTCCATTTTAGTTTGGTTCTACAGATTGCATCAATCTAATTTTCTATTTTCTCTATAACCTTATTTATATATGTTGAAATGGACAAATGCATTGGTATGGCAATTGAAAACATTATAAAATCTTCTGGGTCACTTAGAGTCTTAAAATCATTTTTACTCTTATTTGCAGGTGGGTGTGTGGAGGGAAAGATCTCTGTCATACACATCCGCAGAGACCTTCCTGATGGTTAACAGAAGGTAAGCAATCCTTTGTCCTAGCCTCGGCATGTCCAGCCCATGGCCTGCAGGCCGCATGCAGCCCAGGACGGCTGTGAATGTGGCCCAACACAAAACCATACATTTACCTAAAACATTATGAGATTTCCTTTGTGATTACGTGTCACAATGTATTTAATGTGTGTCTCAAGACAACTGCACTTCCAGTGTGGCCCAGAGATGCCAAAAGTAGTGGACACGCCTGTTAGGCCGTGACCGTAGCAGAAGAGAGTATGCTCATGGGCAGTTCATTTAGAGGTCGAGAGCAGGGTGAGGGCACAGACCACGCAGTCTAAAGAGCTTGGGGTAGTTGTCATGTGGCCAGAGTCAGACAAGAATTTACACTGCCCTTTTGCAATTTTTAACACCAGCTGCTGGGGAAGCGTATTTTGGGGGTGGGGAATGACTCTAAAGCCTACTTCTTTCTCTTTTGTTGCTGTATTCCGTGGGACCTGAATTTGATATCTGGACCGATTTAGTTGTGTATTGAGAAAATAAGTGTTATCAAACCTGGGCTCCTATGTCTGACATCTGTCAAGCATCAACAAAGCATTGAGTATGCAGCAAGGAGAGTTTATTTCCTGAGGCACCCAAATGGGAGAAGGGAGAAACCCCAATCCACCTCCTCCAACAAAGGCTTGAAGCAAATTTTGAGACTGAGATGAGGAGGGGGGGTTACACGTATTCACTGATTCTAATTCATAGGGACTGAGTGGATAGCCTTGGAACTAAGCCATCCCAGGTGAGGAACCTGAAAGAGTCCAGGAAGAAACCAAGTAATTTCATTCTGGCAGAGTTTGGTCGGTCAGCTCCGTGCACATATTTGCCCTGGGCACTGGATCTTCCGTACTGATGACGGCCCACTTTTCAGTGGGCTCCAGGTGGCAGACAGCGACAGGTCTCTCACTTGAGTTCTGTGAATCTTGATTGCACTGTACTCGGGAGGTCAGCTCAGGTCACCTGGCTCCTCGCCGCAGAGGCTCAGGTGAGGTGGACTAGCTTCAGCCCTTGGGAGCAGTTCAGTCCAGCACGAGAGAACCGCTCCCTGCTGTTTTTTGAAGGAAACTTACAACACCTCTGTTAGAAGCCGGCTTCTTAAGAACCGGTGAAAAAGAAAATCACCTCCTTCAGACAGTGCTTAGTTTTTCTGATTTCTTTTTCACATTCTTTAAATATGTTTTCTACAGACTTTTTAAAAAAGAGCTTTCATTCTACATTATTTTGATTGAAGGTTAGTAATGCCATGGAATAATCAAAAAGTCAGTAAGAGCTAAAGGTGAACTGAAAATGATACCACCCTAAATTATGCTTCTTTGGTGTAAAGATTATTTTGAACTGAATATTTTTTTAAGGAACAGTAGACCTAGAAGAAGCACTAAAAATGAGTAGAAGTTAACCTTTTGTAAGAGACATTGACATTTATAAGGAAAATCTCTATTTTATAAGGGTGTCTCCCTCTCTGTACCAGGAAGAGGAAGTTGATTCTAACTTTTTAGAAATGCTTCACCAGTGGAGACTCAAGGACTTAAATCTGCTTCCCACCTCACCCTTGTTTACTGTGCTTTCCTGATAGCCTCCCATAACTGTCCCCCAGGCCCCCAATATTGGTTTTCTGTTGTTTGTTTTTGTTTTTTTTGTGGATGGTTGTTGAGGTAATGGCTTGCACCAATTCGGGAGTTTCTCAGTTTTCCTGGGTACCTCCATGTTTACAGGAGGTATCCAGGTTAGTAAACTTCTGTTTTGCTCTTGGTAGCCTGACATTTTTCATGGGGGTGTCTTAGTCAAGAACCTAGAAAGGTAATGAGAAATTATATTCCTCTCCTGTACTGCACTAGATCAAAAAAGATTGCTTAAAAAGAGAAGGAACTCAGCTACTTTTGTATCACCAGTCAAAAGATCTTATTTCAGAAATCAGTTATGTTTTGCATATATATCTGTAACCAGCATTTTTTTAAACCTATAATCCTTAATGAACTTACAAAAGCATTGCTATCTTGTGATTTAAGCTACTGGTAGAAGTACACGGTAAACAAGCTTCCTTGGCTGGCTTGCGTCTTTGACAACTTATTCAGAGAAAGTTTGGCATTTTGAATTTGTTTTAGATTTATTTTTCTAGCTATTGGATACTTTGCATTTTGCACTGTTAATTATTTTTAAATAGCCTTCAAAATGATTTAACCTACGGCACTTGCGTTACATATCTCATTATTTTAACCATTACTATACATAAAATCAGTATTTGAAAATAATTTTAAGGGCATCTCTTTATAAAATGGTGCTATTTGTATACTAAAAGTCTGGGTAAAATGAAATCTGATGAGGTGACAAAGCCTGATGTAACACTAATTAGAATTTAAATTTTTAAAAGAAAATTGGGGGACTACAATTCAACACAAAAAGAGAAGGGAGTTGAATTTAAAGGAGTCAAGGACTTGGATAATTCTATGTACTAATTCAATTTACTAGACAGGAAGAAGCTATAAGCACACATCTGATAAAGACCCTCAGCTTAAAAACTATCCTTAATCTTTAAATGTACATGCATAAAAATATTATTAAAGAAACTGAAGAATATCATCATTTAAAAAATATCTTTCTTTACTAAAGCTATAATATGCCTGAAAAATAATTAGTTCCATTCTTGTTTTCCTTTTTTTAAAAGAGTATTTTCCACTTTAAATTTAAAAGTTCTGCAGTTTCAAATTTTAATTAGGAGGGAGTAATTTAAAACACACACACGAACAGTTAAAGTATCAAAATAAAATAAAAATCCACTACGTGGCTGTAGTAGAGAAGGAACTCTTACCCTTCGTGGCAGTATATATGGACCTAGAGAATATTATGCTAAGTGAAATAAGCCAGTCAGAGAAAGACAAACACCATATGATCTCACTCATATGTGGAGCTAATGAACAAAATAAACTGACAAACAACATAAAAGCAGCAGCATGGACACATGGACCAGACTACCTGGTCTCAGAGTTGGGGGGACTGGAAGAGATTAGCCAAATAACATATATGCGTGTATACAAAGTCCCCCGACACAGACAACAATGTGGTGAAGGTGGGGAGGTGGTGGGTAGAGGAGTGCAAAGTGGGGGGAAATGAGTGACGTCTGTAATAGTGTCAACAACAAAAAAATGTCCTCACTTACTCTTGTACGGTCTCACTTAAAAATAAATTTAAATCTAAAACTAACACGTCTTGAGCCTTAACATGTTCCGAATAGCTTCTATGAATTGACTCATATGATAAATTTCCCAACATTGTTACTACAGCAGTCGTGTTAAACACGAGGAATCTAGGAACATGTATAAAGGGCTCACAGACAAAGCCGAAGGGGGATAGGGTTGCGGGTGGGGGATGGGGATGGGGGGGTGGGGAGAAAATGGACAAAACAGCACTGAACCACAATTTAATACATAAATAAATAAATAATATAAATAAAACTGTAAAAACACAAATGAGGAATGAAGGGGAAAAGCGGTTAAGGATTTTCCCAAGCCTACACAGTAAACAAATGGCTGCATCCGAAACCTATGTAATCCAGGCCCAGAAACCACTCCAACCACCATGCTATTTCATTGTAACCACCGTACAGTGTTACTTCTCAGTGTATTACAGCAGTGATTGTTTTTGCACACAAACATGTATTGATGAAAACATCTTTGACATGAATTTCCTATTTTCATTTTAATCAAATATTAAACACTGCATAACACCACAAGGCAAACTGCTGAAACTCTTCAAATTTGTGTTTCATTATTTCCCAATAGAAGCAGCTACAGCGGGTCCTCAGATACCATCATTGCATTCAAGCTCATTTTGTTATAACGGTGATGAGATGCCGTAGGGACTTAACTCTTATTTGTATAAATTAGCCTGTGGCAACACTGGTGTTGTTCATCCTTTCACATAAACTCACAGAACCTATGGACTGACCATGTTGAGGAAGGCCGTACTGTGTATGTGTTAAAAAAAAAAAATCGCTGACTAAATCTTTTTGTATGTTGTTAAGGTGCTTTTCGTATAATGTTGCTGTGGACTCAAATAACACAAGTGAATGTCTACTTTTTGGTGTCCGCTTTGGAGGAAGGAAAAAAAATATCTTTCTTTTTAAGCAGCATGTGTTGGTGACGGAAAACTCTGTGTGACACCTGGGCTTTGTAGGTCTTCTGTGGTCTAGGCCTCCACGGCTCAAGGGAAGTTTGAACATCCCTAGAGGAATAAATCAATTGTAATGAATATTTTTTCACCCTTCCATTTGACAGTCTTCTGTTATATTATTCAGTTTTTTCTTATCTTTCATCCATTCCAGGGGCTTTGTCTCTGAGTTCCTATATTGGGTACACAGTTTCTGGTTTTGTTGTTGTTGTTGTTGTTGTTCTAAAGCATAATTATTACTCAAATATTTTTTATCTAAAGCAAGCTCTAATGCTAATATCTTTATTTTGTGAGAGAATTTTGATATGGGTTTTTTTATTCATCCCTTACGATACTCTTATAAACATTTTCCATGAAGGAAACCGAGAGGGCAAGTGATGGCTAAGTGCCGCAACATTAGTTAGTAACTGAATGTAAAACAGAGCCAAACCCCTTCACAGTTTCTCTCCAATGATCTCTCTGCACAGCACACTGAGGGCAGCAGGAGGAAGCTGGGAGGACTCAGTGGAAAACTGAGCTGCTCCTGTGTGCCAGGTACTGTTGGTATTAACAACAGCAAAAAAATACAGGGTCTGGCAGAAGGCCTGCTTGAGTGTGGTCAGCAGGGTAATAACATGGGTGTAATAATTTATAGTTTTAATTTGCACAATGCACCTAAAATGTCATGTGGTGTGCTCAAGTGTGATATTGTTATGTTACAAGATTACATGCTTATGATTTTGCAATAAAAAATTTTTGTAATAAAACAGGGGCATTTTTTGTGCTGGACCTTGTATATGCTGTGGCTGGCCATGTGTTTAGGTGGCTTCAGCACTCACGTGCACTTCTCAAATAGAGTACAGCCCCCACGAGTGCACAGTTGTGACACAGAGTGGCCTCCAGGGTCATGGAAGGGCTCCCTGCCCTAGATAGTTCCATCAGCAGTGCTCTGCCGGCCCTGAAATTAGAGTCGTTATTTCCAGGGTTGAAGATTTTTATGCCTTTGAGAGCTTCCTGTGTCCCCATGTGTTCAAACCACGTCATTAAATTTTTTAGTAGACAGCCAGGACTTCAGTGGATGTGATGAAAGGTGCACACCTGGTAGAATATAGAAGGCTCTGGAAAAGCTGGGCTCAAGGCACAGCTTAGTTAAGAGGGGGTGAGGGGTGGAGTCCCAGTTTATCGCCCTTTTAATTAATGTTGGCTTAGGTGCCACTCTTACCTCCTCTCTCTTCATTCCCTTCAGAGAAAAGCATCATTCACTTTTAGAGATTTACATAATTCCTTCCCTCTCTCACTCACAATCAATACCAGATGTTTGTTCTGCATTAGTTCTCTTTTGAAATTGTCCTACATTCCTACAAGTTCCTTACGTCAAAATCTTATCATTTTAAGGACTGAGCAGGAAAACACCCAGCGACTTTGTCTTTTAAGCTTCTCATTCAGCCTTTATGTGTGTCCAAGTTTTCCTGTTAATTGACTGACCCCATCATACATTCATTTAAAGGACACTTACTTTGATTCAGACTGTGTCTTATGGTAAAAATGAACAAATACTACCCTCATCATCATATCAAACCGTATTTATATAGAGAAAGAGCTTTCTAAGGTATAGAACTCAATAAAAATGGTAAAGTTCTATGTTTTCTAAACTGTTTGTGACCCCGACTGAAAGACATGTTTCTTTGGTGGCGCAAATTGTTGGCTCCAACGACACCCGTCACGAATGCTTTCAGCTACTACATCAGTAGGCAACTAGAATCGTCTGATCTGATCAAAGACTTTAATTCCAGATACTAATGACTGAGGCAGTCCCCATGTATTGCTAATAGTCATAGACACTGTTGGGTTTATCATAGGCACACGGCCTTTTCAAACTCGACAGCTGAACACCTTCATCATTGTTATCTAATGGCACATGGTACACGGAGGAAATAATGAGAGTCTGGGTGCCTTTCCTGGATGACTTGGTGTTGGAGCAAGGGCCCGGACCTCAATGACCAGTTCTTTGGCTGTTCAATTAAGTTAAATTTACAGCTCACAGGTGGTCTTTAAACTCCAAACCTGAAGAGCCTTCTGTGGAGAGTTCAGATATCATGATGGTTCAGAGGGGGTGTTGAGGGTGAGGAAGATGTTTTTGACGAAAAGAGTCTTTAAAATCACACCGCAAGGGGTGCTCTCCCTGCCACCAAATAGCAGAAGAAAGGTGTGATGTTAGTTGAATGAGCTTCTCTCCCTCTGAGAGGCTTTAGTAGGTGCTTAGAACACTGTCCTCATTTAGGTTCATGGATTCATGTAATTTGACAGGATATCTGAATGCAGTTAACCTAAGACTAGTATGGAGACAGAAGACTCTCCAACCCTCCGACTAAAGATTAAACCATTGCATTTCCTGACCCTGGCTATCTGGGGTTAGGAACTCGATACAGCACAGGAAAACAAATCTTTGAGTCTCCTAAATAGAAAAAGGAATTTGAATTTCAATGTAGACTTGGCATTTAACTGGTTATTCTTTTTTCAATAGAAAATATGGACTCTGACATTAAAATGAAAACTGTGCACATATAATATTATTTACACTACAGTAAAATGTTTTGTTGTCAAGCATTACAAATTCAGATTGCCTGGCTTCCTTTAGAGTCTGTACTGATCAAATACTTTTAGACTGAATGTCACTTAAAAGAAGCCAGCATTTGAATCTTTGTGTATTCTAGCTGCTAAAGGAACTTCGGCAGCAGAGCAAAGCCGTGACCTTGAAATGGACCCTTTGCCATAATAACATCAGTTATTTTTTCTATGGAGGACAGATTGTAGCAGATCTCAAATCAGATGTATTTTATCTGGAAATATCTTTTAAAATAAGTTTAAAAGCCCTTTTTTTTGAAAAATTAAAAAAGAACCTACTTTAGACATTTTGAATCTATGCCCAAAGCAACAAAGGTAAGAGTTCAGAACATAATTAACTTAAAATATAGCCCAGAACGTATCCGGCTCATCATGCTTTAATGAGTTGCTGAAAGAAAATGATCTCTGCAAAAATAAAACAGAATACCGATGACAGTGGCCTCGATCCCTCCCTGAGCAGGGACCCTGTATGGTGGATCATTAGAGGAGGTTGAAATGTCACTGAGCAGACATGACAACAAAATGGGGCCATTTAATTTTCTTGACCTGTCAATGTGTAAGAAAGGGATGAGTCAATAAGATTTTTGTAGGTAGGCAGGGAAATAGTTCCTTCTTGTCCCATAAATTAAGACATATAAAATATTTAGTGTTCACTTAGGAAAAATGATGATGACACGTCATATCCACAGAGTGGTATTTTGTATTAAAGAACCCAGAAGTAAGAAGGAGAAAACAGGGTGATTATACACACTCACAGGTTTAATGTGGCACTATTGATTCTCTGTTTATATCTCATTGTTAGTCATTCTTTGCATATTTCCTTAGATCGAAAATGCAGTCATACACACCAGCCCACTCCTGTGCCCTTCACTGTACACATGGCCTGTGCAATGTTAAGTGCTGATCCTAAGACCTTTGACGTCTTTAGCATATTATGTTTTAAAAATATGGTGTTTCCATTTTTGTGATGTATATCTCTACATCTCGTATATCTGTGGGAAATTTAAAGCTAGAAATAGAAGATAAAGGAAAGTAATGGGAGGGGGGAATGTAGACAAAGTGAAACCTAGGAAAATTATCAGTCTTCAACAGTTCTAATATTCTTGCTTAGCAATCTGGATATTATTTTGCCTCAGACATGAGGGAATAGGAACCATGAGGGGAGTTATGGGACAGTGGCTCATGAGCCTGTTTGAAACATCTGTCGAGATGTAGGGGCTGATCCCTCCCCGCGGAACATGGAAAGTAAAGAAAGACCAAACACGTTAATTATCAAACTGATGGGAAATTGGTGCTCTATCCCGCTGACAGCTGGGGAGGGGGATTCTAAGTAAAGGAGATGATTTTAATATTCCCTAACAAGGGTATTAACAAACAAGGGACCACACAATTTTATTCCCATGTATTGTTTATCTTTGATGGAAACTTGCAATGCCCAGAAGGATAGTGAATATTACAGCAGGTGTCAAATTATTCTCAGGTCTTTTCAACTCAGTATCTAGAAAATAATATCAACTGATGTAACTACTCGCTTTCACCACTGGCAATGTTAAAATCATAACAGAAACAAAAAAAAATCAGTATATTGAATTCGTAATCAAACTCTCATCAAGAATGTTGAATTACCACTGTGTACTCAAGACCCTAAAGTGCATGCAAGGCCATGTGGAAGGTCTAGTTCGCCTACTCATAGAGCAATGGCACAAGCAAATAAATTACAAACTGTGGCCAAATTTTATATGATTATTGGGAAGGAAGCCACTAATTTCTAGACAAGTGAAGATCATTGAAGAATTTACAGAATGGTGGGCATTTGTACCGTATTAGTGTTTGAAGAAGAGTTGAATTCAAACTTAGGTGAGAGGTAAACATTTTAAGCACTGGTGGCAGGATGTAGACATTAATTTTGGTATGAAGTAGTGGGAAGGAAACATAACTGTGGGGAGAAAATGAAATGCAGATTTTAAAACAGCAGCAAGTGGTGTGTGCTTATGTAAACAAGGGTCAGCCAAGAATGAAAGGTGACCAACCGGCAGGTTGATATGCTTCTCATTCAGTCCTGGGCCATGTCCTCATGGAATGTGTGAGACTTGTGAGGGAGGTGGCATGAGGATAGCCAGGTGACATCCGCAAAAAGAATAGTGATGTCTCCCAAATGTCCGTGGTCCGTCAGTGGTGGTAGGAGTGAGAGGAATGTTGGGGTCTCCTCTCCCATCTCCTGATATTTCAAAGTCCTCCATGTGAGTATAACATGGGACATAAATGGGGATTCTGTAAAGGGGCCCAGTGAATCTTTTAGCAAGGAATACAGGCAGCCATTGGCCTAGTGGGATGCTTTTGGGAGAAACCAGTAGGCGTCCAGTACAGCGTAATGAAACTCCGAAGGACAGTTAGAATGCAACCGAAGAGGGGCATCCTGAGAGGCTTACATTTGCTTCTTGATGGAGGGGTCAGCGAGCAAAATCAGGTTCCTAACTGGATTTTCCTGACTTCATGTTTTGAAATAAAACATTTTTTTTTTTTACACAATTCATTTTAAGGTTTATAAAAGTTCTAAGATCCTGAACCCACCCCAAAGAGAATGGTACTCATGATAAGACTTTAAGCCAAAGCATCAGTTGTTTATTCGCTCTGCTGTTTCTCTACTGAGGCTAGGTCCTACATTTCCCTCCTTCCCTCCCTCCCTCCCTCCCTCCCTCCCTCCCTTCCTCCCTCCCTTCCTTCCTTTCCTGATTCTTCTAGCCTGAGCCATTCTCTTTTTCAGGTCTCCTGTGGTCTAATCTGTAGGTACTGTCTTAACACCATTGTTAGATAATTACATGCCTGGAAGTGCCATATTCAGAGCTGTATTGTATGTCTTTATATGCCATAATGATTAAGCAGCACTGAGCACATCATAGCCATGCAGTGAGGACTTGCCTCATCTAACGTTTAAATGGCCCGGGAATGTCAAGCTAACGGCTGAGTGGTTGTAGGTTATGTTAAGGGTGTTTTAGCCGGTTCCTTTCTCTGAGGACATCTGTTCTCATCCCAGAAATGTCTTGCAAAGCCCAGTTGATTCTTCTATTTTGTTCCATAAAATTGAATATGTTCCATATTTACACAAGATAATAAATGGTGAATTTAAATCATTTGATTAATTTTCTAAAATGTTTGTACACCTACTTGAGCCATATAGCCATCCCTATCTGTTATAAAAATAGCACAGGGATAATTACTCTTCATTTAAAATTACTGGATATGAAGAAAAACACATGAAATCAGGGTACGTAACACATAGGGAAAATGAAAGCTATATTTTTTGGATACATACAGACCCACACACATTGATTAAAATGATGAGTATTCTACAGGACAAGCAAACCAGTGTGCATGACCTGAGACTGATCAGCAGGGAGGTCAGATTTAATTGAATAAATGCATATTGATTCTTTCATGTGCTAGACATTCTTTTAGTAGTTGGGATACAGTAGAGCGCATGACAGAAGACATCCCAGCTTCCATAAATCTTATAGTTCAGTGTGATTAAGTTTATAATTACACAAATATATAAACTTATGAGAATTAAATCCTATTATAAATATTCCATAATATAGACATGTAAATATGTGTGTGTGTATATATATATATAAATACACATATATACATATATATATATAAACTTCCATAATGCATATTTACTTGGATTATCTGTGTATTCACAATTTCAATATAATTTTTTTTCCTAGTCATTCTCTACTGGTATTAGTTCTTCACTTTAAGGACTTAAAAACGTTGAGAGTTTGCAAACTATGTTACCGCTGTGGCTTTTATTAGCTGTGGGTATCACTGAGAGGAAACTATTTAATTAACTCATGGATAAATTGATAAATCCACAGAGTGTTATCCCCCAAAACTATTCTGGGATCTGTCCTTCATTGTCCTTAAACAGCACTCTCAATGTTTAAATTTTCATCTTTGTCTCTTTATAAAAATCATAATTTGTAGCATTGCTTACTAAAGAATTACTATAAATAAAAGTATGTTTGCATAGAAAAACAGCAAGTGATGCAAGCCCTTGCATCAATTTAATATACAAATTATTAGATTCATTATGGTATCTTCGGTGCTCATGGTTGTTACATTTGATAAAGCACATAAATTTGAGAAGAGGTGACAATAAAAGCTCAAAACCAGCAGTTTAACATATTTTAATATGCCTTGTAGATGGCTTCATTGATAAAATGTTCAATTATTTGAATCATTTGTTTACTGCTTTTTAAAATTCCTTATCAATTTATTCAATTCTGGAATTTGCCTTTGGGCTTGTTAATATCCATAGACATTTCTGTTGAGTGTAAGTTCCATGTCTAGCTGCGCTTTGAATGTGCCATCTGTCAGTCACACCTCTCCAACTTGGAGAACGCAGGTCCCCTTACTAAGCAAAGTCTCCCCTTTTCCTGGCAAGGGACACCTCACTCAAGTGTACCGCCCCAGATTCTCCTGCACATGCCAGACTTCTCTTTGCAGTTACCCTGGCACGGTTCTAAACATAACCAACAACTTTCTGACGTTTTTCTCAGGGAGAGGTGTCTGTATATCTCCCCTTAAGGATGGGTGGGCTTGAGACGACTTAAACTAAGAGAGTGTACCAGTTTTAAAGTAAAAAGTAAAAACAAAAAACAAAAAAAAACACTAGTGGAAATGTTGGCTGAAATCATTCACTTTAACAATCCTCACTATAAGACTGAACAGCTCTAGGACATCTTAGGAATCAAGGAATTCCATATCCTTGGACCCCTTTTTCTTCTTCTTACAGCCCCTTTCATTGACATTTAAAACATGTACAGAAAATAGCAGAAAGCATGCTTACACAGTCTGACAAAAAGTTAAGCGTCTGTGTGAGTATTTGGTGATCAGTCAAGTTAGAAATGGACAGTTGTCAACTGCCAGACACATCAACTCTGTTCTTTTTCTACCTTTTATTCTTCCTTTTTGACAGAAGTACTGCATGCTAATACTGATGAGAGTAATTTCCTTTTTTTAAAATAGTTTTGCCACTTTTCTATGTTCCCCTTCTAAATAATGTGGTTTAATTTTGTCTATTCTGGAACATTATACAAAGAGATTATACTCTATGCATTCATAATGCCAACATTATGTTGCTAAAATTCACCCATGTCACTGCACAGAGTGGTAATTTATTTGTTTTCATGGCTGGATACCAAATATTCTGACTATATATCACAATTTACTTCATCATTATATTTTGATGTCTGTGATCTAGTACTATTTCTACTTCTACTTTTTCTTTTAACAAGCTGAGGTGTTTAAAATTTGTGAGATACTTTTCCTAATGTTTCCAGATAGAACTACATATTTGCCTTGAGCTAAAACACAGAGTATAAAATATTGGAAAAAACATTTCTCTGTTTAGAGAAATTCCCCTATGCAGTTGGAATTAAAACCCAGGGAAGCCCTGAGAAAAACTGTATTTACATTTAACATTTAAAATAATGCATGCTTTTTCTGAAAATTTAATAGCCTATAACACAGCAAAGCAGCTCTGTTTCTTCACTGACATTTTTACTGTTAATTTTTTTCTTATAAATGATCTTAATTGTTTAGTTACATTGAAGAAGGGTATAGGGGGCTAAGTTACAGTGGACGCTGGGATGTATTATTTTAATACCATTTTAATGTCCGAAAAGTAGGATTAGAAGAAATTCAAAATCTACAGAAGAACAGCAAAAGAAGATGCTAATTTGGAGATTTTTAGGGTGGGAATCATAGCCTAAGATTTAACTACTAAGGAAAAATGGGGGTTACCCAACTGAGCAAGCTGGGAGACACAGCAGTTGCCATTCTAGAAAAGTCTTAAAGAATGATTATCAGGGATATTTAGCATCTTTACTCCGGTTTTGTCAGATTTCAAAGTTATTTCCTTCTGTTGAGGTAAATATACAATTATTTCAAAAATTTATTTCAATTTTTATTAGTTATACTTCTTTTTTCCAGTGTTTCTGTTGATTTTTAGTTTCAAACACAGGTATTAGTCAGTTTGCATTTGATAGACCGAGTTTAGAATTTGGAATGTTCCCATTTTGTAACTGCAAAGATGAGTATTAAACAAACCAATAAAAATCTTCTTCCTTGAGGACAGTATGAGGCTAATCAATCTTAACATCTTACTTTGGAAATATATTGAAGTCTTGAAAAATTAAGTAGCCCTCTTAAAGCAATTAAGTAGTTTGTCTACTGTATGAGTAGGCCTTAGGGCTGGAGACAGACGGAGCCCTCAATCAGCCATTTATTAGCTCTGTGATGAGTCCGAGTGTTTTGAGCTCTGGTTTTGTGACCCGTAAAGTGAGGATGGTATTCATCCTGCCAGTTAGTTGGTGGGCTAGAGAGCGTATGTGCAATATATCCTGGCATGTGCGCTTTCTAGTAGACATTCAAGATAGTGTGCATGATATTATATGATGAATCAATCGATGTATGATTGGATTATAATAGAAAAACTGCTATCATATGTTATCATGATATAATTAACACAATTTATACTTTTTCTGTCAACATGCAGAGTGACACATCTTCTGTGCCAGGCAATATCACATGACCAGAGCGACTCTTATGTTAAATATTTTCCCTGTTTCCCCCCGCTACGATGTGGCGGCAACATTCTCATGGTCAGTAACGGAGCTGCTTCTGCCGTGTGTTCGCAGATTGGTGAAAGTAGCATCAGTGTGACCACCTTGACACTCGCATTCACTCACGTATTTGAATCCCAACAGAGCGTATCGGAGAATCATAGAATTGAAAGTTGTTTCTTCTTCTGTGGAAAACAGAAATGACTTTTTCAGGCATTCCTGAGGCTTGGACCTTTAGTATCCACTTAGTTACTGCTGGGAAGTAAGAGGCACTTGGCCTAATTTGCCCATCCTATTTTCTGGACAGTTCTAGTTAATGGAAAAAATATTTATTAGATTGAACAGAAATTCAGCTGTAACTGCCATCCATTAGTCACACTTCTGCTCATTGCAGGAGCATAAAACAGATTTACACTGTCTGCCACATTACGGATAAGAGTAGAATTATTTTGCGCCTGAAAGTCAAGTTCAAATTCTCAGCCTGCTTTACACTTTTCTCTAATCTACCGATCGGCTGCTTTTTCCTTGCACACCACACTTCAGCCACAGTGAGTGACAAGCTGGTTCTTGCCTCTAAGTCTGCACGTGCTGTTCCCAAGGGATGTTGGGACGGATTTAAAGCCAGTACTAGCTCAAATGTGCCCGAAATGACCACTTCATGCTCTCCGTGCAGTACATCTAATATGACGTCATTTCTCTGCTGATGAAACCCTATTTATAATGAATGATTCAGGCTTCCTGATCTATGACACCGAAGTGTTCCAAATGGAAACATCCACTCCATTAATTAATGTTCAGCAGAATATTCTGGAAGAATGAGGTAATGCAGGCATACTTGAATATGGAGAGGGTTGGAAAAAGTTTGGAGCAAAATGGGCTGTCTAAGTGGAGCAAGTTCATGTGCTGTGCTGACAAAAAGAACTCGAAGGCAGCCAGAGGGCCTTTGGCCTGGCTGAGAAACAGCGAAGTGAAGAGGCACGTATTAAATATTTGGGGCAGGCATAAAAACTCATTATTTAGTCATTTACTAGGCAGCATCTAAGGATCCTTAATTAGTTTCAAAAGATGAGCGACTGAATTTGATGTTTATCACGTATACACATCCCTTACATTTTATATCTGTTAGATTACTCCTTTATTCCTAAATATCTGGCATTTATAGTTTTAGTAGTGGTTTGCAAGCGGCAGGAACCGCTTAAAAATTCTGACAAAGTCCACCTATTAGAGGCCACTAGGAACATAGCTGTCATGAAACAAATTATTAGATTTACAACTTTCTGCAGCAAGGCGGAGACAACACCGTGAGAAAGTATAGATTGAATATTAGTAAGGAGAAAGATTTTTTTATGAGGTTTGGTCTTACACTGAATAACTCTAAGGTGGGATTCCAGGAAAGCAGGGATTAACTCTGGATTGAGTATCAGATGAGAGAAAATTATTAAGAAAATAGAATAAAGGTTGTGTCCCATTATCAATATTCTAGTTTTGAAAAGAAATATAGGCTGATATCTAGCAGAGCTGAGAAATGCACTCAGTATGTTATGCCCTTGGAAATTAAATATAAAACGTGTCTGAAAAAGTGCCGTCCGAAGCTTTGCTCCTGCGTCGGAAGCCAAGGCTGCCCCGCTGAGACCGAGCGACTTGTGTGGTCCCACTGCTTTAGCCACTAAGGGCATGTTTGACTCTCCACTCAAGCCCCTGGTAGTCTTTGGTTTTAGAGCACAAGGTCTTTAAGTGCCTTGTCCTTCATGTCGATGAACAAAAACCATTTTTGCAGATTTACCATTTAGTTCTGCTCAAAGTCAAGTCATTTAAATACACTAGAATGTGCTTGTTTACACCATCATATTATTTTTGCATAGCGGGCAATTATTCTTATTAGAAAAATAAAACTAGTGAATAGAAGTGACGAAAAAGTGCTAAGTTTTCATTCTCAGAAAACAGTTTGAACAACCTTCAGGACAGAGATTGCTTTGAAAGACTGTGTGTTATTTTGCTTAATTGATTAATGACTTTTGGAATTTTTGCTTCAGGGACTTTTGAAGATTAATTTAAAATATAATACTGCTATTGATTAAAATAATAATTGCTCTGTTATTAAAGGTTGTCTTTCTCCTTCAAATGAACTTGTGCTATTTCTGAAAAATAAAGTGCCAGATCATCAACATCTGAAGTAGAGTCAGAAAGAAATGTAACTTCATTGGATTAAAATGTGTCATTTTAGCACCATTAATCTTTACTTTTCAAGGGAGAGGCAATAACTAACGGGCACAATTGTAATAACCCATGAAAAGTTAGAGGACCCTGAGCCTGGATATACAGAATGTCTTTTCTACTGCACATCCATGAAAACATTAATAATGTTTTGGATAAATGCAATGTCAGCATCGAAAGACTTTGAATAAGGGCAGTTTCTTCTGTGTAAAGAAGGATGTCACGTGTTAATATTTCAGGTCTCTACCTGGAGAGCTTTCCATATTTAAGCCTTTTGGACTCATAGAACATGAGCAGAAGGCAGCAAACAGATCAATATATGATGGCTGAGATGATGACACGTTGGTAGCAGCTCCCCTTTCAACACAGGAACCTTAAGAAAAGACAAAATGTACTGTGAGAAGGGAAAATGTTCATGGCCAAGCAGCAAGTTATTTCTGTGATGCAGCAGGAGCCAAACGATGCTGTAAAATTGGCTCGTTATAAAGGAATACTTAACCTTAATGAGATACAGGCAGGAGATGTGTTATAAAACAGTCTGCTATGTATTTGGAAGAAAGGCAGACCTGCCCCGCAGGTGTCCAATGAAGGATAGTTATGGAGACCTTGTCCTAAGGTGATTTCATCAATAAGGCAATGAGCTAGCGGGCACCTGGGGGCTAATGATAGTGCGATGCATCACTGACTTTTCAATTCCATTAGCTAAGGACAAAAAAAAAAAAAAGGATGACGAATGCCCCATTAACAGAAGTACAATTACGAAATAAACCTGTATGAGATTGTTCAAGTTTTCAGTGCGACAATGGTGGGGATTTACATCTTGGGTGCAATCATCTATGTGGCTGTCATGTCGAAAAATGTTTAGCTCCCATCTCTACGTGCCACTGCACTCTGTCATCGTCACTCAGGTTCTCAGTAGCCTGGTAGATGTCTGGTGTCTTGAAGCATATACATTTTAAATATTTTTGCTAGCTCTTCTGGAGTTTGTTTTACCTAACTTAGTCCTCCATAACCAAAAATTAAAGGACCTACCAATGGCTTTTAAATATTGAACATGTGTCCATATCACTTGTAAATAAAATAAGTAGAAAAGAATAGTGTAGTCATTTACCAATGGCAAAGATAGAAAATGTTGGCAACATTCTAGGTTGGATAAGAAATCAGACTTTCACTGTTATAATATTTTAAGACTGTAAATTGTACTTTATAAGCAATTTAGTAATATCCATCACATTTTGAAATTCTCACCTATATTTTCTCTTCCAAAAATGTATCTTAATTATGTAGTCTAACAAATGGGCTATATTTTCAACCTGAACATGAACTGCAGCACTGTTTCTTTTTTAAGATTTTATTTCTTTTATTTTTAGAAAGAGGGGAAGGGAGGGAGAAAGAGAGGGAGAGAAACATCAATGTGTTGTTGCCTCTTGTGCGCCCCTTACTGGGGACCTGGCCCGCAACCCAGGCATATGCCCTGACTGGGGAATCGAACTGGCGACCCTTTGGTTTGCAGGGTGATGCTCAAACCCCTGAGCTACACCCGCTGGGGCTGCAGCACTGTTTATAGTAGCATATTTTTATAAATTTTCTGAATGTCCATTACACATAGATTAGTGGATTGATTTTTTTAAAATGTGAACTCATGTAAGGAAATACTATGCAGCTATTAAAAAGGTGAGATAAAAATACTGAGATGTGATTATGACTAAAAAGAACAATCCTCAAACACATTACGGTCTTCATATTATATTAAGTAAGAGAGACAATTTTAGAGAAGTTTATTTGATGTGCCACTTTGTGCATCTGTAAAGGTATGTTAATCTCTGGGCGTTTATGTCTGTGTGCACCTGGGACAGCGGTTGCCTCAGTTACAAAAATGTGAAGGGAGCTGGAAATTTGGGAATTAGGGATAAAACATTTTCTTTTTCCTGTGTTATTTGCCTTCGCGTACCACTGTCAGTATTTGCTACTAGTTTACTATTCAAATTTATTCAGTTAACTGGGGTAATTGTCCCCTAGTACTGAAGTGGATTTGGTCTAATCAATAGGCTTATAGAGTTGACCAAGGAATTAGCTATTGATTTTTTGTCTCTATTAGCCTCTTTAGTTCAGTGTTAAAACTGTGTGATAATAAGTTAGATCAATGGTTTGTAGATTTACCTGTTCCTGGGCTTTTATATCTAAGTGAAGATGACCCATATATTACTAACCATCAACCCTGAACAAGGCTGTTGCCTTACTGAGAGATTTATTGTATTATCTGCTGACTTTTGAACAGATAATGATTACAATGTTATTTCCTTCTAGTAGATTAGTATGACCAGGTATTTCCTCTGATTTGCTGCTAATAGGTTCCTCGAAATCCTCATAAAATTATTCGCAGGGATGGATCCTTGTTTGCCTTCTCAAGAACAGGCTTTTGTAGCATTTTTGACATAGTTAATACGCTAGCCTGTGGCCACCTGGGGAGTCGAGAGTTCAGAAAGCTTTCAAATTGATTTTCACCATCTGAAGTACTAGTGAAGAGAATGGTATGTATTTTATTAATCTAAAATCAAAGTCAGTTGGTTTAATTAGGATTTTGGATCAAGAATTTGGGTCCAGAATTTGATATGAAACCAAATATCTTCATGACTGATATTTGAGACACAAGACCCCTTGTGGTCAATTGTGTGGCAAATTATTTTGCAAAGCATCCAAAAGGGGTCTAAGTCCTCCACCGAGTGACAGAATTCCTTCCCAATAGCCAATTCTAATAAAATTTTACTAGTCATGGGATCGATAACCTAAGAGTCAAACTAAAAGATTCACAGAAAATGGATTTGCACTTCCTCATGCTATCACAGAATCTGTGCAGAAAGTTTAAACATTGTGAAATATAATTGGCAGTGTCTTTAGCGTTTTTAAAAAGGAGATGCATGCACATTTATTCCTTGGACTTTGACTTGCATGTTTCCACAGTTATTATGAAACTAACATTGACACCATTAGGAAGGCTGATTTTATCATCTCTAAGGTAACAGGAGGGAAATCCAGTCCCACACAGGGTGATTTTTTTATGCAATTCTTAGCCCATTCCAATGGAGAACAAGGCAGTCCCTTAATTTATAGAGCTAGTTTATTTCTCTCTAAAATACTGATTCTAAGATAGTAAGTGGCAGGAAGTAGAGACAAAGGCAAACATGTCAGTCCTCACATGGAGTAAGAGATTTTCAAACCTAAAATCATAAATCTGAACATTTATAGCACTCATGCATATCAAGCATTTACTTATTTACTGTGTAGCCCCCCGCTATTATATAAGTTCCAAGAAAAGAGAAACTGTGTTAGCACCGTTTGCCTGGAATACAGGAAGCCCTCCCTAACTGTAATGGAATGACACTGAAGCAGGGGGAGGTGATTGATCAGCAGTGATATCGGCAGCAGCTCCTCTGTGATACTGGAATGTGGGTCTAAATATAACTACTAAGTCAGCTCTGGAAAAATTGCAAAAAACACAGACAAGATAGAGGAAGGCTGCCACCTGAGCATATCCCCTTATTAATCAGGCGGGGATTAAGAAATCTTTATGTTATCCATCTCTGCCTCCTGAGAATTTTCATCGATATTCTGGAGGAATATTTCCTGCACATGATGTGGCCATTATTCTGTCTCGAAGTTATTTCTATGAGGTGAATGCATTTTCTTGGGAACTTTATCACATCTTTCACACATGCATCCTTTACCAATGTATCTGTTCATAGAAACTATTAAAATTATTATAATTTAGTTGATTGTGCTTGCAGTGCATGGGCTGTGTGTGTGTGTGTTTTCTACAAGAGTAAAAATAGGCGAAGTTTTCTGGTCAGTTCTCTTTGCCCAAAAAGTCCAGTCACTGAAAACTGAGAAATATTAGCCCAGCAGAATCCACATTTAAAAAGTATACCTGTTTCAGCATAGACTATTAAACACCAGATATGGACCATGTACTTCCATTTATGTTAAAGAATGTTTTGCACGTTGTGTACATGCATCTAACATGCTTTATGACATGTACATTCATGTCATATTCATGTCTATGCATATGCAGTAATTTGAATCTCAAATAAAAGTTAGAGACTCTCTGATTTTAGTAAACTGCAAAATGGAGATATGTTACTGTACCATAAAAACTGTGGTCTTCTGATTTGTTACGTTTTATCAGGGAAGCTTCAAAGCACCCATTTAAAGGGCTTCACAGCAAAGTCAGTGGCAAAATGAGAAAACAGATACCCCCGCCCCCCCAAAAAATCATCATCAAATTGATATTAATCAATTGGTAACAAAAACAAGGACAAATATTTAGTAAACACGATTAACAATAGCCTAAAGAGTCAATTTGATGGAATTGTGCAAAAAGAAATTCAAGCAGGTGCAAATATATCTATTCCCTTTGAGACTATCTGGATTCGAACAAATTTTTCTTCATTTGATAATGTCTAATTTTAGTAATTAATGAATCTGACTCTTGGGAACGTTCCTTCCATCTAACTTAAATAGAGTAAGCTAATAAGTAATTAGTCCATCTAAATGCCTTGTAAGGTGTAATCCCTAAGTTCCTTCTAGAGTCTCTCCGTTCTGTTTGCATTACTAATTGTTTTAGTTTAAGCTATTTTTAATTTTGTGAAATGTTTCGCAATTAAAGATAGATAAGTGTATGTGAGTCAATACTCCTTTTAATATCATTTCCCTCGTCAGTGGAAACTTTTAACTCTTCAGGAGACAGCATTTTCTTCTTCAGTTTTCAGATCAACAAACTGCATGATTTTAGTTTTCTAGAAGGCAATTTCCCATTTGTAGGAAGTGCTGGCATTTTTCTTTCTGGATGACCCCCACGGAAGCCCTCTCTGTCCATCCCCAGCGCCGCCCCTCCACCGTGGAGCATCTGTGTTGAGCGAAGTCCACTTCTACCTCAGGCCCTTCTCCTCCTGTGTCCGAACTTTTCCAGGGACGTCACACGATGAATGTATTCTCCTCTCAGCATTCTCTTTAGCCTCTTTCTCATTACGGGGTGAGGCAAAAGTAGGTTTACAGCTGTTCGTGTAGAAAATAATACAGTGATTAATAAGTGATAATACAAGAATGAACTGTTTTGCATCCTCACAGCTGTAAATGTACTTTTGCCCACCCTTGTATTTGATTTTACCAGCTACATAGTTTGCAGGACTCAACGCAAGATGAAAATGAGAGTCCCACATTCCAACTGGGGGCGGGCCAGCGGGTGTGGCTAAAGTGCTGATACAAAGCTTTTCTCGAAGCCTCTCTCCTGACCCCTCATGGCATTTGCTATTCAATGTTGCTTTAAGCAAAGAATGATTAAATTTTTAAATTATTACTCTAATATTTTCCATTTATTTTTACATGCAAAGCCAGGTTTCCCACATCTAGAACGTTTAACTTGCATGAAGGGACACCCCAATCACCTACTGCTTATTTCATTGCTTGTTTCCAGACAAGCTGCTTGTGCCCCACCGACCCGAGCTGATGAGTAAAGGCTCAAGACAGTGGGAAGGCAGAGAAAGAGAGGGTCCTGCAACCGTGGAGACTGTCCAGAAAGGTCTCCCTATGCACTTGACACTCACGGGCGAGGGCGGACCCTCTTGGCTACGTGCGTGCCCCGCTAGGTGACTCAGGCAGGAATCTTCCTGGCGCAGTGGGGTCAGCTGCCAGCCTCCCTCTCGCCAACCTCCTGACTCACCTGTTTCAGAGCCAGGTGGGACCGCCTGCCGTCCTGGCCCAGGCGTGATAATCCATGGGGGCTGCCTGCGGCCCTCAAAGGCCCTTATTTTCATTCGTCTTCTAAATTTTTATTGAATTTATTGGGGTGATATTGGTTAATTAAAATTATATAGGTTTCAAGTGTATGATTCTATAATACATCATCCCATCAGCATTTATCCCTCCTTGACCCTCTTCTATCTCCCTCACCCCCTCCCCTCTGGCAATCACCATACTATTGTCTGTGTCTATGAGGGTTTTGTTGTTGTTGTTGTTGTTTTTCTGGCTTAATCCCTTCATCTGTTTTACCCAGCCCCCTCAACCACCCTCTCCTCTGGCAGCTGTCAGTGTGTTCTCTGTATCTATGCTTCTGTCTCCATGTTGCTTGTTAGTTTAAGTCGCTGAGCCGACACGACACTGGTGGCGGCAAACCTGGGCAGAACACTGAGGGCCTCCTTCCCCTCCACCCTGCCTGCCTCCCGGCTCGGGGGCAGGGCCAGGGGGATGGCCAGGCGGTGGGACAGTGGGCGACCAAACCATGGCTGGGCGGTGAGGGGCCACCAGGCCCCCCGAGCCTCTGTCACATGCTCTTTGTTTCATCTGATTTCTCCCATAGATCACAAGTTTGGAGATAAAATTACTAGTAAATTCAAGGTGGCACTGGGAGAACCATACGCCCCTGGGGGTGCTGTTGAGCGGGGGCCTCGCATGACTGCAGGGCCCCCTGTTGGCATTTAACTATATTCACAGGTCCCTGGTGCTTGAAAAAACAAAAAACAAAACACAGCATTCAATATCACTCCCCCTACAACCACCATCCATGATCATTTCCCCAAACTCAAATGTCAAAAAAGTGCCAATAGTCTTTTCCTTTCATTTTCAAACTATACCATTTCTTAATCTTAATCCAATCCAGTGTGGCTTCTGTCTACACAATGGCTCTCTTCAGATTAACGATAATCTCCATGCAGTAACGCATCGCATAAGGATGGTGCAGTCAGCAACAAGCACTTTCATTGGGGACCTTATATTTTGATACAGATGGCCCCATCTTTTATTTACATCTAATTTAATGAATCTGTAATATGAGTTTATTCTGTGACACGAAACCTTGATTTGTTCCTCATTAAACAATTTTTTTTAAACCACTTCTTAACATTCCGTTGCCCTGTAAAGTTTGTTTGACTAACTCTACCCCTTTTTCTTTCCTTGGAGAAAAATAGTGCCCCATGGATCAAAGTCATACGATAGCAACCCATTTCACTATTGAATTAGGGTGCAGTGAACCCATTACTTCCATATGTAGTGATTATATCATCAGGTTAGTGTGAACGTGACTCCACAGCCTGCAGACGGGGGCCCAGGAAACTGCTGGTGAAGATAGAATAAAGGACAGTTAAGAATGTGACTTTTAAAGGTCCTTAACCACTGCCAGTTACTTTCCTGTGATGGGCAGTTAGACCCTAACGACAATAACATCTAACACCGCCAACCTGCTCACAGTAGACCTGGAGAGTGTTGAGTGGCAGCTTGCTTATTTTCTATATTTGTAAAGCATTTTCGGTCTTATTTGAAAAGATAGTGAATGTCTGTCCCTACTGTCCTCTCATTAATTGCTCAGTTTAACTCCTGGGAAGACACACACACACATATAAAGCACGCACTACATTATGTGACAAGTTGGCATTAGATTTGAATTGTTTTCCAATCTGCAGCTAAGACTAAACGCTGTCTCTGGCATGGCTAAACAATATGAAGGAGATTAGAGACTCATTCCAATGATTTATCAAGTAGTCAGAACTTCTAGAGATAGCTAATTAAACCAGGCAGTTTAAACTGTAGAGATACTTGTTTTGTGGTACAATTACTTTATAATTACTTTAGTTTTTGTTAATTTTTGTTTCAAATACTTGCTTATTTTTACTGAGTATGAATTGCCAGGCATAATTCAATTTCAGGACATGAATCCACACAGACTTGGTAATATGCATCCTGTGTACGTCATATATTGCATTTGAACGGTGATGGCGAGCACATTCCTGCAATGATTCTTACCTCTCTAGCTGGGACTAACAGAATGACCTGTTAAGGACAGGCTCTTGAATCTCTTCTAATCACCAGTGGTCAACATGGGCACCTTACCTTACTGCAGCCACATATAGTACACACCTGGTAACATCGCCGTCACTTCTTCACTCGGACTTGAGAAAATATGTTGGGGGTTAGAAATGGGTTTAATTAATATGGCATTGCCACTGTTGTTCTTGTCTTCTGTCTTCAATACATCATATTCATTGACCCTGCAACGATGGAGCATTAACCCCAAACTGTGTGTGAAGCATTGGAAACACAGTCACAGACAAGATAAATAGGAATGCGCCCTGGCATACATTGTCCTCAGAAGGAGAAAGGTGCTTTACAATGTAAGCCAAGGAATGAAATAATTACAGATTATAAAATCTTTAATGAAGGTAGAAGTCAGATGAAGGACCGGACAATGAGGGAAGCAGAACGTGGCCACTACTCCAGGTTAGAGCTGGTGGGGAGGACATGCCTGCAGACCTGAGGCTGGTTGATGGGAAGCAGTCCCGCCTGAAAACAGGAAGGGGCGGGCCTGCCGAATGGGCGGTGTCTCACAGGGGTTCTGTGCTAAAGTTTCAATGGATACTAAGTATCAAGAGCTTAACCCTTCATCAGGATTGGTACAGTCCTTTTCACTGTGAAACCTTCCCGTGTCCTCTCCTTCTGAACTTAAATTTCACACTTCCTTGATTTTTCAGTCATTTTTCATGCCCTGTAGTTTCTTGGGATTGTTTGTGAATAACGTATTATTTTTTCTTGAAAGATTCTGAAGGGTTGTTCTACTGATATATTTATATTAGTATCATATTAAACACCAGGTCATCCTAAGTAAAATATATTGATTCCAGGAATGCGACTCTAAAGCTATTTATGAAAGCATGAATCATACTGATCATTATATGTGATTACATTATCTATGTAATGAGCCTTATTATAAGTCCCCAGCTACCCTTGTATCATCCTGTTTACTAATGTCCACAGGTCTGAGTTATTTTTGAAATCTCCCCGAAACCTGTTTCTCCTCTGTTTCCTCTGTCACCAGCCCGTATCTGATCCTAATCATCAACATTTCAGGACCCTAAAATAACCTTACAAATGTTCTTCCTGCATTTTCCTCCAGCAAGTCATTCTTCTCTCTTTTTAGGATTAAACTTTTAAAACAATGACCTATCAGTGATTTCAGTGTTAATCAAACAAAACCATTACAGTAGCATAAAATGCCCTCCACGTCAATGCCCCTTCATGGCCAAGGTCCTTTCTAAATGCATCTCTCAACGTCCCACATCCTGTGCTTTGGCACACCAAACTGCTGACTCCTTTTTGGTCTCAAACCTCATTTTCATACTAGGATGACTACATTCGACATTTCTGTATCTGAGAATGCCCTCTCCTGAACTTCTTTACTGGGTGTATCTGCTTCCTTCTGGAAAACTCTTATCGGCTATCCTGCATTTCAGCGGACTGGCTGACCTGCCTCGTTCTCATTATATTAACAGACTGAGCCTCAGCCACAACCTCCTCGAAAAGCTGCTAGAGAAGAGTCTAGGGTTATATTTTCGTTGTCTACTCTCTTACCCTGCCTTATTTGTGTTTACAGAAGTGATCAGTAACTTACCTTATATATTTGTCTGTTTGCTTTATTATCTTCCTTCTGAGGAAATAACTAAGAGAGCATGAATTGCTGTACTTGGCTTTGTTATAATTGCTTTCTGAGTATTGCCGGAGAAGAAAAACCTTACACTAATTTTTTATTCTAAAACTGAGTTAATATTTAGGATGTTGCTATGTGAAAAAACTAGCTAGAGCTCTGACTGGCGTGCCTCCATGGGTTGGGTGTCCTTGTGCAAACTGAAAGTTCCCTGGTTCAATTCCCAATCAGGGCGCATGCCTGGGTGGCAGGCCGGGTCCCTGTTTGGGGGCGCGTGAGAGGCAACTGATCGATGTTTCTCTCCCTCTCTTTCTTCCTCCCTTTCCCCCTCTCTGAAAATAAATAAATAAAACCTTAAAAAAAAAAACTAGCTCAAATTTAACAAGCAACTATTATCTTAATAGAATATGGATGGTTACTGATGTTGTTGCAAGTCTTATCTTCAAGCAATAGCTTTATGAGAGCAATTGTATACCTATATTGAAATTTAACAAACTTATGTTGAGCTATATGCAAGGCATCGTCGGAGAGAGGAAAATGAAAGGTGCGCTTCCAGTCTGTCATGGATCACAAGAGTGAAGGGAATGAACAAGCATAAAATAATCAGATAAGTGCTCTTGTTTCACTGAAATATGTTCTTTCCTTTTCTTGACTAATTATGCACGTTAGCATCAGATTCTTGGAGGAAAACAGGACTTGACTTAGTAGAGAAATTAAAAACTAAAATCTAGACTACATATTTAAAAAAAAAATATAATAGGACTCCAAACAATATTTGTCAGAGTAATTCACAGTGCAGCGAATTTAGCAATAAAATATACACGGTCTAGAGCATTGAGTGCCAGCTAGGGAAATTTACACTTTTTTTTTTTTAATAGAATAAATGCTTAAGCCTAAAATCAGGTAAAATAATTCTTTTAAAGCAAGTTTGAGAACACTTTGGGAATACATCATTGCACAACTAGGTTGGTTATAAAAAATAGCATTCTTTTAACATGCTCAGACGTACTTGAAAATGACTCAGTGGGTTGTAGAACCTAATGCGTTTTCTTCCCAATTATTTTTGAAGGGTTTCTGACAAATATTTTCTAGGAAAGAATGGCAGACTTTCTCCTTTATTTTGTTTTGATGAGCCTCTTATTTTTATCCTGCTATAAGAAACACATGGTAAACCTATGATTTGGGTAACAGAAGCTCAATTTGCACAATTTATGATATGGCTTCCTTTAATCTGTCAAGAAATACAGGTTTTATGGTATTTCAATAAAAAATGTAAATTTGAGTATAATATTAAAAAATTGTGTCCTGACAATTGTATAAAGGTGTCAACAGTTGTTGAAACCCAAACCGTATATGATATTGAATGTCTTTGTAAACTGTCCCAAGTATTATAAAAATATCCATCTAAATGTTTTTGTCATATAATGTTAAAAAGTTGACTATGGATAAAAAGTAACACACAAGTTAGGTCAAATGTGGCTACTCTAGATAATCACTGTGTAAAACCCTCTTTCACTGACAATCCTTTTGGATGTACAAATACAGTTTCATTTTACAGATTTTTCTTTGAATTCAAACGATGAAATACCAATTTAAAGAGTTAATTTTTCAGATGTGATTTATGGTAGATAATTAATCCATTTGAGATGACAAAATCATTTGAGCTTTTTGCTTATTGTATAGCCTCCTTAGTTGTTGGTAAGTTTTTAAAATGGGATGGAAATAAAAATAAGACAACTCATCACTTATTACTGCAAGGTAATACATTCTATATCCCACCTTACACTCAGTTAGCTCATGGGCTTAACCTTGATTTGGCTTTAGCACCTAAACACCTGAATGCCCCCAATATCCATTCATGACCAGGAAACTTGGGTTTAATTTGTTTCCTTTTTTCGCCTCCTCCCTGACCATTCAGCCTGTGTCCATAGCTGACCGTGACCATATCCATCCACTGTTTCAAGATCTCATGATCTAAACCAGCCCCTCACTCTTAACTAATTCTCCCTTTGTTCTTTGCACCTTCTGAAATCCAGGTGTCATACTCAATCTGTTTTATGAAACTACCAACCTCAAATTCCACAATTTTATATCACTTCACTTTCAGACATTGCCTTTTCAGGTTTTGACCTATAAAGTTACATGTCAAGCACTCAATTATTTCTTCATATCGACAAAAATCTTTTTGGTATAGCTGAATTCTTCTCTGAAGATTTTTTTTCTGATATACAACAGTCTTATGTAAGTTTATTTCAGATTATGAAATATTTAAAATACAGAAAGCAGAAAACAAAGGACAAGAAATTTGGCCCTTTTAAGTGTGATTCATTGTTTACACTTACTGATTTATAGGGGGTATTTCAGAGTAACAAATTTATTTTTTATTATTAAACATACCCTTGAGATAATAAAGTGACTTTTGAGAGGTGGTATTATTAGCAATTTAATATTTTTTGTACTTTTTGAAACCTTTCAAATAATTCTTATTTACATAATTAAATAAAATTTCTTTTTAAGTCTCTTTGAAGCAGTCCTCAAAATTAGGCTTAAATAAAGCAATGGATACAAGGTTTTCTAAACAAAGAATCTAGAAGCCCTGGCTGGTGTGGCTCAGTGCACTGAGCACAGGCCTGTGAACTGAAAGGTTGCTGGTTTGATTCCCAGTCAGGGCACATGCTTGGGTTGCAGGCCAGGTCCGCATTTGGGGGTGCTCGAGAGGCAATCACACATCGACGTTTCTCTCCCTCTCTTTCTCCCTCCTTTCCTCTCTCTGTAAAAATAAATAAGTAAATAAAATCTTAAAGATAAAAAGAATGTGGAAGTTGCTAATAAAATAACTTGAATGCCATGGACCATCAAAGCCTTCTATTGTTAAAGATCCTACTTTTAAAATTTTACCCGTCTCCTTAAGTATGTCCAAATTAAAAATATTTTAAAGATAGAAGCCAAGTTCATCACTTTATAAAACATCTGAAAATCTAAGGGAAACTGATTTATTCGGAAGCAAAATACTATATTTCTGGTGCATGCACACAGAACAGAAAAAACAGGCAAAAGTAGTGATTTTGCCAGGTGGAATTTCAGTTCATCCCCACTCTGAATAACAGATGCCTAATCAATACCGAGCTGGCAGATGGCCATTTTGTCACCTCATTCACATCCAAATGCTGCAGAGAAAATGCTGCCCATCAGAGCAGGCCTTGATAACACATTGGGTATAATGGATGTATTGGCAGGTGCATTTTAGGGAGATGGCCAAAGATAGATAGCAATGCTTGTTTTTAAAATATAGAAAATAACATTTATTTTTATAAAATCAACAGATACTATCGTTAGAAATTATTCTTTTCCCCTCAACTCTAGTTAGTGTCTCTTTTCTGAATCTTTATTATTTTCAATAGAATAGAAGAAAAACGTTTTAAATTTTAGTGATAGGACTTGGAAGCAAAATTAATAAAATGGTAAGTTTAAAATGGAAACTAAATAAGTGCATTTCTTATTTTAAAAAGGGCTAATTTTTGCTTATAGATGACTAGATTTTTGTTCATAATATCATTGAGATTTTTTAACCACATCTTAATTGTTTTTAACCATCACCACTCAAGATTGTAGAGACAATGTTTTTACAAATATGCATTTATACCATGGAAATAGTTAGATTGCACAAATTGCAATCTTTGCTTTTGTTGAGAGAAATATGATTTTTCTTTGATAAGAGTGATAGATGGCTTCAAGGAAATTACAGGTATGTTGTCATACAGAAGATGTGAAATGAGTAGAAAACTTCAAGTATAAGCATCAATCCAGCATATTAGTTAATACAACTTGCTAGTCTTAAGCAAAGAACATTTGCTCCTTGCACTGATATCAAAGATTGAAGGATAAATGTAGTGTGTCCCCTTCTACTTTGACTGGCATGCATTTACTTTTTAATTTATTATGATATCATTTTTAAGATTTCAGCAATAGAGATCTTTTAATATATCAGTTTTTACTATTCTGTTAAAAAAATCCTTGGTGTTATATTTGTGAATTTTTCTGAATGATATATTTTGATAGGTTAAAATTACACTGACAAAATTTTGATAACTATTGTGTAATTTCACATGTCATAGTGTCAGTAGCTTACCTGTATCACATTGGAACTATTTCCAGTCATTAATCAACCATACACGTTTCTTTAAAAAGCTTGTAACTGAGTAGATTTTCTCCTAATGCAGTGACCTTGCCAATATTTAAATGCAAATTGGTGTGCCATTGTTAAATTCTATACTCAGGCACCACTAAATTACTTTTGACTCATAATTAAACACTTGTTCTAGGCATTTGAACTCCTTGGCCTTAATAGAAAGCCAACTTGCTGATCATATTTGAACGCTGAGAATTGGCTTCGTAAGCTGGGTCTCGCGCCCAGCCATTCCCAGGCTTGTCGGAGAACACCTGCATGAAATATTTTAACCATTACCATCTTACAGCACTTGAAAAATATCCTGATTATGAAAAGAATTCATTCTAACGTATTAAAAAACATTTAGTCATTAGTTATTCGGACTCTAAGAAGAAAAAATGTATTATACAGAAAAAAAGACCCATGGACAAACACTCAGCTCAGTTTGTTCAACGTATTGGGTTTTGACTCTTGCTCCAAATTTCCTAATTGAGTTAGAGAATTAAGTCATATAAAAACGGCGGTCCCAGTGAGAATCATAACCAACCCAAACCTGAAAAAGGGAAATAGGCACACAGCCAACAAGCAGTGTGGTGAGAAGCCCCAGCCAGACGTGCCTGGACCAAGCCTAGGTGTCCCCAGCTACAAGGTGCTGCCCCCTCAGGAGGAGAAGTCGTCGGTCACCAGAGTGGGTGTATGGCACAGAGGACTGGGCAGCTGGGTAGGTGAGTTTGTACTTCTTGCTGTGGGCAACTAGACACCATTGAAATACCCCGATAAGTAGTAGTTGGTGATTATATTGCCCTATTTCTTGAATTATAAATGCATTAACCAGCCAGATATAGGCATAGCATGTATCAATGATGACATAAATGGTAAAACCCAGTTTTTGTTAATACAAATTAAAGGAGACATGCCACCTAAATATAGTACTCAATCCTATACTGCGTCCTGAACTGGCAGAAAAAGAAATGTTGTAATAAAGGGTACTAATTAATGGATTGACTGGCAAAAATGTAATTAGGATGGCAGATTAGATAAAAATATTCTACCAATATTGAGTTTGCTGACCTTGATCGGTGTGTAATGGGGAGGGCACCAAGCTTCTTTGAATTGAAATTTTCTCTATTCAGTTGAAATAATAGCACTTCACAGGGTTTTTGAAAGGGATAAAACAACTTCTCTGTCCAGAGAGTTCTCAGAACCATCGCAGTTTATGAATGCTCTCACACAGCCTCTCACACTGTGGCAAGTGCGTAAGAGCACAGTGCCCTGGGGACCGACCACTCATTAATGCCCGAGTGCTAGCAGGCACATGTCATCTCTAGCATATTTTTCATACCTCCACTGTTTGAGTCAGATAACAATTAGAGAAATACCATGAATATTAGTACATACACTAAAAAGTTTTCTAAAATCAATTTCCTAAAGTCAGATTAAAGAGATAAAGTAAAAATCAAGCCCAATTCAGATTAAAAACAAACAAACAAACAAAAAACACTGCTAATGTTAAACATTTTTATATATTCTTTCAAAAAGATACATCTAGCATATGGCACTTTTTCTGTAAACATGTGTTTTAATTTTCTTGAGTAAATATGTAGACGGCTCATACAATTTTGAGTCAACACTTAGAAGGTTCATACCATCAGGAGAAATAGAGCGATTTCCAAATGCCCATGTTCAGCCCCACAGCGATGTTTGAAAACTCCAGTTGCTTACATAAATTAAGTCACTTAGTCCTCCCCCAGATCCTTTGAGGTCAGCATTATTAGCATATTCATTACACTAATAATATTCATTCATAATGGCCACGCCAGGCTTTGAACCCCTGCAGCAGGATCCCCCAGAAGGGTCATTAACTACTGCATCGCACCAGCTCTCGGCAGGCTCATCTTAACCCCGTTCGTCTGATGGAAAAAGCAGACATGGCCTGTGATTGAAAATTTAATCTCCTAGCCACCATATGGAGCCTTTTATTTCCTGGGGCGTCATTGGCTCCCAAACAGGAGCCCCCCTTCTGCCATCCAGGCCTCTGCTTCCGTATCTGCTCATGCTTGTTCTTCGCGCTAAGGGCGGACTAATCCAATTAGTCCAGGAGGGCCCCCTTTAATGCTCGGCTATCGATGCTTCTCTCTGAGTCTCTAACGGCCTTTGAGGTGGTCTACAGTCTTCTCGCTTGAATGGGAAAAATAATTTTTCCCTCCCATCATTTCAACTTTTAGTGGCCAGCTGCAGAGCGTGCAGCCCCACCTTCTCAAATTCCTAAATATTTGAGTGAGACGGTTTCTCAGCATGTTCACGTCTTTGCCCTCTAGGCTTATCATATATGCCCCTGGTTGTGTGCAAGAGGCCAGCGCACAAACTGGGCAGCACAAACCCTCACCTTGAGCCGTCCTGGTAACGCCGCACTTGAGCCGTCCCCCGCGTTAAGTCAAACCTAGGAAGCGCTGGCCGTCACTCTGCCTTCTCCGGAAAACATACTCAGAAATGCTGGCCCCGACATCTCGTAATCTAAAGGGAAATCCAAACAACGAATAAATTCTTTAAGAACCAACGATAGTGTGTGGTGTGAAGAAATAAGCTCAAGTTGTTTGCTTGAAAGTTCAGGGTTTTGTTTTGTTTTGTTTTTTTTCAATTGTGTTAGCATTAAAGCCATGCTGACATGGTGTCAAGTGTCCAGGGGTTAATGTCATGGTTCGGATACTCATTTTAGAGATACTGTATTGCTACCAAAGTGAGGGGTCTGACTCCCCAGGGGCTGATATCACAGCAGTTATAAAATGCAACCCTTTTCCATCACTGCACATTACACTGAAGGCAGTGCCAAGGTTGCCTTTGGTCTAAATAAAATGACTGGCACTTTTCTGACAGATAAATATGTTGCCCGGGTTCTGGAGGACATTGGAAATAGGCCTTCGAAGTGATGGATTTGGGGTTATTGATACATACTTAATAACTTTTATTTAAAATCCTGAAAAACATAAATAAAAAAATAAAAATGGATTGCAATTATGTAGCACTTACACTGCCCCTGGCTGTGCTCTAAGCACATTTATAAGCTCATGTATTTCAGGAACCATTCTGTGAAATAGCCACCATTTCTTTTTCCTGCTTTCAGATGGGGAGATGAGGCAGGGACATAAAGAATCTCATCCAAGATCATGTAGCTTTGGGGGTTGGAGTGCATGCTGCCTGGTCCCAGTATAAAAATAAGTAGGATCTAACTCCATTGGCTCTTTTCATATGCTTGGAAATCTTAACAAAGCAAGATTTTCTTGGAACCAAAACTTTGCAAAGTCAACAATTTAGAAAATATGGATAATAACATTTTTTGGCTCTTTTTTTCATATATTGTTTTTGAAATAAGCATTTAATCATATACAGATTGATCATCTGCCAGTCTTTTATATGTATTCTGTCTCCAAATAAGCTAAACTGCCTTTATCCAGTGTCTTAATGGAATGTAGCATTTTTGGAAGTTGCATGAATTATTTTAGCATTCATTATTTGTTTAAAATAACTGGCTGAACATGCTTAAATCCTCTAAATTATTGCTTGAAATTATGCAGTGTATTGAGGTTTACTTAGAAATTACATGGATTATAGAATAATGCTACCAAATATCTAATCTTTTAAAAACTAACACATCTTATTATGAAAA
This sequence comes from Mormoops blainvillei, assembly GCA_004026545.1. Lineage (NCBI taxonomy): Eukaryota > Metazoa > Chordata > Mammalia > Chiroptera > Mormoopidae > Mormoops > Mormoops blainvillei. The sequence goes on from PVJD01000039.1 coordinate 480,800, forward strand.
GCTATGCAAAAATTGATTCAGTGCATTCAATGTGGAATACATTGAAACTCAATGAATACAATTTCGTTAGAACTTTATATTATTAACGCCGAAAAAAATGTGGTTCAGGAATAGAAGAAAAAATCATTTCAAAGCATTCAACTTCCTGGCTATGTTAGCAGAGACAGGCTTTAATCCAAGGGTTATCACTCATGGGTGTCAGGCAAGTTTCTTGTTTCGTTAATAAAGTTTTATTGAAACCGCCCAGTTTTTATTGCTTTCTCCCATAGCTCAAAGTTAGGTAGCTGGCCTGCAAAACCTAAAATACTTGCCATCCCTCCAGCCTTTTACAGAAGTAAGTTGCTAAGTTCTATGGGGCTTATCTAAGTACTTGAAAATATAATATTTAGGTTCATATCAGTAAATCGAGGCTGTGGAACCAGCACTTTGAGAGAGACACGATTTATTAAGCTTTACTAAGTAAGTTAGGGAATCATAAGAAAAGTAAAGGTTCTTTCTTTTCCGTATTGTGGGCATATATTTTCATCAGCTCTTCAGACAAAAACCTCCTTTAGAGCTGGTTTTGTCTTCTCCTTAGAGTAAGCATCTGGATCAATTAAATCTTTGCCATGCGTGAATAATTTCAACCCCTCAGGTAATTAGAACATCCATTCTGCCTCACAGTTGACTTTGAGTTTAAAAAGGTAACTTTATTTTTTTAAACCCACTAATCAAGCTTCAAAGAATTCAAGTCTTCATACTAATGAAAAGCTGACGAAATAAGAATGGAAATCATTCAATTAACTGTATCAGTTAGCTAATGAAGTACTCTACTAAATGTGTATCTGATAAAAATATCTTAGAGCCCTCATTTTATATTTTAATTTGTTATAAACTAAAAATAAATAATAAAATATAAATACATTTTAAAATGCACTGTATCCATAGAAATCACTCTAGAAAATATTAAAATGAGAAAATATAATAATTTGTATTTTTGGTATTTTAATAAAGAAGACTTATATTTTCCTAATGTATTTGTAAGGCTTTTTATTGTGAGATACTTTAATGTCTCTATAAAGTAATTTTTTGAAATAATTTGTAGCTTTCTTACTTCAGCCTATTTTGAAATAATTTGTAGCTGATTTGTCTTTCAGTAAATAGATACTGTCTTCTCATTCTGGATGTCATGTTCAGTTAAATGAAATGACACATTAGCCTGGCTCTTCACTAACACAAACGTACATGGGCTTTTATCCTGTTCTCACAATTACAAATTTTAAGGCAACCTAGCCTCTAACTGTTCTTCTTTTCCCATGATTTTAGCTTTTATTCATTCATTTATCATCATTTATTGTTTTTAGCATTTATTCTTTTATATAAAGCTTAAGTAATTTTATACAAAGCCAGAAAATAAACAAAAGCATAATGTAAAGTAAACACCCTTGTTGGACTTCAATTTCTTACCATGATGTAGTAATAGGAACTATATTTCTCTTCCTATCTTTAAACAACTGGAAAGCTGGACAAAGTATGTAAAATACTTATTATTAAACATTACTAAGCCAATAGGAATCCTAAAATTTTTCAGTTAATCCAAAAAAAGGCATGAAAAGAGGAAAACAAGAAACCAAAAACAAAGAAAAGAGAAAATCAGTAAGAAGGGGAACTTGAATCTAACTTATTAATCTATGACACTAAAAATAAATTGTCAAACACCTCACTTAAAAGGCGCAGATGGTTAGAATATATATTAAAAATAAGAACAACGTCTATGCTGTCTACAGGAAGCCTATGTTAAATAAACGTCACATGTGGATTAAAGATAAAAGGAGAAAAATAATATTCATTGTATACCCATCAGGGTCCAGCTAGGAAATGGATATCATATAATTATTTGAACAGGAAAAGTGTTATTATACAGAATGATGTTTAAAACAGGGGATTGGAGTTATGAGGACCTGACTAGTAAGAGTTATAGAGAACTCTAGAAAATGGAGGGATGGCAAGTAGAAACAGCAGTTTCTCTTCTAGGGCCCCACGTGAACCCTTACGGACAATGCCCCCTCTCCAGAGCTTAGTTCCAGGCCGTGTAGGAGAACTTGCTGGAAGCCTGACCTAGGAATCTTGCTGGAAATCGGCCTTCTAGGGCAAGGGTTGGCAAACGTTTCTGCGAAGGCCACACAGGAAATGTTTGAGGCTTTGGAGGCCACATGGTTCCTCTCACGTAACCGAGCTCCGCAGTTGTCTTGGTCAAGTTCCCAGTACAGCCTTTGGGAGGGGCGGGCACGGCCCAGGCCCAGCGACACGTTCCAGGAACACGTGGCGGGCTTCATTGGGCGTGCAGACCAGAGTCTTCCAGCAGCCGCTCTGGGGTGTCAGGAACTGTGTTCAAAGGCTGAAGTCTCAGTTGGGGGTGTTCTGCAACAAACAGCACGGAGGGAGCAGGGGACAGTTGAGGGAAGGGCTGGCCGCTCAGAGCCAGGCTCTGCCTGTGCCCCTGCAGGACCGAGGAACTGGGAAGCTGTGAGCGCTGCAGGAGTCATGGACTTTTACCAGTGGTTTTTGAAAAAGAAAAAAAAGAAGGCCCATTAGGCTTTTCATATTTAAGAATTTATAGTACTGTTCCCATAATACATTTGTCTTTCATGGCTTATATTTATCAATATTACAATAAGTTATATTTTTTTGAAATGATCCTTGCTTATTTTCTGATGATTTTATTTTAAAATATATTTTTTCTTGTTACAACTCTAACTATGATCTCTTTTTAAATGTAGTTTTACCCAGTTATTGCCAGACTATGTGCACAACAAGTAGTAGACACAAATGATCGTTCTAGCCTCTCCATTCAATTTTACTTCATAATTTTATCTTATTTTTACCATTGCCAGTGGTCTTTGAAAATATATGTTAGGTAAAGGAATTGATCTAATATGAGCTTACTAAAATTTTAAGGGAAAAGAAATTAACATTAACTGATATTCATAAAACATTAAGTTGATAATTTTGTTAACAGTACAGTTTTAAAGCATTATTTATACTTTACTGTATATATACCAATAGTTTATTACCAAAAAATCCAAAATTTATTATCTAGCAAGTCCAAAATTATTATCTAATAAGTCCAAAATTATTTTGAAAATAGTACTTTAAATAGTAAATTAGTGTTATAAACATAAAATTTTTATATTTAAAATTCAGCTGCATTGTTTTCAACCTTATTAATTTTTTTAAAAAATTAAAGGTTACTTCATAAGGTCATAAGGTGTACTTCAAATTTCAATGAAGCAAAGATTAAAATGATTCATTATTCTCTCAGTGATGAACAAAAGTCACAATGTCTACACTAAGCATCTATCATGTTTTCTGTTAGTTACAGCCTTTCAGAGCTGGTTTCCTCAAGATTTATATTCCGCTCCTTTGCAATCATAATCATCAAAGAGAGTGTAATGGGACATCATCAATTTAATTTAAATTTTCAAAAGTGCCAAGTTGATGGATCTGTTAACGTACCACAGGGATCAGCAAGGTAAACACCCTCTTCAGCAATATTAGTTTAATTTTGACGGTCCAGGGGGTCCTACGAGAGGGTTATGAACACCAAACCCTACATAAAATTTTACATGCCACTTTGGTAAGTAGAACATATGCTTGGAAGACTCAAATTTAATCAGCACAGTTCATGTAAGAAAATCAAGGTGTCAATACAATAATTTCAAGAGAGGTCTTTAGACTTTTAATTTTTTAATTTAAAATATTTTTGTATTTTTATTTTTTTTTTTAGTTTTGTAATTCGAAGGTATTTGATAGTATATTGGTAGCATATTGGATGAATCCAACTATGTGATAATGAACTAGTCAAACTTCATGATAATCAAGACATTGGCACCAAAACTGAACTTGTTTTTCTGCCTGTTTCTGGAACCATAAACTTCCCCCTTGACGAAAGTTTCATATGAGCAACTGCTTAGATCACTGACAAGTATGTTCATTAGAATTAATAGCTGCTTATGTATACGGTGCATGAAATCCCACCAGATCTTTCGATCATTTTTAAATTGCTCAGGTAAAAAACAAAAACAGGTGTCCTATGTGGTTTTAATTTTCTAGAAATAGGTAACAAAAAATGATGCAAGGAAAATATTCTTGACACAAAACCAACCTTTAAAAATTAACTCTCTAGACTCAATAAAGGTGCAGAAAGAAAAAACAAGCCCTGTTATTTTAACTGAAATAATTCAATACAAAGAACCATTGACTAGATAGAGAATAATTAAAGAGGCAAAAATGGAACACAGAGATATATATCACACAGGTAGAAACAATGGGAAGCAGCTACTAAAGGAAGTGTGAGGATTACTGATGTTTACAGGAAGGGAGAGGGCCCCCTGGGACCTGGGACCAGACCTCACGGGAGGGGGTGGGGATCACTCCAGCTGCCTGGCACTGTCATCTCTGACAGCCTGCATGAAGCTGGCTTAGATTGTTTGGCACACGGGAAACTGGAATAAAGACTGCCGCAAGGGCAAGGAGGGAAAAAATAAACAAAAAACAAAAAACATGCACCAAGAGGGATGCAGACAGGAAGAGGAAGAGAAAGCATTTTTCTTCTTACTTTCCTGGCTTCCAGCCCCATAGATCCTCCTATTGTTAGAGCTAAGAGGGAGCCAGTTGGCAAAGGAAAGAAAGATGGTTTTCAGAGTCCTAGCCTCTTTACAAGTCAATAATATAGGAAAGTGGTTTGGAAACTGAAGCAATATTTTACAATTGGCAAATAGTGTAAGAAAATCCAATATTCTGAAAGTCAAACCAAGACTTTAAAACATCAGTCTTGAAAGGAATTTTTGCTATGTTCTGTTTTCTAATTCAAGGGCGTGTCTAAGAAATTCTACTTGAGTGGATCGTTTTGATTTTTGTTGCATTCACCTCTAGGTGAACGTCTTTTCTCATGTTGTGCACTGCAATTATCTGATGTGATTGTAACAATTCTCCTATTTTTTAAAAATTATTTTATAATTTTGATACCCATGCTTTTACATTTGAGCATTTAGTCTCCCTGAAATTGATTTGCAGTTAGGTGTGAAGCAGAGATATACTTTTATGTATTATCCCTCAGCCCCCAACCCCAATGTGGATGGGCAATTACCTCAGACAGTACACTGAATAACTAGTATTTTTCTTTCCGCCCCGTAACGTCACTTCTGTCATGTATCACGAATCCAAACAACTGTAAGTCTGTTGGAAGCAGGTTATTCTGTTTGCTTGCTCAACTTCTATTCTTGGTTTTATTTTTCCATGTGAATGTTAGGGTAAATCTACCAGCTCTTTGAAGACAGTGCAATTGTAAGTTTGCATAATTCAGATTAACTTTAGTAACATCTACTTTTGCCGTTTTTACTCTTTCTAGGCATTTACTTAGTTCTTCATTTATTTCCCTTTTCCTTTCCTGGTCTTAGTAAAATATCAGCCTATACTTATTAGTTTTACTCTGTGGTAAATTATTTCTTTTGGTATCAGTATAAATGGCATTGTCAAATAAACTTCCTTTTCTAATACGTGTTTTAGATACACAGAAAAGTGGAAAAAGTAACAGAGAGTTGCCATGTACCCAAACTCAGCTTTCCCTGTAGATAAGGGGGAAGCGTACTCTATACACATTTCATAATATAATTATGTGTGTGTGTATGTGTGTGTGTGTGTGTATGGAACACATTATTTTAATATCTTAAAGCACCACTATGCATACTCATTTTTCGTAGGGTGTTACTGCTTTAGGGTCCTCTTGGATGACAAAGTAAGCAAATATATTAATACATGCATTGATGCAATGTTTTTGTATGCACGTTTCAAATTATTTCCTGCTGTACTCATTGTTCAGTTGTTGTGTCCCTGTTGTATTGTAGCTAATAAGTTGAACCAAGATTGCGTTTTCTCTAAGGTGTAGTTTCAGGATTGCTGAACATACATAACTAAATATACCTTAAATTGTAACTATAAGAGATGCCTGTTTTGTTAGACCGTGTACGGACATGTGTTTCACCAAGTTTCTGTCCACGGACAAGGACACAATGAACTCTACTCAGAAAACATCTCGGTGCTTAAGGTTTTCTCATTCGCCTGTGGAAGCCACTTATATGTGAAGTCAGTGTCAGTAACGTCAGTCCAATTAAGCGTTTCCACGAGACGATCTTTGGCAAAAACACACGGTGGGGGATCCAGCATGCAGGGCGACCTCCGAATGGAACCCGAGAGTCTTTCACGGAAGATCATTGATGTATGGAAAATGTAAACCGATGAGCTGTGCAGGAGGTGATCGCATTGCTTTCCATGGGGTGAGGAAGCCCCGCCCTGCTGGCCTGCCGGTGCCGCCGCTACATCAGCTCTGCGCTGGCGCTTAAAGCCCGCACCTGAACGTCGTAATTCCCCTCAAGAGAGACGGTGGAAGTCTGCACTTTTTGCACATTCTGTTTCTCCAAGAAAATCATCAGACTTAAAATAGTAGTGTTGGAGTTTGGGGGGGGTGTATAGCAGAGAAATATTTGAAAACACACACACACATAAAACATTTTAAAAGAAGCTGATTTTTCAGTATATGGACATTTGAGGTTTTTACTACTTAATGTGTTAAAGAACGTGTTCACAGTCATTTTTAAAAAGAAGTAATGAGCTTTTTAAAATCATCCTTGTTTTCCAAAACTCTCCTTTTAGTGCATTTAATAAGTGTTCTGATAATTGATCAACTGCCAAATTTATTTTGAAAAAAATCAAATTTTGTATCTTTATTATTGGTGGTTAACAAAAACATATTTTTGTTTTGATGTACTAATCTATACAAGCACTAAAACAATCTCTTTAATATATTTTATGCCAAATACATATTTTAAATTTTTAATGAAAGGTTAGTTCATCGTTAGACATTTCCATTGAGGTAGTTAAATATCATGAAGATATGATAGCTGTTCTGAAAGATAAAACCTTAATCCCCTGTGCCATATAAGAATCTATTAAAAAAAGAGTCACATACAGTGCATATAATGTCACGGGACCTGCTGCTGGTTTAACTAGACACTCTGCCTTTCCGACGGAGCCCGAGCTCCTAATCACACACTCTACCCAGGATTCTCAACTGCATAATAAACTCTATGATTGCAAATCCCTCTTTACTTTCTTGAGACCTTCTGGTCAAGGTTTTGTAATATATCTGAACCATAAAAATGAATCTCTTTTTTTCAGCTTTTCATGCTCCCTGCTTTTACAAATCTTGTTGGTATAGTTACAGGCTTCATGAACGGTAACTGTCAAGAATACTGGTCGACTTGAAATATGTTATTGAACTTCTGTGTCCAAGGTAATTCACAATGGCACTTGCTCAAACCTCTGAAATATTCTGTGGTTATTGATCTACTTTTGTGTTCAGTAGGTCAGAATTCAGTCAATCTTGCACAAAGATGGAGTTTTTAAGTTACTAAAAGTTGCTCTCTCTTCATATGAAGTACATATTTTATTGTGAGGTGAAATGAGACCTCAGTGTAACACGCTGAGCACATAGTAAGTGCTCAGCCAAATATTTTTTTTTCATTTTTTTTATTCTTGTTCAGGTGCAGGTGTGTCCATTTTCCCGCCCCTGCTTTCCCCGGCCCCTCCCACCCTCAATCCTACCCTCCTTTGGCTTTGTCCATGGGTGCTTTATCCTCCCCCTTGTTCCTTGATGACCCTTCCACTTCTTTCCCTGTTATCCCCTCCTTCCTCCCCTCTAGTTATTGTCAGTTTACAACCACCCAGAACATTGACACTGAACAACTCTTTAATAGAGAACCGGGGCTCAGGAAAAATGCCACTTTCCATAGCTAGTAAATAACCGAACATGTCTTTGTGCACACAGACCTCTGAATTTGTAGTCCTCTGAAACGTGCGTACCGGGCATCAAGACTGACGCTGGCACACAGGCATGGTGTCTGGGTCCAAAGACTAGTTTTCTAATTATAAAGATGGAGCTAGAACATTTTTCTTTTACGTTTTCTCAATGGATGCGCTTCGCACAGAGAACACAATTATGTGGCATGCCTGTGGCTGACAACCATAGTTCTAAAGTAGGGGGATGGAGGGTTGGCAGAGAAAATCAGGGTCCCAGAGGAAAAATGTCTCCAGCTTCTCACCCCCCCCAGTCAGAATATGGGTCAGGCCTTTGACCACAGAGCACAGAGCACGGGATACCCAGCCATTCCACAGGCTTCCTGTTCTTCAGGGCCTGGCTCCGCCTCCCTGGGGGCTGGCAGGGAAAGGCAGCAGGAATGTCCCTAGAGGGGCCACCAGGGGAAATTTTCTCCTGTTCTGTTAAGTGGATGCTGTGAAGACATTCAATGAGGCTCAATCATCCATACACTAAGCCAGTGTATGTAATACATAGTGAAAAGCCGTTCCCACTTTCAAGTACAGTGCTTATTCCTAAAAGCCAATCAGATGTCAGTTACTCGGTTTTAATAAAATACCTACTGTCTTCAGTCAATTTAGGGGATGATGTGGTGGCTGGAAGACAAAATGTCATTATATACCAGGTGTAAGGAGGACCTAGGATCCAAAATCCAAAAGGCAATATCCCCACGGGATTCTATCAGTAGACACACAGGCACACACAAAAGTGTTATAATTTGAAGTAATCTTGCAAAGGCACGCCAGCATGGACCAAGTTAATGTGCAACTTTGTTTTCAGTGTTTACGTAGCACTTTTGAGAGCGGACTTGCTTCCTCCGTTGATGAATGACTTTTTGAGATCAGGCAATTGTTTCTACCCCCATTGTCATTTTATCTACATTGACAGACCCAGCCTTACTGGACAGAGAGAGAGACCACTTCTTTCGGACTCTTGCTATATCTAAAAGCAGGACATTGAATGTTTTGAAGTCAACTAACCCAACTTGAAAGTTTAATGTAACAATTATAGAACATTCTGAGTAACCTGTTAATTTATTGACTTAGATAAATTTTATCTGCCTCGTTGTTGCCTTATAGGTAGAATGTGTATTTGGATAAGAGATTATAAATATAATTCATAACTTATAAAGTTTTTTTTTATCATACAAGTGGTACAATTAAGGCTCTCAATCCTACTTCAGGCAAGTTGGAGTTTTGAGCACTACTTTTCCAGTCTAGTAGATAAGTCTTATATTGAAAAAAAAAAAGGTATATAATAATTGGTACATGAGCCCATGTCTTCTCATCTGCCATTTTGATGTTTCTTTTCAGAAAACTTAGAGAAAAATAATTTGGAAAAGTTTGTATAAACTCTGAGGAAGGAAAAACACACTAAATTATAATTCATAACTATCACAACCTTATTTTCAGATCATTGTAAATAGACTGAAAGTAAATTTAGTGTACAGTACAAAATAAGTAGTCCTATGTCTACAGAACAACCAGAGTGATTTAACTAAACAGTACAAAAAGTAATTCTACGGGAAAACTCAGTGCGATATCTTACGATGGAGCTAAATATGTTACTTTTGGACCTGAAAATTAGCTTCACTTGTTCGAAGCCTTATAATCTACTTGGATGAGGTGAGATGACTCATTAAAAGTCCATTTTAGGTAACAACTCTGCTGCCAAAGACTAAAAAGATAGCAGTTGACACGGAACATAGTTATGGAGCAAAGACGGAAGAAACGTATTTTGAATAAAATACTAAACTATCCTTGAGCTATGCTAAGTAGAACTACTGGCAACTGTTAGTCTTGTAAATGATAAGAGTATATCAGCATTTATTTTTCAATTGACTTCAATTTTCCTAAGGAGAGCTGGCCACAGGCAGGGTTTTGCCAAAGTCTACATTTCCTACTCAAATGTGGCAAAGATGCTACTCCCTTTGCTTTCTAGAACCAATTGCCTTTTGCACTGGACCCACATTCTCACTGACAGGATTGGAGGTTGGAGAGCCACTTAAATATATCCCTTCAAGGCAACTTAGGTTTTTCTGTTGAAACTGCCTCTGTCTCTCCTCTTCTTTCCCTCCTCCTTCTCCCTCCCTCTCTCTTTCTCTGTAAATTTAGTCTTATTTTTGTACTTCTTGGTTTTATAACTGCTCCATGCTCCATCCTTCAGGATTTCTTCTCAACTCACTCTCCTCTGTCCCCAAGCACTAGCTTTCTGGTACCTTCCTTGCTGGCTCCTTCTGTCGCCTTGCTGCCTCTTCTTGAATGGCAAGGGGTCATCCTTGCCTCTTTCTCTACCCAAATAGTTCAAGTTATCTCTCACCACAGGTGGTGTTCATGGCTTGTGTGTGAGAGGATCAAACTTTCCTCCACTCTTAAGGTTTTTCTGGCTGGTCTAATAATCAAATAGGCAAGAGGCAGATGAAGAAGAGACAATAACCAAATTAAATACATGTATATGTCTGGGAGCCCTGCATGTATGAGAGAGTCAGAGACCCCACATGCAGGAGAGATTCAGAGACAGAAAAGGAGGATTAAGGTATATAATGCATTCTGAACTACGGGGGTGGCAGTGCACTTTTGGGGCTCCAAATGGTCATTGTCATGTGATGAGAAGAGCCAGCCTTTATTTTAGTAAATAGAAGTTTGCCCTGTCCTATCCGTAGGTCAAAAGAAGTTCTCTCTCATAAACTCTTTGAGCAAGGGCTCTAAATGAAATTCTTCTAGGTAGTTAAATCGGGGTGGAACTTCCTCTTAAGCCCATTGCTAAACTTGCCTTTGGCCCCAAACAATCTGCATGCCACAGAGGCTCACCTTGGGGTGACTCATCCTGGACCTTCCACCCCAGCTGCTTCCAGACAAGTCCGGCAGCCCCCACCTGCTCACCCGGGCCTGCCTCTGAGATTCTCCCCAGCTTCCCACCCACAGGAAACCAGCCATGCGTCCCTGGGGGCACGTCCCCCTGTCTGCTCCTGCTGCATGGTGCTAGCCTCTCACCAGTGCATGTCTCCACAACACAAACTGACTCTTAGTTTAAGCTGCCTTACATCTGCCTAACAGTGACTGGTGGGAATTTCTACATTTCTTATGTTACCCAAGTCAGCCACTAGACTGGGAACAGAGGCATTCCTGTCCTGGGTCACAGAGTGGCCCAATTATGTGATCTGTCATTTATAATTTATTACAGCCACTCTACCCTATTTTAGTAAGAGATTCTCTAATGGACTTGATTTTTTTTTTTTTTTTGGTAAAGTAAGAGAAACAAGCTACCCCATTCTATCTTCAGCCCTGAAAAGCTCTCAGAGCTTTCCAGTACTGTCTCCCTATAATTTCTAGCACCCAATCCAGAGTTTCAACAGGAAATCCACTGATGACTTGTCCATCCACCCTTTATCCTTTTTGTGTTCCCAGTGATAAGACAAATGGAAACTACATCTCTATCTATCTATCTATCTATCTATCTATCTATCTATCCCTCCATCCATCCATCCATCCTCCCACCTACCCGCCTATTGACCTTACATGACTGTGTACAGTGAATATTCACCGGGGTCAGACCAGTTTCCTCTTCCTCTGCTCACTGACCTCCTGCTGTCATTGTTCAGCATTTCAAGTCCCAGTGTACATGTGTCATTGTCAATCTAATCCCTGCTGTTATTTCATGCAATGATTCATTGAAATTTCTCTGCAGTTATTTGAATTTGGTTCACCAGACAACAAATAAATCAAAACGTTCCATGTTCTGATCCCCCGGGATCGGTTATGAGTAGCTGAGTCTGTGATAGTCATTATCCATTACATTTATGACTTTTCTGCATTGTGTTTCTCCTTTCTAATGCTCTGTAACGAGTTTTGTATTGTCTTAGGAATGGCTCCATCTGCAAATTGCATCACATAATATTTCTAATTCTTCCTGATTGGAGCACTTTTGGCTTGGCCTAGTCTGGTGACGGCAGAGGGATTTTGATCTAGCTCACTGTCTACCTGGCTTGGTGCTGAGACTGTGTCCAGACTGAAAGCACTTTTCTCTGTTGGTCATTGTTGTTTTGTAAACTTATTTGGAGCAATTGTATTTGATGTGTAACATTATTTCGTGTACCCTGGCCCTGTATTTTATTAATCAACTTAACCATTAATTTTTAAATAGATTTATTGATATTCAGGTATCACTTTGTCACATAATCGTTTCAGTTATTTGCACTAGAACATCAAAGATAAAGCATTATATCTGAGAGAGACAGCTTTATAAAAAGAGGGCAATGCAGGGGAAAAAAACTCCGTCTAAATTAAGATATAGTACGATGCTAATTATAAATTTAAGTTTCTAAAAGCTATCAGGAATCTAGGTTTCTTTTACAAAATAATTAACTGCATTACTCAGGATTTTATTTTACTCCACATTTATGTGAACTTGTATGGAATTACTTATAATATCAACCTTTAGTATTACCTTTTTATTACTACTACTATTTTTTATAAAGCATTTTACCTGTGTTTCTGAGGTCATTTTTTCTCTAAAAGAGGTAACTAGTGAAGATACATTTTTTCTAAAGATATTGTGCCCATGATATCATTTCCTTTCTTAGTTATCGATAAACTAATTTTAACTTTTCAAATGATGACTTTGTATTTTAATAATTATGTTTCTGTATCAGCAATAGCTTTTAAAGATGGTTCTAATGAGAAAGTCGCAAGGAAACTTGATTATTTCTATTTAAATAAAAAGAAGTTTTACTGAAATGTTTTAAAACAATTTTAAGCAAAAGTTGAATGAAAATTTTCCAGAAACTCAAGGATAACCTATTTCTGAGTACATAGTTTATGGAGATTTGAAACCAGTATTCTTTACAAAAATTTAAGATGCCATCTGAGGCACTCAAAACATCAGAAGCAATAGAAGCCCGATGTGGGGAAAGGTACAATTGGTGATAGAGAGGGGCTCTAAACTGTGTTTTACGCACTCTGGCAAGAGTGGAACAAAAAAGAAAACCCAAGGGAGTTCTCACAGAGCTTGACTTTTAATAATAGCTTCTGTTTTGCTCAAGTGGCAAATTTTACTTCAGATGGAAAGTCTTGCTGGATTTTAAAATAAGTTCAAGGTATTTGGCCTACAGAGTTCCAACAAAAAGCTGAAGATCATTCTCTATTGAAAGAAACAGAAAGGGAGGGAGGGAGGGAGGGAGGAAGGAAGGAAGGAAGGAAGGAAGGAAGGAAGGAAGGAAGGAAGGAAGGAAGAAAGAAAGGAAGGGAGGGAGAGAGGGAGGGAGGAAAGAAGGAAGGAAGGGAGGGACGGAGGGAGGGAGGGAGAGAGGGAGGGTTGGTTTCTAATCTCCTACAAAATAAAATCCTTGGCCTAACCTCCAGAGCGTCCATGAACTTGCCCATACATAGGTGATATCTTCTACTTCCCTTTTTTAATCCATGATTTTCCTAAACTGAGATACTGTGTTCTTTTTCGTAACTTTCATTTTTTTGTGGCCCTGGAACACTGTCCATCCACCAGTCTTCTTTTCTCAGTAAATGGATTTTATTATAGTTTCTCAGGATAAAAACGTTGAAGACACTTGTCTTCTTTTTTATAATCCATATCCTCTCTGTCAAAAAAAAAAAAAAAAAATCCCATCAGATCTGCCCCCGACATATAATTAGACTGCAACCCTCTGCTTCTTTCTGTGCCACCCCTGGCACTTCCTGGATCCAGTCCATCACCCCTTCTCCCAGATTAGTGCAGCCGCCTCCCCACGGGCCCCTCTCTTTTACCCTGAGAGTCTGTTTCCTTAGAGCCGTCAGTATGGTTTGTTCAAAATATGTTAGGTCATGTTATATGCTCTGGCAAAATCCGAAATCTGTCTACTGTGTCTTCATGTCAAGGACTATAAAAGCCCAACTCCTTACCATGGGCTACAAGCTTCGCACCCGCTGAGCCCTCTGCTGTCGCCCTCCTCTTAGACACCAGCATGTCGTCTTTCATGGTCCTCCTTGCATTCCTGAGTCAGTGTCAGCGTGTCAGAGAGGCCTTTCCTGAGCCTCCCCTCTCAACACACCCACATACCCTCCCCTAGCACCCTTAGGAGAAAGTTTTCTGACTCCAGTCACTGGACTGGCTTCTTCAGTTATTATTTTGCTTTCACTATATAAAAATATGGTTTTTAATTATCAAAGGAAATCTGAGGGACTTCCCTATTTTCTTAGTATCCTTAGATATAATTTAAATTGTGTAGGCATGCACTAGAAATATAGAGCCAATATTTTTATTCCTGGCACGTTTTGAGGATACTAATGAAAAATTATTGAAATATGCAACTTAGTAGCTGTAATTGTAAAGACTAATAACCTAAGAATCTAACCAGATTAAAAATCAATTTAGTGAGACGGTGTTACATTTCCTTCATTTCCTAATGGTTTTTAGGTGTACACTTTAGTTAATGGATAGGTATGCCAAGTAACAATTTCTCATGCAATGGTTATTTTGTTGACAATATGAAAATGCTTTCCTAGTGCCTGTGGAACAATTCCATAATGAAACCCCACTGACTTTCCTGACTTATGCTGACAAAATGAACTTCTGTAACCTGTGACTTTGTAATTGCTCGCACCTTTTAAATTATTTACAAATGTTAAAAAAGAAATAACAGGCCCCAAAATGGAGTTACTTGCCTTCAGGACAGCAAATTGAGACCTCGCTGTGGTTTCAACATCTTCCAGGAACGTGGCCCTGATTTAAACAGTCAACCTGAAAGTGTCCAATTAGCACTAGTGAGATAATCTGCTGGGTAGACCTCTGCCTTTCCCTTCCCCCCCAAAAAAGATTCCCTGGCCTGAATCACTTCCCTCTTTTCTTTTGCTAATAACTTCTTTGCCCCACCTGCCTCCTGCTAATAGCACCCCTCCTTTGTGTTCAGGTCCTGCGAGCACCTCTCTACTTGCCACCATGCGGCCTCTTCCTGAATCGCTCTGTAAACCAAACAGACGTTCAGATTTACTCTACTGAATTTTTGTCCTGTAACAAATTATTCAGGAAGCCTTAGCAACATACAGAGGTCAGGATATAACATTTCATTGATACAGATATTAGTAAAAATGAACTAACATTGATTATCTAAAGTTAATTATATTTTCTTGTTTTACAATTTTTTTATTGTTGTTCAAGTAAACTTGTCTCCATTTTTCCTCCACCACTCCCCCGCACCGCCCCACCCACCCCCACTTTCTACCCTAGATCCTGTGTCCCTTTGGCTTTGTCCACGTGTCCTTCATGCATGTGCCTTGATGACCTTCCCCCTTCTTTCCCCATTATCCCCTCCTCCCTCCCCTCAGGTTCCTGACAGTTTGTTCTTTATTTCAGTGTCTCGATATATTTTGCTTCCTTGCTTGTTTCATTGATTAGTTTTCACTTATAGGTGAGATCATATGGTACTTCCTTTATTGAGAATAGAATAATCTTAGGAAATCAGTAACATTGTTTTTTGTTAAATTTAAAATCAGGGGGGAGTTACCATTTGTGGCCCCCCACGTGCTGCGTATGGCGCTGGGCCATTGGCACCTGTGCCACACTCACCGAGCCCATCACCCTGAGACACAGTGGTCACCTCACAAAGGGGGAAGCAGGACTGAGAGGCGTCAGTGCCCTCCAGAAGACTATGGGATTTTTTATCGTTAAAATCATTTTTCCTGGTAGATAGATGTATGTATGACTTCTGGCATATAACTCAAGGAATTGACACTTTGAGTGACATCTCATCTTATCTATGAGGACAGGGCTTCTCAGGATTAAAACAACAGAAAAATAGGAATTAATTCTGAATGTTGTGTCATTTGAGCAGTAATCTATTTATTCGCACATACCTGAACTAACTGAAAAAAGAACCCAGCATGCCCATGCCGTTAAGAGGTGCATTTCCAATGAAAGCTTATGCTTAATGCCAAAACTATTCATAAAAATCTGTAGGGTGTATGTTGTTTTGATCAATTCTATATGGGCAGTAATTCTAATAATAACTATCTGAATTATTCATTAGACCCTTTGGTTACAGGAAATTTTAAAATCTTATGATATGTAGATATTAAATTTTTTTAAAATGTAAGTATAGTTGTTATGCAGTATATTAGATATTTATATAATAACTTGCAATGTGATCACGACACTACTTGCTACTAGAGTAGCAAGCACCTGTCACCATGCAAACTTACGATATTACTGACTGTATTTCTTCTTCGCCTCCGTTAACCCCAGGCTTTCTGGCAACCATCAGTTTGACCCCTATTTCTGTGTGTCTGTTTTCGTTTTGTTTGTTAATTTGTTTCTTTTTCTTTTTTAGATTCCACATATGATTGAAACAACCTAGTATTCTTCTTTCTCTGTCTGACTTAGCTCACTCAGCGTCACACTCTAAGTCCCTCCGCGTTGGTGCAAATGGCAAGATTTCGTTCTTTCTGTTGCTGAGTAACAACGTTCCACATCTTCTTTAGCCATTCACCTCTTCCCGGGCAGCTAGGTTGCTTCCACATCTTGGCTGTTGTCAACAATGCTGCCCACGTAAACGTAGGCGTGCGTGTATCTTTTCAAACGAGTGTTTTCACTTTCTTCAGATAAATACCCAAAAGTGGGGTTCCTGGGTTGCATGGTAGAGTTGTCTATAGTGTTGGAGGACTCCCCATACTTTAGCACATAGTGGCTGCATCGATCTGCAGATCCGCCAGAAGGGCGCATGGATGCCCTCTTCTCCACAGCCTCGCCAGCACTTGTTTTGTGTGTTACTCTGGGTTTTGACGGCAACTCCTCGTTAGAACACAGCAGCTGTTTCTGAATGTTTGCTTCCCTACGGTATGTTAGGGGCTTGTGGGCGAGCTTTCCCGTCATCTAGCCTTATCTGTCTGAAAGTTCTGTTGTTTCCCAGGATTTCCCCCCAGAGGTTGCATCATCCCGCAGTTATTGGCAGCTTCCTGGACGTGCTCCCCACCATTCCTTTACCGCTGTTGATCACAGCTTTGTGTGGGTGAGGCTAAAATGTCCGTCAGAGCCTCTCCTTCTAGACTATACATAGAATCCACCACATCGTTTCCTCTATTCTTTTATATGAAAAACAACTTACTTTCGTTGTTCAAACTACAGCAGTTATTTGTGCGCCACCTTTTATACAATCTAAGCTGCTTTACCTGCCATCTGTGTATCCGCATAAATATATCTGCAAGGTAATGAAAAGCATTTGGCCCTGTATAAATTTTGACTTATGGTTGCTAGTTTTGTTGTGGGTATAAAATTCACCTGAGTATTTCTTCAGAATTACTCTGAGTGATTTTCAGGTATTTTATTCACTTATGCCCAAAGTTGATGAAATGCTATTATTTTAGAGAGGATAATTGCAAAAATGTGTAGGGAGTCACAATTTTTACTTCTGTTAAACTAATAAAAAAGACTGGAAATTCTAAAAGAACAATAGAGTTGAGAGCTGAATATGGAGACTATAGATAGAGGGAAAAAATAAAAGAAAATAATTTCTGAAATGCAAGGGCCTTATAAAAATGTCTGACAGATGCTGTATTTGCACTGGCAGAATTAACTTAAAGAAATTAAATATATTCTAAATATATTAAAGAATTTGAGAAAATATTTAAAATGTAATTTGATGATTTTAGAAAAAAAACATCAGGGTTGTTTCCTCAAAGTGATTTTTCAAAACACACATTGAGTCATTTTTCCCCCAGCACTTAACATGTATATCACTAGAAAATGACTTTCAGAAATTGCATTTCGATATTATTTTCTTAATGCACCTCTCCCCGGAACTGTGTTTCCATTGAAAAAAAGAACGTTACAGATACTATACCCTCAACATATTGACAGAATTTTTTATTAATCACATTTTATCATGAACTTTAAAAAAAGCTTGTCTTTTTCTCATAAACAGGAAAACGTCCATGTCCATTTTAAAATTGTTTTGTCCATGGACGTCTATGGACACAAATTATGTAGATTTATAAAGAATAGTTAGAAAATTGTGTTTCAATGAAAGCTATTTCCATTCTCATTTATATGCAAATACAGAGATCTAAAACTGCAAAGCATATTTTTCCAGTGATAGAAAACTATCTAATATTCTATGTACCACATTATTTCTGTAAATAGAAGAAAATATTTACCAAATGAAAATTGATATTAGTATTTGATTAGCCATCAGTAACTGCCAGTAAGGAAAATAATGATTTTGTTTTCTTTAGTAAAACTTTGTTTCATTTTCTGTAAACCTCTGTGGGCTTTGGTGGCTTGTTGAACATAATTATGTCATTCTGCCAAAAAAATTCTGACAACATATTCCAGAACATTTTTCAAAAGATTTTTAGTATTGAAAGTTTAATAGCTTATTTAAGAACTCCTTATTAGATTTTCTTCTTTCTTTGAGAAAGAAATGGAATGAACTAACATTTCATTCATCTCCCTTAGTGATCTCAAGATCAATGAGTATAGAAATTAAGCTGAGAAAAATTTCTAATAAATTCTTGAATGTGTTTCCAGCTGAATATTTTGATCCTGAAAACAGAAGCTACTAAAATACTCAAACGTATAGGGCCCAGTCTGTTATTTAACTTGAACCTAAAGAAGTAAAATGCATATTCAATTCAGTAATGTTGCCTTCATTGCTATTTGTCATAGTGCACCTACATCTAATGATAGTGATTTTAATACTTTAATACATGTCATGTTCCTCATAGCATCCAGGCTAATAAAATCACTGAAAAGAATAATTAGGACATTGCAAGGAGAAACATAAACATCACTTCATGTGAGCAAAAGTAAATATCCCAGAGAGACACTTTAAAAACTTAAACCTGGAAAATGAAAGGAAAAAGGCAGGATACATAGAAGAATAAAGAAAGAACACACGTAATGGAAATATGTAAAGAAAGTAGGGGGATAAATAGGCTATCAAGATAAAACAATGACCTAGCCAGCCTCCGGTTTATGAATGGGTTGACGTGAATACGGTCTCAGGGATATGAGTAAGGGCAGATACACCCACATAATAACTCAAACACCAGCCTTTCTGAGTGATACAGGG
Source organism: Mormoops blainvillei (assembly GCA_004026545.1). Lineage (NCBI taxonomy): Eukaryota > Metazoa > Chordata > Mammalia > Chiroptera > Mormoopidae > Mormoops > Mormoops blainvillei. Next base: position 499,765 of record PVJD01000039.1, read on the forward strand.
AAGCCAAGTGGAAAGTTTGATTTGTTCTGTGCCAAATAGCTCTTCAATGCTCTTATCACATTATATGAGGGGGGACACACCCCAAATAAAAACAGGATTCTCTTCTGGAGGGCGGCCCTTTTAGTACAGGCTCCCCTCACTCGGCGAGCATTCTGGGAACCCATCTGGATCAGTGCACCAGCTGCCTTTGCTGTGCGAGGCTGTGTTCGGCTTTCGTGAAATTTTTCTGAAGACTCTTTCAACACGTTTGCCCATTTCATGATGGGTGATTTACAAGTGCACCTGCCCACACCGCACTGATGTCAGCCGTTTTTGATCAAAAATGACTTGACCTCCCCTGCCCTACCCTCTCTATTCACTGGATCTTGCCCCAAGTGACTATTTTTTGTTTTACTGGATGAAAACAGTCCTCAAAGGGAAACATTTTGCCCAAGTGGAAGAGGCGAAACAAAAAATGGCAGAAGCCCTAAAAGGCATCGTTATCGACGAGTTCAAAAACTGTTTTAAGCAGTGGAAAAAAGCCTCAATACATGTATTGCATCACATGGAGAGTACTGAGAAGGTGACTGAAGTTTAAATATATAAGAATAAATACAGTTTTTTATAAATAAATTCCTGTTTTCGGGGGTCCCCACTTGTATTAAGGATTTACTTTCCTCACTGAGCCGTAAGCAGCCTGAGATATGAGAGAGCCAACATCTTAATTACATTCACTTCCAATGCCTGTTGCAGATTTAGGCACCTAGTAGGGATTCAAATATAATTTTTAAAAAATTAATGAAAAGAAAAAAAACCTGAAGAGGAAAGCTATATGGCTATACCATTTTACCTTTGTAATATTTGATCATATTAGTATGCTTACCATGCAGACATTTTTCAGCTAATGAGAAACAGCAGAGGATTCAGTAATTCATATATTCGGTAATTGTTCATGTGATGTGTTGTTATCTCTCCTGCATAGCTAGAGGTAAGACAACAACAGCAACAACGAACTTGGCTTCAGAGAATTTCGGATGCAGCCCAGCGCCGTCGTTCCTACTAATGTTTTCTGCAATCCGCAAGAAGACCATTAACTTGTTCATTGTTCTCTTTACCTCCAAAATTCTGTGTTTCTGCAAAAGATTAAAAAAATCTTCAGGGCAATGTTGAGCTTCATATTTTCCATTATTATTAGCTTCCCTTTTTTCAGTTGAAATCAGCTATTAAATTCAAACTCTAGTAATATTAATGAAGTGCAGAAAGGCAATAAATAAGCCAGTCAGCACATATGCATATTAATAAGTCACTCGTGTCTGGTCCAGTAAATAGCAAACAGAAAACCTGTGCTTGCCGGCCCAGCCCGGGGTTTGTGCAAGTCTGATGCTATTTTGTACTCACCAAAGGATGCCTTGATTGTGGCTCATGGAAATCACAAGGCTTGAAGGAACTGCAGGTGACCAATGAAAGAGACAAATGTAGCAAACAAATCACAATTCGAATATGCACACTTCAGTGATTGTTGTCATTTATGTAAAACATGAGAACTCTGCTCATGAAATGAAATTCTCCAACACACTGTGCTCTTTCAGAGGCTGTTAACCCCTAAAGAAAGCTCCAGGTTCTCACGTCACTCTCATCACTTTGTTTCTCACCGTCAAGGTGGGAATTAGAGGTTATGTTGGGTCAACATCAAGCCTATTGGGCGGCAGTGGTGAAGGTTCAAAGTGTCACGAGAAAGGATGATACCATTCAATCTAAGTTCGGATAATCTCTTTAGCTGTTTGTGCATCTTGTTTCAAAACTGACTGGTGGTTGCCCTGACCTGTACGGCTTAGTTGGTTGGGCATCCTGCCACAGATCAGAAGGTTGAAGGTTCAATTCCCAGTCAGGGCACATGCGTGGGTTGTGGGTTTGTTCCCCGGTAGGGATTCAGTAGGGGCGCCTCCGAGATGCCACCAATTGATATTTCTCTCTCGCATCGATATTTTTCTCCCTCCTCTTCCCTCTAAAAATAATTAAATAAAATCTTTTAAAAAGTGACTGATAGTTGACATTGACATGGATTCGTCAGTAAGGTAGGGTTTTGGGACTAAAGCTAAGACCTGTCAGGTAAATCCTTTTCTAGGGACAGCTGATGAATTGCAGGGACCCTCCAGCACATGTATGCTCTGCAAGTGCCCACATGAAATTATCAGGATCCCAGATTATTGAGATTAACTTGACTGCTGGGAATCAGAAGGACTCACACAGGCCCATGGAACACTGTGAATACTGGAGTGTTTCACTTTAATCCCCTTGTCATTGTTTTAGTGTATTGTTTTACATTGTTTTCTTAGTGGTTGCCCTGGAGGTTGAATTGACCATCTTTATTTATAACAATTAAGCTTGGGTCAATGCTCATTTAATTTCAATGGTGTGTAAATCTTTGCTCGCAGGAGGCTCTATTCCATTCCTCATTCTTTGTCCCCCTGTTGATATACAATTATCTCTTTAGCCATCATGGGCCCATCAGCACAGGTTGATCATTCTCAGGTTATGCATTTTTAAAAAAACCTTAAGAGAAAAAGCTAAGAATGACATTAGCGCCGTTCAAATATATTTATACTGTCTTTTTTATCTGTACTTTTGTTTTTACCTTTATTGGTGCGATTTCTTTCCCCATGTGTATTTCTTTGGGGGAAAGGTTTTCCGCATGAGTGACTGAGGTGCTCAAGACTTCCAAGTGTGAGTTTTCTGGGGAACCTCAGACAAGTCAAATAATGGCAGTTTTCTGGCTCTAAAGGAGCTGCCCCTTTTGGGGTTGTCATCACTGCCTTCCCACCAGGAATGCACCTTTTAGACAACGTTGAGTTTACTTTGCTTTTTATTAAGTCAAAGTCTGGGTTTGCTCACCGTAGCCAGATGAACACTAAGGAAAGACTGTGGACACAGGGCTCCTACAGAGAGGGGGTACAGGGCCTGCTCGTGAGTAGACTGGGGCTTGTGCTAGGTCATTTGGAGGAGAATACAAAGCATTGGAATGTCTTTGCTCTGAAATGGGTGCTGTTGAAAAATGATGTTAATTATAGTAGTGCGGTACTTTTATTAAGACATTTTACTTTTATGTTATTCTTCTATTGAGGATGCACAAAGGAAGTGGAACGGCGATAGAGAATTAGCCACTCCTGTTCCCTGGGAGCAAGGCGGTCCTTATTTCCAAGAGTGGCCTTGTTTTTGTCTTTCTCAATTACAGTCACTTTATATCGATATTCTGCGAAATCATTTATTTTCACCAGAGACATAGAACAGCCAGGTCCCAGCAATGGGCTGAAGGGGCTGCATTTTTTCTTTTTCTCTGTTAAAATATCTGGTATGGGCTTTCTTTTACTGAATGGATTCTGACTGAAACAGCAGGTTTCATCAATATTCATATTTATTTAAAAAGTTAAATTACTTTCTAATACATGTTTTCTGTTAGCCAGAATCTATTCTTTCTCAAACCTGCTATTGCATGAGGACAATGAATGTTAAAACATGGACTGAGAGGAAGGTAGACTAAAATGTCACATTTTAGCAAGTCAGAAATCGGAAAGATGCTACATTGTCATAGAAGATATGACAAGCTGTTGACAATAGTTTAAACTTCCAAAATATATACGCAGGTGGGGAACAATGGGGACATATTTCTAGGCACAAAATCTAATTAGCAGGAAAGAACCAATGAACTGAAAGTGATGAGGTATTTTAAGATGTCGCTTGTCGTCTTGGGGTTTACGATGCTGGGAAGCAACAGCGTCTTAATCCTACTCCTCTCTGCCTCCCTTTCTCTGCTCTCAGACGGCGTACTTTGCCCTTCCTGTGTGTTGCTACCTATTTCATCTTTTCCCTTGGTACCAAGTCGTGTTTTCATTTCTAGGTCCTGGGTTTATAAAATATACCTTTGTTATATATGTTATAATTGACCCAGTCTCTAAAACTCTTCTCCCTATTATCTTTGTTTCATTTTTTTTTAATCAACAAGCACTGATAAAGTCATTTTAGAAACCTAGGAATTAGCCTTCATTTTTTGTTTCTTCCCTGCTCCTTTAGTTGGGTTCCTAAACAATTAAAGAATCCTTTTCCTATCAACGTGCCCATTATCGCAGCCTGAATTCAAAACCATAGCATCTCTGTCTTTCATTATGAATCATATCAGTGTTTTAGATCTACATCAAAAATAAAATATAGCAAAGCCTTTGTATCAAGCGCTATTGAATCTAATGCCAAATCTTAATATTTGCCCACAATTATGCCAGAGTGAACCAAAACAAAACACTGCATTTGCCGATGAACCCCGCAGTAAGCCCCGCCTCATCCCATTTTCTCCTCCACCTCTCCTTCTCCCAGCCTGACCCCTCAGGCTACCTCTGCTATAAATGCTACCTGGGCATAAATGCTACCTGGGCATTCCAGGCTCAGTGCTATCACCTCACATCACTGAATGACGTATATTGTAGACCGAGCTATCACCAATGAAATCCCACCAAGTCAAAATCCCAGATTTAAAACTCTTCAGTGGCTCCCTGATCCCCATAAAGTGACACCTGACTCCTTTGTTATGGGCTTTATCAGGTCTGTAAGCATCTCGCTTTGTTCTCATTATAATGCATGCTCCACGTGTTTAGTAAAATGCACTTTAACAGTAACCAATGAGGAGTAGACTGATTATTGTTCCGGCAGGGTTTAACCACAGCATTGTCATTCCCAAGCTCTGTGACACTGGGTAGGTCATTTAACTTCTATACGCCTCAGTGTACTGTTTGTAAAATATGACAATTAAACACTAGCTGCCACACAATGCAAGCACATACACAGCTAGTATTACTTAGAAAAAAAAATGCTTACACTATTTAACCAAACATTTAAGCAATAAAATATTTGAAACTTTAGCCTGCATTTTTAACCTAAAGATAGAACTAACATTTGTAAATTGTAACTTTCTCACCTTTTAAAATGTATTTATTGTTTTTACCAATTAATGGATGAAGTAATTTAGGCTTAACACATTAAGTTCATTCATTCACTGAATACACCAATTGGTATTTACCGAGTGTCTATTTTGTGTTGGCAAAACTTTATAGGGAACACGGATACAAGTGTGAATAGGTCAGGCATACAAGGAATCCCAATTAGTAAGCTGTGGGATCCAGTCGAGCTCAGATAGGTCTCACTCAGTACTTTGTCTTATTTCAGTCTGACCTCAATAGAAAATGACCAGACAAAGAATGATGCTACCTAGAATCTATCTGTTAAAAGATAGCTTTTTAACATCTTTCTTCAAGTGTGAGAATTATAAAAACGATGGCAATATAGGAACATTATAATTAAAAGTAGTAATAAACTGTGGAATTAGATGGAGCCCAAGTAGCTACGCACACAGACCTTCGCTGACAAAGCGCTCTTTGATCAGCTTGGTCACCTCCAAATTGTCTCAGTTTTTCCTCGATGTGGTTGCTGAGTTTACCCGGTGCTTACTTACACCTGCCAGCGCCCTAAGCTTCCCTCCCTTCATACTTGGATGACACAGTGACTTCCCAAGGGACACCCTTTCTTATCTTCGCCTTGCAGTTTTTCCTGAATTGCGGGTCACAAAAGCAAATTCACTCTGCCGTTCCCACGCTCCAGGCTGCCCCCCTGGCTCTTTATTTCATGTCCAGTGTAGTCTAAGCTTCTCAACTGAAATCCAAGGCGTGTCCTTTCGTCAGTCCCTTGATGCCTAACACTCACTGCCCAGGCCGTGTGCACGACTTTTGTACAGGTCCTCTTCCCATCCAGTCCCGCACTGTTTGCCTCCACCGCTGCTTGGCTGGCCCCGCGGGCAACACCTCCTTCCTGCCCTGTACTTAACCAAGTGATACACAGCTACCGCGGCTCCTGAAGTCTTTTTTTTTCTTTTCTTTTTTTTAATGAAGTCTTTCTTGACAACTTCAACTCATAATGCTTCTTTTTACTTAACGATTCATAGACTTTTAGAATCCAGAGTTGTTGCAGAATTTTTGCCCCAACTCTTGATGTTTACCTGGGAAAACAAAGGACCAGGGTAGCTGTAATGAGTCATCTCTTTTGGGGGAGATGAAAGTTGCCCCAGGTTGTTACATTTTCAGGTCAGGGATTTCCCTAACATCCCAGTTCTCTATTCATTGATTGTACGTTCTTATATTTTTCTTTGATTGTTGCAGTGTTGGTAGATATGCTTTTTTTTTCCTCCAGCTTTGCAAACTGCTTAAGAACTGTCTTTATAGCATTCGAATTCTTTAAGTATACGCTAAAATTATCTGTTTACTTAAATATAGTGCACAGATTTTTTTCAATTTTTAATTTATCTTAAGTAATTTTGCAAAAATTGCTATTAGGCTTAGATTCAACAAAATAAGAAAAATAATCAAATGGCATAAATTGTAAGTACACTCATAGGCACACACTTCAGCTTCCCTAGAAAGGATGAAGGTGGTGTGGACATGGTTTTTAAAAGAACGTTTTCTTTTTTTACGAATCATGTTTAAGGGATACATGACTGTAACTGAAGATCATCTAAAAACAAATATAAATATTTGTGTATCTTAGATTTTGTTTATTTGCATGGTATAACTTACCTGAAATATAAAGTATAAGAACACAGTACTATTAAATGTTCATTGGCATGCTTCTGCACTCGGACAAATTTTACCTTGATAGATACATAATATTTATTTAGAAATCCCTGTGTATACACATTTTCATATGTTGCTGAAAAAGTTAGCATTGATCTGTGAATTAAAATCTAATAAAATGAACAGAAAGGGAAAATTTTAACAAAATAAATGTTTTGAAAAGATCACTTATCATAGACAAATAATCCGGCAATGATTATATTTGTAATTTATGTGTTGGTTTTATAAGAAGATTAAAATCTCTCCCCATAATTTCCTGTTTCCCTGCTTCCCTGTAAAGTGGAAATACTTGACATGTCATTGAATCAGGATTCCCTTTTTCCGGGGAGTTATTGCAGCTGAGGTTAAATAAATAATTTAATTGAAAATGCACACATTGCAATATAACATATAAGGTTCTTGGTCTGAATGCCACTCTTGGCCGTGCAGGAAAAAGCGCTATTTTAAGCCTATGGAGCGTGCTCCGATAGTCTCCCTAAGCAGCTATTTTTTAGAAGGATTTGGGGCCTTCTGTGCCACTGATGATAAGGAATTTCATTGTTCTGGCTTCCCTCCTCAGCTTGACCTATTCATCTCGAATAAGCTAATCCTTCCTTGCTTCAGGCATAAAATGATCCACACGGGCACAGAAAGCAAATCTACCGCCACACATGCAAAAAACTGATATACAAACCCTGGTAGAGTGTCATATGCATGTAAATGAAGTTCCAGATCCTACCTCCCCTTAAAATCAAGACATCCAATTTAAGAACTAGTGTCATCCTCAATAATAAATTATTTGAGCACCAGGAATTGATGTTACCTAGAATATGACCTAGTTACCTTTATGTAACATGCAACTGTGGCCAAGGTTCTGATTCTTTGACAAAATCATCCCGGAAGATACAGTATTTAAAAAAACAAAGGAGGGGCAAGAAATTATAACTATGATGTTAATGATTCCTGCCTTGTTTAGGGCTTGTTCTTGTGATTTATAGCAAATGTTCATTCTAAGTATCAAAATAGCTTCTTTGTTAAATGCCTTGGCCAAGGATCAAGTAAACTTTTCTCCTAACTCAGCCCGTCTTCCTAAATACACTATCGTCACCTGTTATCTGGAGTGAAGCTTCCACCAACTAATGGTTTTCTTCAGTAACATCAGGAACCAAAATCTATAGGCCTAAGACCTCCTTTTGCCAGGATGATTTTTGTTCTAAGAATCATCAGGGTTTTGGATAAGAGCCACATCTAAGGGCATCAAGTCAGGCCATCCTAGTTGGCCCCAAGTTTAGAATGGCCAGCATCAAAGATGTTTTGTATGAGTGCAGACATATTTGTACGGAGAAGATAGAACACTCGCCATTTAATAGTATTGGGTCACCTCATTCGCATATCTTTTGTAAATGTAAGCAGGATTTTTTTGAAGGACGGCTTTTCTTTGTTGAATTAAAAACATGTTTCATTTAAACTTGACAATATTTGCAGTACAAGAAACATATTGTTCAGCAAAATCCTTAAGCTTGAGTTGAGTAACTAGAACAGAAATGCAAAGGTTATATTATCACTAATATTTTCAGATGTTACTAATTTCTCTCTCAAGTGTTGTAATGGTAACAAGGAGCATAACCTTTTAGATGGAATACAGAAACCGACGATTGACCAGTTTATAGAACAAAGATTAAAATAAATAGAAATTGTGATGTTCACTGAAGATACTCAGTTAATAAGTCACAAAGTCAAAGTCTGTTTTCACAAAGGTCAAAGTTAAAAGTCATGCCAGATTATTGTGTGGTACCGTCAGGCAGTACACCCATACTTTCTATGATTGTACATAGAAAATAAAGGAAATACTGATTAAGTCTCTGATCATTTTATTAAAAATATTTTGGAGGCCATTGTCACAGGAAGATGAAATATTAACACCTGTTGCGATGGACAGAGTTTGAGTTCAGTATTCCCGTATGACTTTCATAATTAATAATTAACTTCAAACCACTGCCAATAGATTCATCTTTTATTGCACTTCTTCCAATATTTAATCACTGGGAGAACTGCAGACACCTGAGGGGCTAGATGAAGACCCAGACACACGATGTGTCTTTTACAGGATTATGTGATGATTAAGTTTCTAACTAAATTTTCAACTCAGATCAAAGTGCATAATTTTTCCCTGGTATCATCGATGCTGATTCCATTGTCATCTATTCTATTTCGGTTTATTTAAACCTTTAATTTACTGGTTCATTGAATTTATTCTTCTCATATCAGGTTGAAATAGAAGTTTTTAATAAGAACCCAGAAGATAAAAGAATTCATCTAGTTCATCTCTATTGCTCAGTAGATTCACTGATTCTTTCAAAGCAGAACTCAAATATCGATACTTTATTGCCTTTTTGGTGCTCCGATGTACCACCAAAAATTATCTATAAAATGATATTGATAGCCAGAATCTTCCTATTAAAAAGCGAGTGTCATTATTAAAAAAAAAAATTAAAAATAACAAAAACAAGGAAAAACCATTGGCCCAGAGCAGTCACTCAAATATCCCTCTTACCCGTAAAATGAGAGGCGCAGGGCTAGCCTGCCTCCCTCTAACGCTGTTTGCGCAGACACCGCAGGGGCCGCCCCTGCGGAGCTGCGGGAAGAGCCTCCTCCCCTTTCCCTGGGAGCCACTTTCCCCAGTTCTACTTCTTGATGTTTCATTCTTCAAAAAGCTTTTTAAGGCTTGTTTACCTACTCACCTGCAGCTAGAACTTGTTTTCCTAGGTAGGTGGTAAGCCTTTCTTCAGTGCCAGTTTTAACTTACTTTATTCTTGAAAGAAATCTCTGATTTTCCCCATGTTTAGGATTATAATAGTCCCATAATATTTTTGTAAGAGTAATTTTTCTCTGTTTTATCTGAGGGTTGTCTTTGGTTTTGCTAAAGTTTAGCACTTGGTTGGATCTTTATATGCCAACAGTTTTCTCCCATTTTTTGCCTTCATACCTTCAAAACACAAAAATGCATGTGCGTTAAAGGCATACGGCTTCTTATTGTTGAGTCAATTCTGAAGTCTTGCTGTGGAATCCACTTTCTGAAGGAATTAGGCTACAGTGGAGGATATTCATAAAGTAATAACCCCACTACAGAAACTGCTTTTGACTTTTTTAAAAGAAAGACCTAAGAGATGTATATATACTCACTGGTTATGAATGTTAGGTTATTTTGTTGTGCGATTTAGTAAATCCATGGACTTTATTTTTGTAGATTGCTTATTTTAAATTTATTTTATTAAGCTGAAATAACTGAAATGATTATGTTTGAATTCAGAACAGAGTGGCAGTTTCCAAATAATACCTTAAACAAAATGTCCCCAAAATCATATTTTCTTCCTATAAAACCTCATAAGAATTTGGATAGTTTCTCTTCCCACATGATAAATGCCATCAAGGAATCTAGTTCATTTATGTTGTTTTGAAAATAACATAAGTTCATGTGGTTTTGAAACAAGATACTTTGCGGGGTTGTCTTTTCAGGTGATATAGATATATTATTTTATTATATTATTTTCAGGTGATATATATGTGTGTGTGTGTGCGCGTGTATATATATATATATATACACACACACATATATATGTAAAATTTTTAGTTTCTTCTATGTAAGCAGCAATTCACTATCGTATGTAAAGAAGAACTAAAAGTCTGATATACTTCCAGATGTTTTGCTGTTGTATAGGATGTCCTTGAAAAATAAATAATTACATTGCAAAATACATATAGTATTTTTATATATTTACATATATTTACATATTTATATTAACGTAAATATTTACCATTTTTTATTTAAGCACACATGCATGTGCCTCAGTAGATTGTTCTGTGATCCCATATCTTTCTGTGCATTTCAAACAAGCACGAGCTTATGTTCAGCATTGCTCTCAGAGAAATGTTCACAGTCTCTGCAAAATCGATTAAGAAGCCCATACCTCAGGAGCCCAGATTTTAAAACATTAATACAAGTTATAAAGAAATGTCATTTTGACACAGTACCTTGTTAGCTCCAGGAATCCGTCAGCATTGACTGAATAGTAAGCCTGCATAGAGCACAGTAATTCCACAGAACCCGTTTTTTGACAGGGAGCCCCACCGTGGGCAGTGACTGCAATGGCCGGGGGCCGCCAGGATTGGGAGGAGGGGGCAGGAGTGAGAGCACAGAACCGCTTGCCCCCGGGGGAGCACACCTCTCCTTCTGCTAGTTCACAAAAATCACAAGCACTGGATTACAGGTGCAGAGCGCATACGTGTTTTCCCGGAGTCACCTTCTCTTCATTCACCTTCAGTTGGGTAAAGAAACGAGTGTTCCAAGACACAGTTTACACGGATTTATGGGACGTCAACATTCATGTGTTGCCCAGTGGTAATTATCCACAAATGGTTAATCTTTCCAGTTAAACAATGAGTGAAGGGCGAAGCATTTATGTGGTTTTAATGCCACCGTAATAACACCATGAATCATGTCATCATAAGGCCCGGAGTTTTCATGCTGATGGGAGCAGCCACCATCACAGAGCCCCCATCCCCGAGCGTGACGCTGCCTCCAGAAAGATGGAAGGGCGGCGTGCGGCGCCTCCCCCCCACCCCCCTGCTCCTGGCAAGTCATTTCCCTCTGCCAGGACACCATCTGCCTCATGATTCACACGGCCCCAGAGAGTAATTCCTAGAAGGAGGCAATGATTAGAGTGATTACTTCCATCGCCCTAAGAGAACAACAGCGCTCATCCCACCATATGTTTCAGCCCTGTTTATTCAGCTCTTACCCTAAGGCTCAAACTTTCAGGTGACTTGTCACCCAACGGACATTTATCCAATGACTCTCTCTACTCCCTCATCAGACCTAATCCCCCAGCCTTCCACATCCCACAAATACTGTCATTAAAGCTTCCAGAACTCACAACCACATTTTCCAAAAAGACCTTGAACATTCCTTTCACCTTCTTGACCTGACCAAAACATGGGAGGAAAAAAAAACCAGCCACCATTCCTCTGTTCAACAAACTCTGGAGGGCGTTCCTTCCTCTTTTCACTTCTTCTCAAACCAACCAACCAATGCAAACAAGCAAACAAACAAAAAAAGGCAACAGCAAATCTCTTGTGTTGATGTTCATCTCACTGTAGCACTTCTTTGTTAATACTGTTGATACTTCCCCAGTCATTGTTCAACCTTAAAGACTTTCAGATCCTAACACCAGGCTCACTTGCTGTCTTTCAGTGAATGCCCTCATCTTCATACCTGGTCACTTAAAAAGCCATGTTAACAAAACATCCAATTTACTCCTATCTTCAAATAGGTTTTTCTAATCTCACCTGAGCTTCCCAGTTCCATGGTTATAGCCTGGAATCTCTTATGACCTATAACTCCAAGCTATTTTTAAAAACCCTCAATTTTAAGTACTCTGTTTATTAACCACTAGCTATTTTTCCTGCTATTTTTAGCATGATCATTTTCATTTTGACCTCTAACCCATCGATCCTGACACTTGTCTCTATGAGGCATCCTCCCCCTTGCTCTGACGTTTCTCTGTATCTAACTAAGGTTCCCTGTGACCAAGGAGGCCTTACTGTCCCCTCTGCTTGACTACACTTCAGACAGGTTTCCCTCTGAAGAAGGACTGTAACCTCCCTTAGACCATTTACTTTAGAACGCTGGCAACTTTATGTTCTTCCTCTGCCCCCTTGAGATGTAAATCTCTCAGCCTTTTGCCAGTTTTACGACCTAGGCATGCCTTCCTCAAAGACCTGGGGGCCCTCCCCTTGGAGCTATAATCATTAAGAAAGATAGTTCTCTCTCAGAGCCTCTGTGGGAGGATAGGAGCCAGTCCTCCTGCATCAGCATTAATTAGCAAACACAGAAGGTCTAAAATCACACTGACCGACCCATCAACAAGTTTTCTCATGGCTTCTGGAACCTTTTTCCAATCTCTCTTGAGCCCACTTCTGTCTGACTTTCTACTTTTCTGAGAAACCCCCCTTGTCACTATTATTCATAACCACTTCGTTGATAAAGCTTTTATTGAAATAACTTATTTTCACCCCACGTGATCTCTCAATTAACAAACTGTTCCCCTCTTTTTGTAATATTTTCTTCACTTGGTTCTGTAACAAGACATTTTGGCAAACTTCCTGTATTTTGACTACCTTTTCCTCATCTCCTTTGCTAGCTGTTTAGGCTTAACTCAAGCCCTAAAATATTCTAGCTCCCCAGGGCTGCATAATTGACTCAGGCTGCGCCTTCTTGCCTATGTATTCCTGTATATTGGGAGATACCCTCTTCTGGCCGTTATTAAAATACTATCAGTGGTCTATTTTGTCTCTCTATTTCTCAGCTCAGCCTTGTCCCTGAGCTCTGGTCTGGGATATCCAATAGCCTGTTTAACATCTTTACTTTGATAAATGTTGACTTAAAGTAGAAGGTACTTAAAATAACACTTAAATATCGGTCAGTTCTCAATGAAATCAGTATTTTGAGTATGGCGGGAAGAGTACCAGCTCCAGGAGATTGATTTCAATCTTCTCCCTTTCACTGATTAACTGTGTGGACATAACTCATCCTGCCTTACAGGGCTCTTGTATTAATTAATTCCATAAGATGCTGGTCTTATAAGTCTAGTGAACGCTTGGTGAAGAGCTCCAGGCATACTTGTTAATCTTGAATTCAAAAGGAGTATATATAATGGAAAGCAATCTCAGTTTTATCACTTATTTCATTTATTAATTTAACATTAATGTAATAGGTTTTTAAAAGCACATTATCAATACATGTCAGTTTTGTGTAAATTCGGAATGCATTAATCAGTGTGATCTCTGCCTTCATAAAGGTTATGTTTAGAGGAGCAGACAGACACTAATCAAATATTTTAAAAATTGTGTGTGTGTGTGTGTGTGTGTGTATGTGTTTGAAATTTGGTGGACACTGAGTAATCATTACCAGAGGGCATCCCATTGTATATAGGTCAAAGGTAAACTGGAATGTAGAGAAACTGTTAATAGTCGGCAAGTTGAATCACTAATAAAAGAAAATAGTTGTATATCATTTTAAATTAGTAAAAATGCTAAACATCATGATTATTTTAACATAAAAGCTGCCTTCATATTTAAAGTATAAGCAATAAAAGTGTTATTTCATGAGAACCTCTAGGGGAAGTTTTTTAATGACTATATCAGAGTAAATTATAATTGAGTTTTCTAAGCTTGCATGTGCTGTGTGCTTTTGAAGTGTTCACGTTGCTTGAGGGTATGTTTCTTACATTTTTAATTATTCCTACAAAAGTTTTCTTCATTATTAATTTGGCCTATCTATGAAGTAAGAGTATGCTATGTCAATTTCAGTTTAGCTCCTTTGCAAAGGATCACCGACTTGAGAAAACATTGAGACTTTATCTAGAATTTATGATCATTAATGCTTATATTTACATATTAAGCACATAAATAATGGAATACAAAATAAAGTAAGACTTTATGTAGGTGCTAGGATGTTTGAAGTGCAAATATTTCTAAAGCCAAATTCCTAGGACTATTAAAATTATCCTATAATTGTACAAGGTCAGACTTTAGATTGTTTTATCTAAAAGATGAAGTAGAAAGATGACAAATATATACATTAAAAATTAATACATGACAATCTTCCTACTGCCTTAATGCAAACACTAACTTTCTTTCTTTATTTTTATTGATTTTAGGGAGGGAGACAGGGAGGGGGGAGAGAGTGAGAGATATCAAATCATCGATTGGTTGTTCCACTTATTTATGCATTCATTGGTTGGTTCTTGTATGTGCCCTGATCGGGAATCGAACCCCTAACCTTGGGGTATCTGGGCTATGCTCTAACCACCTAAGCTACCTGGCCAGGACCCAAACACTAACTTTAAACAGTGAAACTACGCCCTTTTTAATGCAATAAACATAACTGGTTTTCTACTAACACAATATTTCAAGTAATTATCTGAAATGAAGGAAATTAACCATCTCTTCATAGAAGCCTTCCCTGCTTACCCTATATAAAGAAGCTGCCCCCAAGGGACCTTGCTCCCCCAAGGCAATTTCATGAAATTTCCTAAATTTCATGATTAAAAATATTTATCCATGTTATTCAGCATTTGACTCTGGGAACTGATACATTCTCATCATGTAGTAGGGGCTTAGCAAGTATTTGCTCGCCAGACTTTGGGGGCTGCGTGGCATGGTTAACAACACCACACCCCTTAGAGTCACTGAGGCTTAAACTGGCAAAGTGGCCTATTTCAAGTCCTTTTTTGCCTTTTGTCCTCGGTCAACCCATGAACCCAATTTGACCCTCACTCTTTGTCCTGATTGTTTGTGTTAAAGTAACGATCAGTAACATTCACTAAATATTTAACATGTATTTAAAGACATCCTGATACAGATTTACATGGATTAATTATTTTAAACCTGAAATAATGCTATGAGCCAGATATTATCAACATTCCCGTTTTTTAAGATTGAGAGAACTGAGTCTAACAGTTAAGTAACCAAAGTCGCACAGGGAACGATCTTACCCCAGTGGCCGCACTCTGAGAATGAAGAGTGACCTACATGTAAAGCTGTTGTGTTGGCGGTGGTTGTAGTTATTATCGAGCAAAAGAAATTTTCCTGCTTTGAAACTATTTGAGTTAAATTTTCTTAACACACTAAAAAATGTAGGACCGTTCTCCACAATATTTTCATCCCCAGATGGAAGTAACTTTTCCTTTTCTGAACTTTCATACTTTATATTTTTGTTGGTTAACATATATCATTTCTATACATGACTTAACTCCTTTGCTAGATTAGAAAACATGTTATATATTTTATTTCATTGAAAAATAGTATGGCTGCACTAATTCAATAGATGTACAGTGTATATATTTTGACTAATGAAATAAAATTAGAATAAATATAATAATGGACTCCCTTATAGCATCATCTTAACATGTCAAATCTTAACATTCCTCAAGCTCGTCCCCTTAACCCTAAAAAAGTGCAATTTCCATTATTGATACTTTCTGACTTTCTTCTTTTAGGTATTTTATTGCCCTCCTCTGACTGTCATGAGTAATGTGTCTTCATTCTTAAGTCATTCCATAGTTTGCCTTGTGTTATATGGATCTCGTGCCGATATGGGATATAAGATGCCTGCACATGATAGGAATCTGTACAGTATATTATTAATTAACATTCTCATTCTTTGTTTTGTTTGTTTTTCACCCCTAAGGACATATTGAAATTTTGTGATGATAGATGCGTCCAGGGAATTGAGACAGAAACATCGTGCTTTCCTTAAGATGATGACACTAATTAAAGTCATAGCTCTGCGCTGATGACTTCTAAATCATCCTTATGTTTATTTCCAGATTTCCCCTAATGGACAGAACAAAGGAAATTATTTTCAGATTGGCAGATCACTGTAACGGTGTCTAGCCTTCTATTTAGTGCTTGGTACATAGATTTATCATTTTCTGTGTATCCCCACACACTATTTTACAATTAATTATTTGAAACAGTAGGTTGGCCCTTCCCCCAAGTAGAATAAACTAATTTCAATTTGCCTCTAACTAGAAACAACTGCTAATAATATGGAAAAGTAATGAACACAAGGCAAGAATCTTTCACAGAAACTATTTACATTATATTCACATAATATTCTTTAAAAACCACTACATTTCAGAGTCCTTTGGTAGTGGCAGAAACAAGTCATCATAATTTCATGTAATCATGCTGTTTTTCTAAATAGTTTGTGACTGTGACAGGTCATTTTTAACCCAGCTAGCTCTTTACATTATATTAATGCCAAAAGCCCACACTACAAATTTGCAAGCTCTTCATGCTTAAATAATGTCTGCCCTTAAATAGCTTATTTCTTGATCTACTGGCAGAACAGTTTTAATCAGTTTATGGCCTACATGGATGTTCCCAAACAGCGGGGCGCTGCTGGGCTTGGTTAGCACAGTAAACCCTTCCTCAGCCTATTTCCACTTCAGTTCCTCCAGCGCCGAGAGGAAGTGGTCAACGATGGCCTTATCCCAACACGACCAGGCCCAGAGGGAGGGTGAGAACCCAGGTATCTCACCAGGGGCGGGGAGAATTGTGGGCAAGTGTTTGCAAATCACCGCTGGTGGGAAGCTTCGTGTTTCCCACTGCGCATTAGTGAGAGACCAGAGATGGGCTTGCTGTGTTTGCTGCAGCCTACAATTCTGATAGTAACTTACCCTGCAAATAATTTAGATTCTCACAGGTAGGTTATTTTACTCTTTTAGTTGGCGGTGGGGGAAATAAAAGCACAGGCGCCCAAAGGAGTATGCGCCCACATGCAAAAACTTCTAACGACTTATCCTCCCACTCTAAAATTTTTCAATTAAGCATCCTACCATCTTCCTGGATTACAGACTTAAGACACAGCTCTCATTATTGTATGTCATGTCATCTCATCACAAGCTCAGTGCTGGACGAATAGTCGGGAATGAAATCACATGGTAGATTTGGGAGGAACTAGTGCCCAGAAGTCAGGGGAAGAACATGTTTTTCTTGGGGTTCACAGACATGATGCTCGGTGACACGTCGATTCTGCGCAGTCTCCAGAAATGCAGCGTCGGCCACGATGCAAAGGCTGGGATCCGCCTGGCGTGCGCATCACCCTCTCCCCACGCCACTTGCATCCCTCCTCCTCTCCTGGTCACTCACGCTCATTATCTTTGCAGATGCTCTGGGCTCCAAACATGTTCTGCCTTTAAACAGTCAAAAACAAATATGTCATGTCGATCCATTATCATCAGAAGGAGGCATTTATGTAAATACGACTGTAAAAGAGCACTTCCAACACCTATTTTCCTTTAAGCTGGCGTCACGACTGAGGTAGGGGAACAGTGACGGTCAACGTTGCCCGCACATGGACATTGCTCCCCCAAGGCAACATCTTTTTTGATGTTTTTATTTATTATTATTATTATTTTTAATGGCTTACCTTGTATCGTGTCCAATTCGTCAGATCTCCGAGACTGCTTGTGCACCGGCTCAGGGTTCTGACGATCGGCCGGTGTACTGAGAGTCACGTTTGCTGGCCCGCCTTCTACGTAAACAGATGCTTTCTTATGGAGAAAACGGTGTGAGAGACTGACTGTAAAGCTAAATGTCTCAGATGTACAGAAAAAAAATGTATTTCACATCATTCAACTTTCAGGATCAAAAGTGTGGTTAAGCATAGAACAACCAGGGAAAAAAGGTCAAAAACTGCCGTAAGCATTAAACTATAATTTTATTATGACACAGCTTGGATGGCATATAAATCACTTTCTTCCACTTGAATTGGAAGAATGTTGAACAAAGGTTGTCTCAGTTACTGTGCTGTGTCACACACCGCCCGGAAACTGAGTGGCAGGAGGCATCCTGTGTTACAACCCGGGGTGATGGGTCAGGAATTTGAGCCTAGCGAAAGGTCAGGGCTCTGGGCTATACTTGAAGGTGTCTGGGGACTTCAACGGGAAGATTGGAGCCTGCAGGTCACGTGCATCTGGGGGGCTAAAGTCATCTGAGTGGACACATGTTCCCTCACACTTGTGGTAACTGCACTGGGACAATCAATGCCGCCCCCAGCCTGGAGCACCGATGCACGGCTTTCCACATGGCTTGGGCTTTTCACAGCATGACTCTCAGGGCACACAGAGAGTGACGATTCCGGGACAGCCAGGTGAGAGTGTGTGGCCTTTTCTGAACTATCACCAAGAGTCAGAGGGTCCCTTCTGCTGCATTCTACTGATGTCAAGCAAATCAGCTCAGGGTCAAGGTGAGGGGACAGATTCATCACCTCAAAGCGCTGGCATTGATGATTATTCACAGTCAGATAGCCCATAGATTAAATCGATAAATCAGCCTTAATTATCTTAATTTCCAATGTCAACATTTTAATACCTTCAATTAGGAAAGACATAAACAAATTCCTACTAAAAACATTAATAGCAAATGTTTCCAAACTCAAGTTTAAAGGAGAACTTAAGGCCGTTAAAAGGTGTTCATTTTCTTTTTAAATTATTCTTCTGAGAACTTTTTTAGGAGCGACCTTGCTTCAGTCCCAGCCTTACGCAGCTCTTTAAACTTTGACCCAGTCTTTTCTATTAACTCAAAATCTGTGGGGCCATCTCGGTAGTAAGGTGATCTTCTGAACTGGCTTCTGAACAGCCCTGGTTCCTTGAACATTAATAACCTCTCCACTTAGGGCCTACGTTAATAGTCTTTCTCACAAAGACGCGCCTTTCCACTTATAGACTTGAAAAGCTCCAATAATGATTTTAGGAGCTAAAAGTCAGGTGAGAAGAAATATATCATCAAGCGATTGCTGCCTTGAAATCGCCCAGTAGGATACAAGGTTTCTAAGAAATTGTCTGAAGTTAATTGCACATTTTTATCCCCCTTTAGAAAGAGAGGTAGTGATACCTACAGTAGGTTAATACTTCCTCTTGAGAGCTAAATAAAAGAAAAATCTTTTTGAACTTGGCAAAGCACAGCAATTAATCTTGTCTGTTCGGATATAAATTAAATGTACAACTACTAGTTAGGTTTTGAAAGCCAAGAGCTAGTCATTCTTAAACCACTGTGGCGGGCCCACTAAACACCAGATAAAATGGGATCTCTTCATTACCTGAATTAAATTCGTCTTTACAGCCTTACATTGTCTTCATACTTCAAAGCCCCACTCGGAATTCAAAGGTAATATGGCCCCTTCCACATGAACTCCAGCTGGTGGTGATTTTGCCTTTTTTGCCTCTGTTTGCTGTAACTATGTGGCATGTCTCACACAACATCTTGTGTTGTGGTCATTCCTGGTATACACTGCTTTTCCTCTTCAACACTTAAACTCATTATGTCGCTTTCCCAGTTTTTTTAGGGCACAAAATACAGTAGTAGAGTTTTCAAATGTACTTTTGAAAATGCATTTGAAATGAATAGGTATTACATTTGATGTGAAGTAACTGTATGTGTTAAATGATTTTGTGTCTCATGAATATCACAGAAAGACCAGGGTCATCTGTCTCTCGCATGCACACACCCACCCACATCCCCTGCCATCCACACACAATCTGTATCTACATCTTCTACTAAATGCATCCCCCCAAATTTGACCATTGAAAGGCAAGAAGGCCCTCACCTTCAGCCACTTAGAGATACCTCACCCACCATCAAAGCTGCCAGCACCTTGATTTAGACTTTGCAGTCTCTAGAAAGGTGAGGAATAAATGGTTTTGTGTAAGCCATTCAGCCTCTGGTATCCTTTACAAGATGTTCGAACTCACCAAAACAACATCTATATTTATAAACACATTCCACAACTTACCTGCTTACTCCCTGTAAAAATATAGACTGTGACAGAATAATTTCTATGAATAAATGAATAAAAATATAGTTATACCACTAATCAAACTAATTTTAAAAAGTTGCATTCACTATAAATAAAGGGTATTGTGTCTTGCTTTGCAAGAAAGAGACAAAACAGCGTCCATGACAGTAGATATGACCTATTAATAGGTTCGTGTAGAGTATGTTGGTGACAAAGATGTTTCCTTTTCAACTTGGTTTTCAAATGATGATGTCCATAATATTTCCCTTCAAGATTTTTGGAAGCTCAAGTAATTGTGAGAGAAATACTGTTCTTGTTTTTCTGATCTTCTTAAGGGAGTCTCAGATGAGACTCCTGCCCTTCCTGCTGTTTCTCAGTTCCGTTTCTTGGGTCTGCCTATCTTAGCATTTCCTTTGCTTCCATCTGACTTCAAAGGAAAAGAAAGTGCCAGAGAAATCACTGAGTGACAATATATTGGATGAAAATTAGGGTCGTATATCACAGACCTAGAGAATAGGATTTTCTCAGAAGTTCTATAAACATCAGTCAATGGTAAAATATTGGGGAATTTAAAAATTCTATTTATTGATAAATGCTGTATGCCATTTAAAACTCAATGCCCTCGGTACACAAAATGCACTCCTACAAAAAGTTGTTGTATTTACAACATAGGATAACTAATCAGAGTTATTATTAAAAATACTTTCCTGTTACATGTTCATTAACTAATGTCAATCACATATTTTCCAGTTTTCCTAAGGCTAAGAATACTTAATAGGATGTGATCCTAAAATATGTTATTTTGCAATTAATTATTGTGGAGGTCCTTGTTAAACAAAATTATGAATGTGTGACATGTCCACTACTTTATTCAGTGTTTGTGTTACCATAGAAAGCATTAAAAGGCTTGATTTTTCCTTTTTAAACCAGACAGCTCCAGTTCTAATCTCAGCTCTGTAAGATACTATGAGACATTAATTAGTTCATTGCTCGATGTCTCCGACGTGGCTCCTCGATCTAAAATATTCGGATAATAACATGTACCTAACCCACTTCTCCACGCAAACGCTCAGACGCCTGTGCTCCCTTTCTCTCTGTGGATCTTAACGATTTGACCTGCTTCCCCTCTGTCTGTCAGGATGAATGCAGTGGGTTCATGATCATTCCTGGGATAAGTTTTTAAATATTCCTTTCGTCTTCCTTTTACTTGTTTCCTAAAACTGTTGCGCTACCTCTCTCTCTCTATCCCCATTTCTCCTCCCTCCCCCCCAACCTCTCTATCTTTTAGAGTGAGTTTCATCCCGATCCTAGGGCTTTTGATGGAAAGTGTGGAGAGTTGCACCCTTATTTCACCTGGTCTTGAACTTGGGAAAAATAGTAGGCTGAATCTATTGCTGGTAACACTACGTGAAGCCAAACTCAGGAAGGAGAGACAGAGAAGATGGGGATTCATTCCTGATAAATATTGTTGGATCCCGCAAACCAAGTGCTGTAGGAATGTTTTCTCAGACACCGCATTTTTCAGTCACATGAACCACATTTTTTCCCCTACAGTTAATTTAAGTTGGGTTTTCTGTGATCTACAACTAAAATAATCCTAAAACCCAGTTATTTTACCGCCGTAGTTCTACCATTCATCACATTCTGAGGATATCTTAGGGAAAAGGGGTAGGAAAATCCATTCTTTACCCATTGTTTAGCTCTCGAAGAGTTATTTGTATTCTAAATTCATATAGACTCACATAAAGTAGTCCCTCCGATTTTCTCTTTCAGCGCCTTCTACAGTAGGGACCTGGCTAGAATCTAAGAGCTGGGATTCCTCCTATGTACTGACAAGGAGGCTTGGGGCAGGTTCAAAATGGTGACCATTTCGTTCCTTCAGATGAGTTCCTCTCTTAAGGGCTCCCAACCCCTTACTGCAAATATTCTTTTGCTGGGCTCTCTTCATAACTGTGTTCAATATACACTGGATCCTGAGTTCTTATTTAAGTTTTAATCAGACAGCTACTCAGCCGCTACTTTGCTAGACATGTTTGGATCTCTCACACATTTCAGCTTTGCTTGTTTTCTTCTGTGTTCTTTTGCATGTGTTTTTCTTGCTATTAAAAAAAAAATCTGCTTTGTATCGCTGTGAATAATAGAATAGCTATTTAAATTTCAGTGAATTAATACGAAATAAAATTTAAAATTCAGTTCCTCAGCTTCACTAGTCACCTTTTAAGAGCTCAGTAGCCACAGGCTGCCGGCAGCTACTGTTTTGGACAGGACGGATAGAAAACGTTTCCATCATTGCAGAGAGGTCGATTGGACAAAGCCACTCAAGACCATGTTTCGGAACTGGATTTCAAATATCACTTTTAAAACTGTAAATTTCTGGGTTGCCTATCATAAATCCACTGCATCAGACTCTGCGGGTGTGGATAGATGGAATTTTGCCTGCAAACGCCTTTCTCCAGGAGACCAGGCATTCCAGGATTAAAGTGTTCAGGGTAATTACTGGAGTAAGGAATGGGAAGATACAGTAGACCTTTAGAATGTCACTGCCTGAAATTTTTGACAATAGTTTGAAAATTTTTTCCTTGCAGATCTGTTATTCATCATTAGTAATAATTTTCTAAATTACTGTCTCTTCAAATTAAATCAGCATTTCCCTTTTTTACAATAAAAAAAATCTTTCCTGCCTGAATTATTTATATAGGATACTTTTGAATTTTATGTTTATTTGCCTCTATAAATCTGCAATTATTAATTTTGTGTGTCAGCTTGGCTAAGCCAGTCAAACAGTTTTGCATCAAATACCAGATGTTAGTGTGATGGTATTTTTTAGATGTGATTAACATTTAAGTCAATAGATTTTTGAGTAAATCAGATTAAGGATGACTTCTAATAGAAAAATAATCCTCATACTGCTATAAAATATGACATTTAATATAAATGCAGAATGGATATGTCAGTAACAACATATGTACACAATATATATAAAGTCTGGAGAAAAAGATCCTATAATTGATAATTGAATGCTACAAATTTATCTAAGTGATGTAAGCAGCATGCTCCCTCCTTGATCAGTACACTTGGATTATTTGAAGCACCTCATTGTCTTGCCAGCTGTCAGACGTGTTTTTAATTAGGCACTAATGAAGTAATATATGTATGTAAACCACTTAAATCTTGTTCCAGTTTGCAAGGACATCTGTGAGGTGGAAAGTGAGAATCCTTGATCTTTGCCAGACGTTACAAATTATAAAACTATAAAACGTGAAGATCAGGTACTCAGAGTGACTCAGATTAAACTAGGCGAGGGTGCTCTGAAAAAGGTTAAAAAGGACATTTTGCTTGACTTAGTGGAAAATAAGGAGGTTTTTTTTTCCTCCTCCTGTTTCTCTCTGCAGCTATATTTTTGGACTGCTTTTTTGCATCGGTGAAATAGACAACTAAAGTCCCGCTAAGTGTTCTGATATGCTTGGAGCTTAGACTTCGAGGAGAATTTTGGAAAAAGTGTGATTATTTTCTCGGTTCTGTTTATATCAGAAAACGTTATTCTACCATCCTGCGTAACATTAGCGCTTCACTTGGGCTTCCGTAAGAAGGAGACTACTCTGTCGTGCAATTGACCTTGCACAGCAGAAGCTAGACAATGGTTTTGACTTTCACATGGAAGTTTACTGCTGAGTCCTGAGAGAAAGAGCTGTGAAAAGAGCTTCCCTTAGTCATCCATAGACACCAAACCATACATGGCCTTTTCAAACCAAATTTTTTTGCAAGGGGAGCTCTTGTTCAACTGGGGTCACTGTTAAAAGAGGAAAATAAGGCGTCCTGTTTTTAAAGTCACCCTTAGTTTTTCGATTTGCTGCCCTTGCCATACTCACAACCATTGTAGCAGCTATTTATTTATGTACTTATTTATTTTCATTTAAGTAATTTATGGTAACCAACTTACTTCTTTCGTTTTTTACTGTCTAGAAAGTGTCGCAAGCACATGTGTGGCTGAAGGAGACCAGCCGCTAAGCGGGCGATCTCTGTGAGCTCAGAGCATCACCAGGTTCTGACTGGTTGGTCTCCTGGGTCCAGTCAGCCTAGATGCCAGTGAACGACGCACTTTTCAAAAACAGTTACGACAATGTGCACATTTAAATGGGAATACTCTACTCAAACTAAACTTGAGTGAGTCATTATCGCAATTCTGAATCAGTATTTTTTATGCAAAATTCAGTGATGGCACCACTGGCAGCACATTAGAATCAACTGGATATCTTTATGCAAATATTAAGGCCAGGACTCCTCCCCCACCACTGTAAACTGAGTTTTGAAAGTACGTCTGGTGTCTCAGAGGTTCAGTGGCATTAAGAACCCCTAGAAGGTCATAGCTGTACGCACCCTTCTATCGTTTTTTTTCCTCTAGTAAATCTCTGTCCTTTCTGCTATACATGCTGAGCCTTCTGCATTATAAACCAGTCATTGGCATGAGCCTGCTCTTCACAGCAGACCACAGAATGAGACCAGAGAAGCAGAGTCATCTGTAGTGTTTTAATGGGGTTTGACATTTGTAAACAGTAACAAATATATATATTTTCTGTATCATGTGATTTTCAGGTGATCTTTGAAAAAAACTACACAATAAAAACTAAAGTATTAAAATGGTGAGTTGTAATAATATGTTCTTGAATATATAGGCATAAGCAAAATCTCTTTTAGAAAACAGTATATTAACAGGGCTAACTTCCGTAGGTCAAGGACAACTAGTTGATGGTGTATTTTATTATCGAAACAAAATAAATTGTTTCTCCCTTCAGATGTGTCCTCCACATGCAGGAAAATAGACTACAATAAAGCAAAGTTTTAATTTTTAATATAGTATCAGTATCAAGATTTATTTATAGGAGTGAACTTTATCTGAAAAAATGCATACATTGCATAATTTAGATCTTTTCCCTCAATATTTAATAGAATCTAAACTAACTGTAAAATAGCGGGCATAATTATTTAAAGAGCTGGAGAAACAATAAAGAACAAAGGGAGGGATTAGAAATTCTAACAAGAGCCTTGATCGCCGTTTAACCTGCTTGTTTCTGAGGAATACAGAATTATTGTGCTATTCCTCTCCTTAAGGATCTGCTAACCTGGCCAGGTAGACAAACATGTGCTTAACTTGTCATGTTCCTGCCTTCAAGACGAGCAGTGCCGAAAATTGCTCTGGGAACACAGAATTAACATGATTCCGGCCCTCCGGGGAAATGCTGCAAGTGGGCGTTAAGCTCAGATCTGTCCGGGAGGCCTGACGCCAGAGCAGCGGAGACCCGGGCGATGGCCTCAGAGGCACAGAGGAGAGCGCGCGGGAGCGGTCAGTCGATGGCGTGAAAACACAGGAGGGGCTCAATGGAAGACCTGTGCCATAGGGATTTTCGGACTTACTCGGGGGAAGTGTTGCAGCTTGAAACGTAATCAGGTCACCACTTGGTAGGTCTTAATTGTATTCTGAAACCAGGGACATGACATGATTAGATCTTGATTTTTGTCAGAGAACCAAAGACGAGCCATCCTGATGTCGTTATGTGTCTGGGGCAGGAGGTCCAGCAGAAGTTAATGACCCCCTTCCCAGTGAACTACAAGTGAGCGCAGTTTGTTTTAATACTGCTCGTATGTTTTGTGCCAGGTAAACATTTTGTAATTATTTTTCTATGTTCTTATACTACATAAAAACAATATAAAATTATTTTATTGCTTTTTAGTTGTCTTTGTAATATAATTGGCCCAAAGCAACAAGAATTTTAAATTATAGATAATTACCATTTTTTCCAGTGAATTTAGGTGTTAATAATCCAAGTTCCTACTTAGTACTCATTACAAGATAATTAGAAACATTTGGAGTTTTGATACTCAAACACACGTGGTCCATCATGGTTGTCTAAACATGATAGAAAAGTAGGTATCAGATTAAGATAAACATAAATCAAAGGCATAGTATCTAATTTTGAAATTGATCACTGAGTTCTGTCATTTAAAAAAGAGCTATAAAAACTATTATTACAATTTTTTTCAAAACAGCATCAAAACATTTGTGCCCAAATAAATCACAGTCCCCATTTAACCAAGTGACTAAAACAGGTTGACATGGTGAATCTAAAGCAAAATTAATTTGCTAATGCCTCAGAAACCATCAGATTATAATTGCAGTATGCTACTAACATTGACGTGACTTTTTTCTTTATTTATGAAAGTGTTTTTAAGTGGTAAAAATATATTCAATGTGAACATGCTCACACTTGTACCCTCTCTTCATACCAAGAGATATTGCTTTCTGCCCTCGGTGCCTGCTCTTGGCCTTAATCTGGTCTAAGAGCTGTGCTTACAAATCCGATAATGGAGAGAGAGAACGTATGTGAGCAATATAGAATATGAAAATAAATAGAGAAGATGAACAAGGAATGAAATCATCATATTTTATTACATTTTTCATTGTGGCATTAAACATGAATGTTTTATTGTGTAAAATGTGTATAGATTTATTATATATTATGTGTTTCTACATATAAATTGTAGTAAAACAGTTTTTAAAAAGTTAAATATACTCTGTAAAGTGTCTTTCCAAGTTGAACAGAATCAGTACAGTTTGAATAAAAAGGATTCAAATGTGAAACAATGAAAACTTAATATTTCCTCCCTTCTTCATTTATGTAAAGCATGTTTAAAACTAGACGTAACAATATTTACAAATAACTATACAATTATAGCATTGTATGAGGGAATCAGAAACAACCTTATTGACTTTTTCAGTACTACCAATGCTTCTTCTCTACACATACCTATTAAACAAATGCTATCACCTCCCCACGCGGAATCTACTTTTCCTCATTTTAATGGACATTACTTTAAACGTTAAATAAGAATCTAGTATATTGAAAGCCAAAGAAAAAGTTCCATCTAAAAAATTATTCCAAATATGTAGACATAGGTCAGAATGATAGGCAGAACCAGTAACTTCACTAAAACATTCCCATCCACATTTAAGGCATCTACATAACTTTGTTTGGACAAGCTCATGGCATTATTAAAAGTGACTGCAAACAACTGTGATATAGATGTGCCTGGGATTGATAAGCTACTGGTAGCACCAGTGTTGTGGATTGTTTTGGTGCTTGAACTAACATGACATGCAGCCAATCAGATGAACTTCGGAAGATGTAGTGACAGTGCCTGGTTCCCCCAACCTAAAACGTAACTAGAAAGTCCATTCAGCAGTTCTGTGTAAACTCAACCCGTGTCTCTTTACTTTCTATATTAAATGTGACTTAATTAAGAAACTACATTTGCAAGTAATCTTCAGAGTATCTGGTGATATTTAAAGTAGAAGTTATAGCTCAAAATGGTGCCAGACATGCTGTATATTGCTATATAGCTTGTGGCGATTTTAACATCCTTTTATGGATGTGCTCTCGTTTGGCTGGCGCTGGTAGGTCTGCCGGTTCCTTTAACCAGCCTTGGCCCGCCAATTAACAAACAATACATGATATTTGATGGTGTAATCTTAAGAGCACAGTCTATTATTCTAGGCAGACATTCAGATATAACTTGAAATAAAAATGAAAAGTTTGGAAGCAACATGTTTATTTCTGTAAAGGAAATTTAACAGATCCACCTTTCTCTGTATTCAAGTTTTATCAGCTACTTCGAGCTTAGGAAAGCCTCTGTTTTGTTTGTTGTTGTTGATGTAGTCCTACAGTGTACTGGGGGAAGGCTTAGATGAATAATGAATCAAAATCTGTAGCTACCGCTCTGTTGCTAATTAGCATGTGACCTTGGGTAATTACTTCATCTGTTATGTCGTAGTTTCCACACCTTGCTTACCAGGAGGTTATGCTATTGAAATCCATAACCTGTAAGGTTTCCTCCCATTTGAAATGGCTAGAGGTATACTTTTACAGTGGTTTCTATGGTTCTATTTTGTATCGTAGTCTTTGGGCTAGAAAACATAGACTTATGGAGTCGTGGAGGGCAAACAGAAAAGACATTTCAAATTGATTCTCATTTTACCTACTATTAGAAAATTTACTGGTTCTGGGTTAATGTGTTGAGTCATTAAAATATTCCCATACTCTCTCAATTGCTAATTGAGATATTTTCTGTGATTCCTTTATGATCTCAACCATGCATTGTCTAATGACTCTCTCTTAGATGTGTAACAAATACTTTAACCAGTAGAGATGGCCATTAGTGACTCAGGGCTCCAGAAGCCAGCACCCCAAACAGTGTACTTTCTCCTGAATTTTATGGTTCAGTACTGCATTTGCCCATTGCGGGATGTATGTGCTTTGGGTCTAGATGATCTCCGGCAGATCATTGAAAAAATGAGAAAAAGGAAGAGACAACAAGAAACAGACTCCTTTATCCATTACATTTATAATTTTCTGATGAACTCAAATATAAATACAGTACAGAGCAAAATGCAGTACTTCAGAATGAATCACTTACACAGATAGAGCACCTCAAGCATTTTGAATGAGCACTTTCCCTTTGCTTTAATTTTTTAAAAGACTCATTTAGAGCCAATATATTTTAAACATTTACCACTTGTTAATCTCCATTTTTATCAGAGCTTCTGTTGGACTCAAAACATTTGGCAGACAGCATTATTTTGTTGTCATTGAAATTATTCGTATGATTTCAGTCCAATGATTAGTTCATTGTTTCAGAGAAGGAACAGTAATTCTAGCAGCCGAACTAATATATACTCATAAATCCACCAAACACATTCTTTCTTTCTTTGATGATGTTAGAAAATATTGACAAAGTCTTCTAATCTATATTCTTTTAGAATTAAAAGAAATTGACTATATCACTTATACCCAAATTGGTATGAGAACATGGCATACCCAAGCACATTGATTGAAATAATATAACGGGTCCCACAGCAATACACCTTTATAAACTTTCCGTGTTTGCGCCCTCACAGTTTTGTGCGCATTATACACAGGATTATTATACCCATTATTATACCCATGGTATGTGATCATTATACCCATGTATAATATGCATCCTTATTTTTCCCTCAAAAATTTGGGCAAAAAGGTGCACATTATACACAGCAAAATACAGTACTTCAGAATGAATCACTTACACAGATAGAGCACCTGAAGCATTTTGAACGAGTACTTTTCCTTTGCTTTAATTTTTTTAAAGACTATTTTTTTAGAGTGGTTCTAGATTTAAAATAAAAATTAAGAAGAAAGCACAGAGATTTCTCATCTATTCCCTTCCCCCCAACATGTATGGCCACCCTGAAAAAATCACTCTCCATAATGCTTCGTTTTTGCCAAACATGAACCTGCACTGACATGTCGTCATCACCCAAAGTTGATCGTTTCCATTAAGGTTCATTTAAGTGTTGTGCATTCAATGGGTTTGGACAGATGTATAATAACATAGATGAGTATATACCAGGACAGTATTTTATAGACTGTTTTCACTGCCCTAAAAATCCTATGCGCCCTGCTTGTTCATTTCTTTCTCACGCTCTCTGGCAACCGCTGATCTTCCTATTGTCTTTGTAGTTTTGCTGTTTCCAGAATATCATCTATTTGGAATCGTACAATACATTGTTTTCTCAGATTGGCTTCTTTTACTTAGCCATAAGCATTTAAGTTTCCTTCATGTCTGTCCGTGGCTTAATTGCTCACTTCTTTCTCAGCACAGGATAATACTCCATTGTCTGAGGTACCACAGTTTAGTTTTCCATTCACCTTCCGAAGGACCCCTTGGTGCTTCCCAGTTTTGACACAGGAATAAAGCTGTTCTAAACGTCTGTGCGGGTTTTCATGTGGACATAAATTTTCAACTCCTTTGAGCAAATACCAGGGAGTACAATGGCTGGACTATATGGTAGGGCTGCATTTACTTTTGTAAGAAATCACCAGACTGTCTTTTGAAGTGGCTGTGCCTTTCCATACCCACCAGCAGTGAGCAAGAGCTCCCGGAGCTCTGCACCCCAACCAGGGTTTGACATTGTCCACGATTCAGCCTTTGCCCATGCTGTTAGGTGTGTGGTGGCATCTCGTCATTGTTTCAGTTTGCGTGTCCCTGAGGCCATTGGATATGGAGCATCTTTCCATATGTGCTCTGATTTTTAAAGTAATATTATCTCCATGTTATTCTTTAAACCTGGGGAAATGACCTACTAGAACCTAAATGGGCCTCTATGTGACCTATATTTAATACACACAGTGTGGATAACTGTCTCAAACTGAGTTTCATTAGTACTGATGTTTTTAGAGTATTACAGATTCAGGACATTTGTATATATTCAGTAAAATGATCATTGAATGACATCATATGAAACCTAAATTGTTTTACAAATAGATAAAAGGCATGCAATATAATTCTGTAGTACTGAGGTCAAAATCCTCTGTAAAAACATGTTCCTAAACTGTAGTGAATTTTATTGTGAACAATCTTCTATGTTGGGACTCCTTGAATTCTCCAATGCTTGGTCAGCTTTATACCAGGGGTCCTATTGACAGCAGAGTTTCTATACAGGCATTGGCCTCTAACTTCCAAAATTCAAGTGAACACAATTGAAAAACCAAATGCTGATTTTGCACCGTTTATTGTCACTGCTGCACTGGCTCCAAAACCTATGGCAGCGCCAGTTACGCACAGTGGGTTAGGGAAGGAAATCATGAGAGAGAAGAGGAAAGAGATAAAACATCTCCAGCATAATTAGGAAGCCATGTTTTCCTGCTGCCCTATTTTTTTTTTCTGTAATTTAAAATATTCTCCTGAGTTCAATTATCCTAACCTAGGCTCCCAGCAGGTTGAATTTGAAGAACATTTATAAAAAGAGAATGAGCTTCCTCCAAGTCTCACAGCACTAAAAGGTGAAAAAAAAGTTAGCCAAGAAATGCTGGTATAGTTGGGGAAAAATAAAAATAGGAACATGTTTTTGTTTTATTAAATAAGTGCATTATTGTAAGTTTTTATTAGTATGCAAACTCAAAGCATTATTTTATAAGAAATGTTAATATATATTAATATAAAGGGTTTTTTTAGAACTAATTGATCCTTAAATTCTAGTAACTAACTACACATAAAATACTATATTATTGCCTATACAATTTGATCAGATATAGTCTTTCTCTATTAAAAAAAGATCATATTAAGTTAACACTATAATGAAATATCCAGAACACTGCCAACAGCAAAAAATAATTTGGCGTGAGGTGAATATGTTTATAACTTAAAGAAATATGCTAAATACTACTCACTTTGAGGGATTTTTTTTTTCTGTTTTTTCCAGTATCCACCTTTGCTGATTCCTGTAAATTCAGTAGCTCCAAATAAAATTGTTCCATGGAATTACAGTCCTGTATTTCCAACTTCCTGTTTAATATTTCCACTCAGATGATTGGTTGATTCCTCAGACTTTCCACGTTCAAGGCTGAAGTCATCTTCCTTTCCATGTAGTAGACCTGTTGTTACACGACACCTTTCATTTCATTCGTATTATCCACATTTCCCACTTTTGGAGATTTCTTTTTCTCATGTACATATTTCGTTGTCATACAGCCTTATTGAATATATATTTGTTATGGTCTCTCAAACACAGTATTTTTTCACTTTTACTCTAATTACACGTGTAAGTCATTATAATGCCCTTCCTGCAAGACCAGATTGTTTATATTATTTGTGGTCTCTTCATATTTTACTCAGTATTCCTCACAGAGGGTTTTTAAAAGAAAATTTTTCCTGGTTTAAAAATTTTAAAAATGAGTTACAATTAAATCCCTTCCACCTATCATGTAAAGACTTCTATAATGTACCCTCGCGCTAGCATGAAGTGTCTGTCTTATCGTATCTCATCTGAGCCTTATACTTGAACGAGTGTTGTCTCTTTACCAGCCCCTTCCACTCCACGCCCAGGGACGGTCCCGTCCCACCCCCTCACCCTCCTTTCATTCTGTCCTCTCCCTCAACGTCATAAAAGCCCATGGTCTCGCTACTCGTCTCATTTTTTTAAATACTCTCTAACTACAAAAGTTGCATCCACTCTCCAAAGCCGGGTTAGACCCCATTTCTTTCAGCTGTTGCCCCGTGTCATGTGTTCACGCATGAGCCCATTGGTTCACGCCGTCAGCTCATGCTGACCGAGTGCCCGGCTCTGCGGGTTCGGACCGACTGTCTGGGTCCTGAGTGTGCTGACCACGGAGAATCAGACTCCTCTTTCTCTCTGGTAACCACCGTGCTGACGACTGTGTCCATGAGGGTTTTTTTTTTTTTTTTGGGGGGGGGGGTGTTGAAATTATATTAAAATCTTTAAAAATCTTCTCCCAACTTTCTCTGCCCATCCTGATTTCTTTCTGCTGCACACCACTGTTCATGGCCTCTAGCGTAGGATTTGTCATCTCCCTCGTTCATGGTTTCAAGCTCTTCCCCAACGTGGACTCTAGGCTGGGAAGGACGAAGGGACTTATGTCCCTTGGTTTGCACTGAATAGTCCGGAGCCTAGTGTGTGTACTAATACATGGTATGGTCACACTTTGTAATTCACACTTTGATTAGAGTGCCAAAAAGTTTTTTTTTTAAATAGCTCTACCTGTATGTTAATGGATCCTAATGACAGCAGTCTGGTGAATCTCTGATGTGTTAGTTCAATATTAGTACCTCTGTTTTTTCTTTAGTTTAATATATCAGAGAAAAACAATGGCCATAGTTGAACAGGGCAATGCAATAGAGCTAAGATAGTAAAATTCCAACCCTATCAAGATAATTTTCTTCTAAAGTTTTCCTTAATGTCCCCTTTGCCAGTTTTAAATTAAAAAAGACAAAAGCAGCATTAGAGTCCATTTCTTTCCTTTCATATAATCTGTGTTCTGCAAAAATTATTATTGCAGAGAAAAGTGAAAAAAATATTTCAGCTATCAGAGCCTCTCCAGAGACAGGTTAGAGGAGCTGAAGATCATAACAGATGTTTTCTGCTGTCTCGTTCACTAGGGCTATGATGCAAATAATTGTTACTGCCATTATCTTTGAAACCAGATGTCTGATGTCCCTGGGAGAGACAACAAAATAATAATAATAATGGCAGAGATGATTTTCAGGCCTATTGCTGAGTTACAACTTAATATTGATTTTTGTCTGTATAACTGCTGACAGGCACGCAAAGATGTTGATACCAGAAACACGTTTTTTATCTAAATTCTTCTAGAATATCATTTACCATTAAGACCTAATTTATTATTAGTAATGGCTTTTAGTGTCACAATATGCACATAAGATTACAGAAGTAAGAATAAGAAAACAAGGATCTCTCCAGAAATTCTCTGTCAGCTGGGTGGAGCTTGAAAAACTGTTAAATTAATTGTATGGCATGTTTATCTAGAATATTCTGTGCAGAGACAGCATAGTCTGATTTTGTGACTCGGCTCAGAAAAAGAATAGGCTTTTCACAGGGGCTTATTCAGGGGCCCAACTCACTTTGTGCACGGTGCCTTCTAGCACGTTAACTGGCCAGGATCTCACAGAGCAGATTTACCTGAGGAAGAAAAAGGAGTCCAGTGGCACAAAGGTGTACAGACATGCTTGCCGGACAAAACCTTACACAATAAAGACAGTAACAACACATAGTGACACGTTAAATTCACAAGCGACACATTGGTTGGCTTTATTTGACATAATTATAATCTCTATATGCAGATTAGGTTTTTGTTTGTTTAAAAAATTGAGACTACTTTAAATATAGTAACATTTAAAGGAAAACAATAAAGTGAAACCATCACCAATTAATCAACCTGATATGTAAGACTACGTTTTGTGTTGCTTTTTCTTATTTTTACATATGATTGTAAGTAAAGACATGTAATTTGTAAAATTAATTTTAAATTTATGGAAAAAAGAGATACAAAACAATTGATTAAATGTTATCAAGGGTATAGCAACTAAACTATGCCTTCTGTAGGTTTTACTTGGTAAATATGGAAAAACGTAACCCAAAAAAAGTCAAGTATGTATGTCAAAATAAATTCAGAATTTGAAGGAACTTGATAGGTCATTTAATGTGAAGTTCAGATAACTTACGACTTTAACATATTGACTAGTGGTATTTCTGCCTCTACTTGAATTCCTCCATCGATAGCAAACTCATTATTTCTTTAATGAACGCATTCTGTCTTTGGACTGTTCCACTTATTGGAAAGTTTTTTTTCATGTATATTATTTATAATTTATTTTTCACAATTTATGAGACATTTCCTCCACCTGAAAACTCTTCTTTTTGTTATTCATATGTACCAATGTTCAGACTTCATCTAGTGAGTATTAAAAATATCAGAATATGAGTAAAATGTGTACCTGCAAAGAATGTGTGGTTTTAAAAAAAAAAATCCATGTAGCTCACAAAACGGTTATGGTTCTCACTCAGAACCTGGGACTATGTAGCACATTGCACTGAGGACAGAGCCATCAATGAGTTATTGTACCGACAAGTAAGCACCTCCCGCCTCCCTCACGCCGGCGGAGCAGCCACGGTGCAGCGGGGAGAGCAGCACCGTGGTGATGGAGGAGCTGAGCTTTAGTTCTGTTAGTTCTTTCCGAAGGCATTAGCTAGTACTATCACTCTGGACAAATAACCGCATTTCTTTGAAACTAGGTTTTCTTACTTAGAAGGCTACATAACCCAAGAGATTATTTTTATGACAATAATAATACACCATTCAGCAAAAAACGATGCCTAATGGTACTACCACAGAACATTTGAAACTGGAAGTATCATTCTGATGTATCACCGAAGTCACTTGACGATGACAATTCACAATAAGCTTCATGAGTATATTGTTTTTTGAAAGGGTCTCAGGGCCATGTTACAATTGAGACCCAGTGATGGAATAAAGCCCTCTCTAAATATGTTAGAGGTGTATTTAATATTAGCTTTCAGAGTAAGTACTTAACTGAGATAAAAGAACCGATATAATTGAGTATTCAGCATGATGCAGAAGTCAAAATAAATAAATGTAAACTCGAAACACCAGGGCTCTTCTCTGAGACCTGCAGTTATCAAACTAATACCCTAGCTCTATTAAACCTGTGTCCTATGATTGGAAATATTTAAAAGTGTTTAAAGGAAAATGAAATATTCAATTTATAATAAAGCATAACATTTAACTTCAAAGAATCCAAGGGAAAATTCCCTTTAATGGAAGAGATCCATTTGAAATAACCTTATCTTATAGTTTAGACTAGTAGATATTCAGTAACTAATTTTAATGTATATATAAAATATATATGTACATATACACACACCTTAAATATGTATGTGTATATAATATATTATTCAAATATCCTTCCCTTTACATCTATGTGGTCACTTAGATATAGGGTGAGGCAAAAGTAGGTTTACATTGGTTGGAATGAAAAATAGTACAATAATTAATATATAATAAAACAAGAATAAACTTTTTGGCATATTCACAACTGTAAACCTACTTTTGCCACACTGTATATACATGAAATTTTCTCTCTATATTATATTCACATATTAAAATTAAGTAATCTAAGTAATGAAATATATCTCATAATTTAAAATTCACTTCATAATACTGTTTTTGTGAAACTATGTGGAATGATTAGTAAGATGATAAAAGTCAGGCTCAGTCCAAGGGAGTCCCGGAAACGTGGTGAGGGAAGAGTAGCTTATGCCCTGAGGGACGAGGAGGTAGGGGTAGGGGCAACTGTGTGTCTGCGGTGGGGTGTGCACTGCGATTCATCGGATGCTTATTGCTCAGCCATGCTGTCATTTCTCGAAAGCACGTGCACACACTGCCTCAAGCTATGTAAGGAATTAGGATCACTTGTCTTAAAGGTATTTAAGACCAAAAACTTGGGACAGCTGTTGTTATGCTGGTGCCAAGCTGCACGGGGGTCTCCGAGAAATGAAGTAGTTAATTTAATAAAAATCTGTTCTACAGGTATCTTAATTTATTTATACATCCTCATTTAACTCCCACACCAGACCAAATAAAATCCCAGTGCTTTTCCCCACAAGACATGAACATATAAGATTTGAAAAGCTGTAGTCCTGTTATAGTTTCTACAATTAGGAAACATCTTGACTCTAATAAATGTTAGGAGAGGAGAGCTTAGCCAGTTGGATATTTTCCAAACTCATTTATACTCAATTAAGAACTTTATTTTTAATCTACAGAACCATTCAAATCAGTAATTAGAAAGCATGGTTGAATGACAACAACCAAAAACCCACTAGCACGTTGCTGTGCAGTAACAGGAAAGGAAGGGACCATTTCTTTTTTTCAGTTGGATGCCATTTCTTTTTGCCTGCATTAAATATATTAAACAGAAATGAGCCCTTGGTATCTGCTAATACCTATCGCATCAAAACACAATGGGAAATAACAGTGGTTATTTAACACTGGGAAATAATAAAAAAATGGATTATATAAAGAAGAACACGCAAAAATATGCTTCTTATGAATTCCCTTTTTAATTACTCTTTCGCTACATGGAAAAGAAAACAACTCTCAAATTTAATACATTTGTTTCCTGAAAAGAAACTAAATAATTATTTCAGAGTTAAAGAATCTCAGTCTGAGATTCTTAGATTCTCAATCTGAGGAAAAAAAATAGGAAAGATGGAAGTCTATACAAGTCATTATAGTGAAATATTCTCTTGTGTCAACCCTCCAGTATTTGATGTGATTTGCTACGTTGTTAAGTAGTTTAAGCAAAAAAAAAAAAAAGTAGAAGAAGAAGAAGCTTCCCCTTTCACTAAACATACTTATCCTAGGTTGGCTAAAACCCTTAAGAAAAAGCCTCAGCTACAGTCACTCGTTTAGTAGTGGTTGTGAAGATTTCATCTTCAAATCTCATCACAGTAGATTAACTTGAAACAAAATAGATTACAAATTCTCTGAGCGCATAGATGACATGACAAAGAAATAAAGCCTGAGCTGTATTCAATAATGAATTGTGAAGATAAACTGTAAAGAAAGTATGTGTGGCAAACATGTTCACTGAAAAGTTCATAAATTCTTACTTCTTAAAGTCAACCTGTAATTACCAAATGCACTTTACTGCATTAAGCTAAACCCAGAATGAACAAATAATAGGTGTACTCTCAACTAAAATACAAATATGTGTGATTCTGTGACTGGCAAAAATACCAAAGCTAAAGAATCGTTTTTAAAAATAAGACTGAAAATGATATAAATCTGTTTCTTCTGAGCACAGATTTTTCGCAGCTTTTATAGTAGTTTAGATTTCTCCTGCTTTAAAACTTTACATATGCTCAGTGCAACATAGTTAAGAAACTTGTTTTTTCTAAATACAGTTATGCCCACAGTCTGAATAGTCAGATTTATATAATATTCTAAGCCTGCCAAAACAAATTATAAAAATAAAATCTCAGCGGTTTCACAATGGTCCCATCATTATTTCAATGTACTAAAATTCTCTGGGTTGAGAATATTTTGATTTGATTCAGTTGTGCCAGTGACTCAGATGCAATTCTTGATATAGCCCAGGCTGAGAACTCTGTGACCCAAAGCTGATGACCGTGTGTGTGTGTGTGTGTGTGTGTGTGTGTGTGTGTGTGTGTGTGTTCTAAGAAAGACATTTTGGCTGAAACTTGCTAGTGCCTTATAGCATGTAGGCATAGGTAACAAACAAAAGCATTTGGAACCTGTGAAATAATTTACCAGCTAGAAAACCGAATTATTTTTAGGCTCTGTTCTCATTATATATTTATAAAATGGATTCGTTTTTTTTTCCTTTTTTTTTGGTTATACTGCATTATAATGACCAGGGAAATGGCAGTCTTTTTATTTTTCGAATTTTTTTTCTTTGATGGGGGTGCTTCACATGTCATGCAGGTAAACCGAAGGTGTCATAGCCTCCTCCTGACACCCGAAAGAATGTGGCTTTCAGTTCTACCTGAAATGGCTTGTTTTCTTGTGTAAAGGCAGAATGGCCAGAATACAGTAAAAAAGAGGCCAGGAGTGCGAGAGTTCTGTGCTATGGAATGAAGTCCCCGTTTTATAATAATAATTATAAATATTTATCAAACACTCACAGTGCTTCACACCCTGTTCTCAGTCCTGCGGAAATGTTCTGTTATTGAAACTCACAACAACCCTGTGGGACAGACGTCATGGTTAATTGGAGTTGACTGCAAGGAATTAGAGTTGACTGCAAGGAATTGGAGGCCAGAGAGAACTAGCACCATGCCCATGGTCACGTGACTAACGAATGGCAGCTCCAGGATTCAAATGCATGCCACCTGACTCCGGAATCTATGCTTTTAATCAATACACAATGATGCCTTGACATTGAATCTGTATTGGTTTTCCGTTGAATCCACATGTCCTAAGAGTTGTGTAAGTTAATAGTATCTGAAACACTTGAATTCTCCTAAATCACAAGGAAAATAATTAAGAATTGAACAGTAATGAAGCTACATTATGGGTGAACTGTGTATAGATTTACTTCACAATTAAGACCTGTGTAGCAGAACACAAAAACCTGCTTTGCTTATTCTGCTTCTGCCACATTAGAAATCTTGTGTCTTGACAGGTCGAATCTCAGGCCAGAATGAGGTTGTCATTCTTCTTGGATTCATGCTTTTGTCGTAGCCTTATCCGCAGAAGTATTTTGCCTCTAGGGACTCCTTTCACATTTGCTTAAATTGAAAATCTGCCATGCAAAACATTCTGTCCTTGTCCCAGATGTCACTGGGTTCTGTTGTCTTCACGTTATGCTCTTCTGTCTGTCTCCATCTCTTTACGTTTTCACTGTGTGCATGGACTGTGGAGACTGGGTTTCTGTTTAGCCAGAAACATAAACTTTTCTTTTTCTGTATTTCTATTTTACATAATGTATTGCAATAATCTGGGCTCAGTTTCCCTAAGTTCCTTGCCATGCTGAATTCTGCTCTCCCCACTCACCATGGTACATTTTACACTGGTTTCTCAAATTGAATTTCATTTTTGGGCTCTTGCTTGCTAAGAATAGTCCACGGGCATGTTTGACATGGTGTGCTCACTGTCAGAGAGGAGGCGTGCTGTCCCTGTCAGCCTGGTGTAGGGACATCCCACAGAGCCGTAACTCTCACTCCTGGAATTCTTTGTGACTCGCGCAGCTCTGCCTGGCTGCCCACCTGAGATGGGGGCTGGGCATTGAGTGCTCCAGGCTGAGGAGTTTGGAATGGACACCCTATGTCCATGCTCTCAAAGGGACTCTGGGGCCCATACTGTCAATGCAGCATCTTGGTCTTTTGGACCAATAGCCTTCTTAGCTTGTTCCAAGTCCCATCTTGGTCTTTTGAGCAAGGTGTCTTTGGATTTTGATTTGCTGGAAAGATCTAATACTGCCTTTTCTTGATATTGGAGTAGAAAAAAGAAAGACTGTAGAGGGATTTAGAAGGAATAGAGTCTAAGCAAGTTGTTTATATATTGCATTGTTTATATTTCTAAGTTTGGCTTCTCTTTCCTCGACAGGAGGAAATTTACTGTGACCCAGTACTGTTCACTCACGTTCTACTTTGACAACTGACAAAAATAAAATCTAATAAAAAAAGAAAAGAAAAGAAACCTTACCACTTGCCCTCCAGATTCATCCCTGATCATATTTCTCTGGAGGTTAACCAGTTCTAGGTGACTCCTGGCTTTTTGCCCAAGTCTGTATATCATGATATCTGTCATCTACTTGAACACACTTCAGCTTCAACAGTGTGTTATACATGTGCTAGTTAAACTGTATTAAACAAATCAATTGCTCTAGTCAAGAATGCATACACCAGGAATGATCAGAAAGGCTACATTCTGATCTTATGTAAATCTCTGAACGATCACAACTTTGGCAAATTATCATATTGAAGGTCTCAAATGAGTTTTCAATGGTGAAATCTGTGTCTTTGGAACATATCACTATAAGATTTATGGTCTCTTTGATGAAACTAAGGATATTTAACATCATGATTTGCCTACAGTACTTCCCTCATCTTTCTATGATCAAGGCACAGGAACTGAGGGAACCCTATAAACTTTATTTCTAAGTATGACACAGGGGCCCCCATTCCTAAGCAGCCGCTGCTCCTGTCACGGTAAGGTACCATTTCCTGGTTGCCAGATGCCAACTATAAGGATGAACAGGCACTTTTTTTCTGGAATAACATCATTGTGTCTTGTGCAAACCTTATATGTCAGCTAGAAGCTGGTGCATCAGAAAAGGCGCAAAGCTGGGACCTCATCCAACTTACAGAACAGGTTAAATAAAGTGTTTTGAAATTGCTAGGCAATAAATATTGGTTAATAGATGTCTGTCTTCATGGTAGAATTTGGGCCATAACTTGTTCTTATGAGAAGTGGGTAGTAAAGCTATAGAAGAAAAGGTAAACCTCGTTCTACCCTCAGATTTCTGAAACCGCCATTATCTGCCAGAAGAATCCGAGTTATGAGTTGTTAAATTGGCTTGGGCCGGGCAGCAATTTTTTTCTCTTTTCCATTCTTATCCTTGGTATTTCATCCATAAATTATTTTCAACTGCTGTACATTCAGCTCCTCTCCTCACTGCAGTTACTCCGTGAGTATTTTAAAAATACTCTATGATACACTTAACGAAGCAAGAGAGAGTTCCTGTGGTTACTGAAAAGCCTGCCTTCCTCGGCTCCCCGGGAGCTCTTTGTGAGCGTTTCCACCCCCTTCTCTCCATTTCACTTGCACCTTAAACTTCCCTAACACTTCCTGGTCTCCACACGCTAATGGGCACTTTCTGCTTTTTCTTCCGTTTGGCCACCTAGCTTCATGTGACACCAGTGGCCTCTCCTGTGCCTTTGTGACATCATGCTCTTGCCATTCAGTCTTTTCATTGTGATCACCAATTCTCTGTATCCACGGAGGGCTCATTTGCTTCTGCCAAGCCCTTCGATATTTACATTCCAGGAGTGAACAAGAAGCCAAACATTGTGTTGACTGCAGCGCTGCCGCTCTTCCCCAACCCTAATGAGATGCGCGTGTGTTGCGTCTGCCCGCCTGCAGCCTTCTGTTGCCGCTAACCTGCAGGGGAGCGGGGGTTCTACCCTGCCAGGGCCCCAGGAAGCTGCACCCTCATCCCTGGCCGGATTTCAGTCAAAGATTGTAATGTTTGGGTTTCTCTTTGTCCTGATCACTCCTAACATGTTTTAGAAATAAGAACAGAAAACGAGATTATAGAAGCCTCAGCATCCTCTCCAAAGTCCGTGACTACATTTTGAAGACAAGGCTGAAGCTGACTTTCATCCACATACAACAACAAAATCTTATAATTTAGCTCTAGATAGATTTAGGGGCTTACCTCTCAGAAAGTTGGAGGGACACGCTGAGGAATGGGCAGAGAGAAATAGGAAAAGGTTGACAAATAGCTGAACTTCTAACTTGAGAGACTACCACCAAATGATTCCGGTGAAGTGAATGTTCTGTGATGGAGCAGCAATGACATTGGAGGGCAGCTCTCTGAGAGACAGAGCAAGGAAGCAGAAATCAGTTTGCAAAACATGATCGGTTGATTCTAAATCGCTGAC
The DNA here is from genome assembly GCA_004026545.1 of Mormoops blainvillei. Classification (NCBI taxonomy): domain Eukaryota; kingdom Metazoa; phylum Chordata; class Mammalia; order Chiroptera; family Mormoopidae; genus Mormoops; species Mormoops blainvillei. The sequence continues at coordinate 541,310 of PVJD01000039.1, forward strand.
TTTCTATGTCGTCTGTGAAATTGAGGAATCATGGCATTTTGTTCAGTGACCAGCTGACAATGTCGAGGTTTTGTTTTCATATTTGGTCAGTGAAAACAGGACTAACAGAGATACAACAGTGATACATTATTTGAAATATTATAGTATTTTGACAGTCATAGGTAAAATATTTTCAGCAAGTTCTTTTTCCTAATCATGTGATTATAGCTGCAATTTGGATGATGTGGGTAGAAGGCATTCCAAAATGTTAGACACAATGTTAAATGCCATAAAATTTCTGTGTTCTGTTTGGTTTTGGGTTGCTGATGGGGCTACAGTTGTACTTTTTACCCCCATGTAGATGTCTGATGAAGAGAGAAGTAAAGTTACGTAGCTGGTATAAACTTAGCTAAAAATAGCCGACCATTTTTAGGGTGTTTCATGTAGGATCAAAGCACAGAGTGGCCAGAAGTGACCTCAGATCGAATGCACCTTGCTCCGGTGTTTGTCAACAGTAAATTACATCTGATTTTGAACAAGAGAAGGGAAAACTGCCGGCGACCTGTGATTGTGCCTCATAGGAGGATCAATACCGAGGAGAATAGCCTTTTTAGCTTGTTCCAAGTTCTCTGCCGGCCCTGAGCAAATTGCCAGTACTTTCTGATCATTCTCAATTAATAGCTCTCTCTCCCTAAGCCAGCGAGTCCGTAGTCCTGGGGGCCACGGGGGGCCAGGGGGTTTTCAAGAAACATAATGGGAGTGTTACAGGCTGAAGATTGCTTTGATTTTAAAGAAAGAAAAGCAATTGATTTTCACCTTCTGTAAATGGAATAAGGAACTCCGAACTTTGTGCTGGGGGAGAAACCCGGGAGAATTGTGGGTATTTCACTGGCCTTATTTTGATGTGCACAAACTAGTGATTTCTGGAGGACGTTACTGCTGAGAGGACCCAAAACTTAAACACCTTAACCAAATTGTTGAAGATATTTCATACAGATTTTGATTTTCTTCCCATGATGGTGAAAACGAGCTACAATCCTACTCTTCTCTTGAGTGGAGATGCTTCATTCTTATATTTTTCCAGCGAGGCTTTTGAGTTATGAAGAAACACTGAGCATGCCACCTTGGGTGTGTCTCCACATTGGAGCTAGAAACTGGCTTAAAAATTTGTTTCAGTCACTTCTGTAACCCACATATGACAACCCCCTAAAAACACTTCCCAAATCATCCAGTTTATTGTCTTACAGAAAATAAAAGAGGAGAGGAGAGAAGGGAGTAAAAAAAGAAATGGAGGGGAAAGTAGAGTAGAAGTGAAAGATATGAGAAAAGAGAGACAACCACCAAACGATTCATTCAAAAGACATGCAGCTATTAAAAAGTAGAAGTAAGTGCAGTGGTGAAGGAAGTGGGAGTTGGGGTAGGATAGGCCTAAGTTGTCATCCAGATCATGATGAAATTTTGGCATGTGATGTTTGGGAATAATAACAAACATGTAGTAAGCACTCATTACAGGTTAGCTATTAATTATAAACTATCATTCAGATGCATGGATCCCAACAGATGACGAAGCCCTTGCTGTAACAGCTGTCACATCCCACAACCGCCACGTTAAGAATGTGCTCGGTGGCCTTTCACAGAATGGCAAGTGACAGCCAGTTTGCAGAATTGTCTGTTGTCAGTTGGAAGCATTGGACATACTTAATCTTCCTTATGAAATTTAGTTGTGCCTTGAAATTATGATACTATCTCTTTAATAAATTGAATGAAATTCATGACTTCAAATAAGGTTGAGCACAAATAACATCAAAGTGTTTTGAAAATAGTCAAATCTGAAAGGAACGAGTAAAGATAAAACAATGTCAGGAAGTTTGTGTTTGTATTTGTGGATGCATGGCTAAAGAAAACTTAGAAAACCCTAATAGAAATACAGCTATCTATTTTAAAAAGTTATTAAATGCTCTGCCATGCTAGCTGTTGTGTGACCCGGTATATAAACTGTTCCATAAAATAGACACTGTTCCTACTTTTATAGAAATTATTACTTCATCGCGGCTACTGTCAGTAATCAAGTAACTAAGCAGGTACACGATTACAAAATACATGTTACGTTTACGAGAGAGTAGAAGCTACTTACATGAAGGTGGTCAGGGAAATACTATTCATGTGGGTAAAACTGAAGCCGAAACTTGAGGGACAAGGAAATAGCTATTAGCAGAGGTGGGGAGTAGAAAGACCCAGATGAGGGGGTACCAGGCAAACTGGTGAACGGTGACCTGGGGAGACGAGGCCGACTTGATTGAGGAGACAGGGAAACGTGACACAGGGTGAAGTCTCAAATGGGCGATGCTTGGGCTAGATTTATAGGAAAGCAAACCAACAACAAGAAAAAGCAACAAAACCCCTCCTAGCAGATACCTATCTGTGAACTGCAAAAGGTGGGGGTTGTGCACAGGGGCAAACCGGCCTCCCCTTTGCGACTCAGAGTGTGGCATGTGAACCAGTGATGGGAGGTGGTGAACAGGAGAAACGGCAACTTCATTTTGACAAGGATGTCGGAACCCTTCAGATGCTTCTTCCCACAGTTTGGAGAGTCTGTGGTCTAGGTGGTTATTGAAGGGAACTTGGACTTGATGGGGAAATGGTTTGGATGAAAAGAATTGGATTGATTTAAGATAGATTTTATTGGCTATTTAATGAGGTATTTTAATGAAGTAACCATATATAGTGAGATATAAACGCACACACACTGCTCTACCAACATACTCCTGAAAGTCTGGGGAAAATACTTCTTGTGCTTTCAGGCCTTTTTTTTTTTTTTTTTTTGGAAAATTTGTCATCCAAATTGTGACATAGCTTTAGTCTCCTGTTTTATTTGGAAAAAACAACAACAACAATGTAACATGTCAGTATTACTCTATAGCAGAATTTATTTCATTATAAAATAATAATTAAAAGTTTGACTTATTTACGGTGTGGCCTTTATGTAACTCTGTGCACCTTGAATAAACCACTGATCTAACAAACCACAGAAGCCCAGAATGTACTTAATCCAATGACAACGACTTAGAACTGTGAAGGACTGGGATTTGGGCATCCTCTAAACATGAGCAAACCAACATCCCTTCAGTCAGCATTAAACAAGTGTTACAGTGTGTCTGTTCTGTGTCAGACTAAGTCCCAGGTATGAAGATAGTGTGAATAAAGGGAGTCTGGTCTTCCAGTGAAAAAAGAGCTTGTGCGGGGATGGAACAATAGGAGAAAAACAAGGCAAATACTCTTGTATTTTCCTAATTTGAATTGTTCACCTTTTAGGTAAATTTGCATTCATTAAATATATTCAAGCTGTTTAGTAATTCAGAATGTGATTAACTCAAATGTAACACTAATCTATTTGCAAATCCGGTTCTCTGGGAAATGTAGAAAGATGGAGAGGCTCTTTGAATATGGTAACATCTGACCTATTACAAGCTTGGATGAGAAAAAAACTCCAACAAAACAAAAGAAATACTAAGACTGCTGCAACAAAACAAACCCATAAAAGCACAAAATGGGAGTGCAAGCCATTTACCTTTCCAACAGCTGCACGGTGGGGAGGAATCGCAGCTCTGCCCGCAGTAAATGGGTCTGGTCAATGTCAATTTTCCCCAGGCATCTGGTCTTGTCACTCGTCATTTTACTGAAGATTACCCATCAGTTAGTGCAGATTTGCTTTTTAATTGGCCCTCAGCACACCTGCCACATTTTTCTTGTTCTCAGTCCCAGAAGCTTTTGCAGAGAAGAGGAAAGTGGCTTTCTGGAGAACATAGTCTTAAAGTGCACCTCGAAGGACAGTCATAAGAACAATAACGTTTTTAATACTAGAGAGAGAAAAGGGACCTTTTTAAATATAGGGACAGGGAGTATAGGCTGAATCAGGAAGAAGTAGCGAAAGCATCTGCATTATTGGATCTCAGCCTTGGAAGATGATCATTTTCACAGTAGTTTTCTTTTAATTTCATATACTAGTCAGCTATGACAGGCTGGAAGTAAATGATGAACAGGTGGGCAGGGTGTCTGCAGGGCGACACCACGCATCAGGTCCATGAAGCAGCAAGACAGATCACAGGATAATCAGCAGGTGGGCAGGAGGGTAGCAGCGGGCAGAGCGGTTTGCTACATAATATTTGGCATTAATTTAAACTGCTGAAATGTTGGGGGTGGTTTTATTTTAACGTGAAGAAAGCAGTTAAGGTTTGGAATGCCATGTATACTGAGCAATATATGTATTTTGGAATCATTCTATAGTATCGTATACAAATATTACACTTCTGAATCTCAGCTTTGAACCAAGTGTGTTGGTCCAAAAAAATCATTTCCTGTATCTCCAGACTGGAGTCCAACCGTTTTTCTTTATCCCCTCTCTCCACAATCCCTGGCAACCACCCATCTGTGTTTTGTCTCTAGGGATCATTTATTTTGAATCATTCATGTAAGTGGAATCAGACAATATGCGACCTTTTATGCCTGGTTTCTTTTCCTTGTTTGTTTTGGAGATTCATACGTGTTGCAGTGCATGCCAGTACTTCATTTCTTTTCATGGCTAAGTGATATTCCGTTGTCTGCATGTAACACAACCTATTTATCCCATCATTTGCAGATGGGCATTTGGGATGTTTCCTCCGTTTGGCTAATGTAAATCGTGCTGCTGTGAACATCCACGTACAAGTATGAGTTCCTGTTTTCACTCGTTTGGATATAGAGGAGTGGGATTGCAGGGTCATATGGAAACTCTATACTTAACTTTTGGACAAACCACTAAATTGTTTTCCACAGCAGCTGAAAGATTTTACATCTCAACTAACAAGGTATAAAGATTCCAGTTTCTTCCTGTCGTTGCCAACGCTTAAAAAAAAAATTATGGCCATCCTAGTGACCTTGTACTCATCGCAGTTTTTAGGTGCATTTTCCTAACAACTAGTGATGCTGACCACCTCTTCATGTGCTTGTTGGCCACGTATATAGAATTTGAAGAAACATCTGTTCATGTCCTTTGGCCATATTTTAATGGGGTGATTTGTCTTTTTGTTTTTGAGATGTAAGTTCTTTACCAATGCCTGATAAACTTCTCCTGCTTAATAAATACATTGATTCTGAATGTGAAACCCTTCCACATCCCCCTTTCCCCTTATTTTCTCTAGGAATCCAAATCAAACTTGAAACGGGTAATTCCAGAATTCCGATTATCCTCAGATCTGTGTCTAACCTTCCTGTGTATGTCTCTGCTTTACACAGTCAGGCATCATAGTGTGATTTTTCCCAGGACTATGCGTTTCTTGCCCCTCGGTGGCCTCCCTGGTCACCTTGGCTCACACTTAGGGAACAAGATATGTAATGTTCACGTGAGGAAGACCAGTTCTTCCTTCTGTGCAAACTGAGAGAAGCTACCCCTCAGTCATAAGAATCATTTCTATTATTGTCATTTCCAAATTCACAAAAAGAGGAGTTATTTCATGTTTGTTTAATATAAGTCAAATTCATTATCTGCTGCCCGCATTTTACTTTCGGAAACAGACAAAAATAAATTAAATGACCTAAAATTGTCATTATTGAAAAAACTGGGAAAAATACATGTTCTGTGGTAAAGACAAACTCAGTGTCTAAGAAAACCTTCTCCATTTCTATTTTTTATAATATTCAAATTAATCATATAAAATTGTAAATCTTTCCTTATTAGAATCTTTCCTTAGCTACATTTTGTCTGTTCCAAAGTCCCCATTTTGGAATATAATTATGCCACTGACTAAGCAATGTGGGATTTCGGTTTTATTAAAAGGGATCTAACTACTTATTTTACATGTCAAGAAAATCATTTTTGCATGCAAAGATGAGCGCCATTAACTGCAGGAGCCACTTTCAAAAATCTGTCCCCTGAGCATGTGAGTGAATATTCTGATATTGGTTAATTAAATGTGAAGCACTTGATTTCAGGAAGATGATTTTCCTCATTACTTTATTACAATAAAAGCATGTATGGTGACCACATACAATTTAATATACTTGGCTCCTGTGGATAATTCCGCATTGTTTTTGTCTCCTTGATGAATTTGTTCACTTGTGACTGCTAGTATTTTTCTTGTTGAAACCAAACCTATTGTATGTAATAAGAACGATTGGGAATACAGAAATCTTGCATCTGGAAGGAGTTAGCTCTGATCCTCTGTAATGGCTTCCAATCATTCTTCCTTAAAAAAAAAATAGTTTTACAGAAAAAAGACTAGCCTTCATGCAAAACTCTGTTAAATTAACAGTTCATCATTTTATAGTACACTGTATTAGAACTCTCTTTTCAGTCATGTGCTCTCGCTCACTCGTGAAATCTCATTACAAAGTCAGCTTTAGACATATGGTTGAGTCTAGAGCTACTTACTCCTGAAAAGAAGACTGAAGTTGTTCTTCTTACCACATTCATCAAATATGCATGCAAAATGTGGTCTTACATGACAATTTCATTTCTTTTTCTTTTTTCTTTTCTTTTCCTTTCCTTCCCTCCCTCCTTCTCTCCTCTCCTCTCCTCTCCTCTCCTCTCCTCTCCTCTCCTCCCTTTCTTTTTCTTTCTTTCTTTCTTTCTTTTATTTATTTATTTATTTTTAGATTCAGTTTACTCTGACCATACCTAACTTCTTTAATGGTCATTGAATCTCGCCCAGAAGCTATAAAATCATAATGCCAAATGAAACTATAAAACTAAATTTGATCTCTGTCCACATATTTCCCAACATAATAAACATATAACAGTCTTATAGATTCTTTGAAAAGCCTAAAATATGAACTCATAGAAAAATATTTTCAAACTGAAAATAACTTTTGAATGTATTCTGTAGGAAAAAATAAGGAAGAAAATTATTATTACATTTATATTTTATATAATTCATTTATAAGTTCTCTAATGGGAAAGTATTTTAGTAGATTTTAAACAATTTCAATTACTGTAATTTTCAAATTTTCAATATATTTACATGAGGGCACTAATCACTTTCATTTTTGGAAACTTGACATCTTCACTGATTATTTTTAAACCCCCAGTATCCCCCAAAGACTAATTAAGTGCAAAGACATATAACATTTTCTCTAATACTATATTCAAAAGTATATATAAATATTTCAGTTAAAGGGAAGCCTTTTATAATAACTTGATGAATTTTCAAAAGGATTAATTATTTTTTAATCACAATTTTATGCTTTATAATGATAATTAGTTATTTGAGTTATCTCTTGAATCTCGAATGTAAAATATATTACTATAAACTATATCTTCATTATATACAGTTAGTTTTTTCTTTTATTCTCCTATGAATTTTTTCCTTTTAGATGAATCCAAATATTTTCTTCCGTAATGCATTTTAGATGAGTCAAAAAATGTTTTTAAAAAATGATTCATACGTGGTCAAAACATTATATTTCAGAAGTTCTATATTTTAAACATTTGTCTTCCGTTTGTTTTTCTCTGTTTATGTGGAAGCACTGTCAAAAATAATTACAGATACACCATTTAATTAATACATTAACGTAATAAAATATTAAAGACCTTTTTTCCTTCTTATATGTAAGTAGCTACGTAACACCCTGTCAGCACAACGAAAACACACCATTTCAGGGAGGGGCGGGTACCTTAGGCTGGTGTGGTAACATGGAAAGAATATAGTGATTTTCTTAATAAAAAGGGCTTCATGTAGAATAAAGTGAATATTGTTCTGACTTTCAAGCGTTAGAGGTGATACCCAGCCCCTGTGTGTTACCAGGTATTATTGAGTGAGAAAGTTACGCTCCCGGGGCTTCTCTTTCCATCATGGAATTAAGACATCGGCATACATCATTTATAAGTCGTCTATTAACTCTACAGTTTATAACATACTTTTTTATATCTCATCATCAGTTTTATTTGTTTACATAGTAATTTCATTTTTCGACATAATAGCTTTATATTCCTCAATGAGTTCCGCTTATCCCTTATAGCTTATATATACATTTAATGAATTTCTGGATCTTATTTTCTTATAGTTTTTGCTCTTGTTCATTGATAAAATCTATAAGAATGATTTTTAACATGGGCCCCATTTCAATAGGCCTGAAGAGCACAAACCCATCAGGATCAATAGCTCCTGATGCCCGTGATTCTGAGGAAACCTAATCTCCCGTTTGGCCGTATAAACTGGACTTAGCTGTGAAATCAAACCGTTTATTAGCTCTTGTGTTGTGGCGCACTGCACGTCATTGTATGACAACCAAGTTCATTCATCAGTTAGCATTTCCTGCTAAATGTATTCTGATTTTTTTTATGTGTCTATAATTCTGTTATATTGGTAAGAATGGGACTACACGGCCACGCATGATCCCAAAGGGCACTGGGAAATATAGTCTGCCTATCCTTTCCTATAAATTTGAGACAGAAGAGAATGGATACTTTATAAATGGTTAACATTCCCTGACATGCTTATTTAAGTATCTATTTGAGGTTATGCCCTGCTTTAAGAGATGATAAAGACAAATTCTGGCTTGGCTCATGTTCTTTTTATTTCAGTTACATCCTTAAATATACAAAGAGGGGTTGTCCATTATCACCTGGCATTTATGAGCATCTTTAGTGATTAATCCAAGGCAATCCCATAAACCTAACCTCTCCTCCCCTTCACTCTGTCCTATGGTGTTCTAGACAAACTTGAATCTCTGGGAGTCCCTTGCAGGGGCAGATCCCAGCCTACCACTCATGCCCCCAAGTGAAACTCCGTTCTTTCACACGCTGTATATCTCAGCCCCAGGATGTTGGGGGTCATCTACTTCCTCTCCGCAGCTCTAGACCTTTGCTATTTATTTACTCTGGTTTTTCAAGTAAGGTAATAGTTACATTCCTCTTCCAACCATGGTGGGGTATACCGCTCTATGTTAGACAACTAAAGAACTAGACCCGATGCATGAAACAACGGCTTCCAAAACACTGGACAATATGTATCTCTTTTTTATTTTGCACAAACACTGCTTAATATGTAGGTCACCTTTCAAATACTCTTGGAGTATTTACCATGTTCTGGGCATGGTGCATGGGAATATAAAGTTAAACAAGCACATATGGCCCTGTAGTCTTGGCATTCACAATGCAACAGGTAGAAATATAGAAAGGAATGAATGGGTAAATAAATAATATGATATAAATCCTCAAGAACTACACTATTAGTTTATTTTTATGAAAACTTGTTTAAGAGGCTAAGCAGCTCGGGCAGGGTCATGAACTCAGAATTTGGAAAGCCAGGATTAAACTGAAGCATGGTTCCAGGGCGCCCAGCCTGCGGCCTAAGGGCCGCATGCAGCCTAGGACGGCTGGGAACGCGGCACAACGCTACATCGTAAATTCACTTAAAACATTATGTGATTATTTTGTGATTATGTGTCACAATATATGTAATAGGTAGCCCAGGACAACTCCTTTTCTTCCAGTGTGGCACAGAGATGCTAAAAGGTGGGACACCCCTAGTACACCAAAGTAATAATCATGACAAAAAGAACATTGTACTCAAAATAGCAGGGGAGCCTTTCCAATAGGGCGACTGTCCCCTGTCTCCAAGCGGTGATGCTCATAAATCACTGTTATCTCTTCCTTCTCACCACCTCAGTATTAATTGCCTTTAACCATGAGCAGCAGAGCAAAGATTGGAATTAAACAGAACATTACATAATATGGAAAAAAAACAAACAAACCAGATGCTGTGTAAATAAGAGATAGAATGAAGAACCCAGGGTTATAAAGAGAATACCACATGTACATGTTTAGTTTATTCTCTCCCACGGAGCAGCCCTCATTCACTGCTCTTGTTATTAAATTCTGCATGCAATGCTCTCAAGCCTAGTCTGAGCACAAAGTTCTTCATTGCGACCGAGGCATCAGGGATGGTGGATGCTAGTGTGCCGACCAGCGGAGCAAAGGGCCATGCTGATCTCAGTGATAAAGCTCCTATTGAAATGTCACCATGTGAATGGCGTGACATTGGTGACAGTTAGGGGAGGGACACCCGTGTGATAGGGAGGACAGTGGAAATGAACACCAGTGGGTGGATATAACAGGAAATGAACCAAAAGGGGGCCAGTACACTGTGGTTTTGGGACAGTTTCTAGGGAGAATAGATTCTTTTACCTAAAATTAGTGTTGATCCTTGTTGATTGGCTTAGCCGAGTCCTCAAACAATGACGTTTAAAGGATAATAAAGCATCGCATTGCTGCAACTCAATATAGGATTGTGTTGGCCATTTTTAGAAGCTGGTATGTGATGGTTGCACTTTTCAGTCACATCACAGCGTTTTCACACTCCCGTGATACTCGTCCAGAATTCTGGGCCAGGGTACGACACATGGGAAGTGCTTCTCTCTGCGGCTCTCTCCGACCACAACCAGCAGGGCCTGCACTGAATTTTCATTCATGCCATTGCTTTTCATTTGTAAGTGTCAGTTTAAAAATGCATTTCATGTTCTCTCTAAATGGTAATTCCATCTTTGTATCTCTTTTATTTATTTTCTTTGCTTCAATTTATTACTGCATACTATCTCCTGCAGGCCTAACAGATTGGGTGACAAATTGTACAGTTAGATACAAAAATAGAAGGAAAAATAAAACTTTGTATTTGTCACGGTATTTCCAATTACCATCAACCCTTGACATAAAACTCTGAAGGAGGTAACATAGGAATTACTACTCTTATTTCAGAAACCAAGATGCAGGTGCTCAAAGAAGTGATATATCCTGTACAAGGGCCAACTGTTAAACTTTGTTGCATGGTAAACACAAAAAGTTAATGAAGTCCATGAGATGTTTCAGCCCAAATTTTCTCAAAGACCACTCATGGGACTTCACGGACCTTCACCCTAATTATGACTGGTTTTTGTTTTTCAGGCATGCGCCGGCCAAGTTCAAGATTCTCTTTACACACCTAATCGTAAGTACAATGACCTAACGTGGGCAACCGGGTCACGTGACTGTTCAGTTTTGTGGACATAACTCATACCTCATGAGAGACAGAGTTGTTGGCTTTTAAAGATGGTTGACACATACATGAAATGCTTGTTGGTGGATTTTCCATCACGTACCTACAGAGAGAACCTGAAGACCTTATTTCATTGGTGCGGGGCAGCTTAACGCTCCAGCAACCCTCTCCTTCATTCTCTCTGCCCCACTCTCTTTCTTTCTGATATCTAGGTATAAAGTTTAATTGTGGGAAATTTCCTTGATAATGTCTGATTTATCAAAGTTCACACAAAGTATACCTTCTGCGTATTAACAGTGTTAGTACTGTTGGATTTAGCCCACATTGGATAGCTCATTTCTCATACGCCAGAAGAATATGTCTCCTTGGAGAATTTGAAAAGATCTGGTAAAATTTAGAAAAAAAATAATAAAGGAATATTTTATTATACTATTTACATTTCCTTTTTCTGTAAGATACACTTTTAGAAGTAGTTTATCTACTCCAGATATAACATGAAATTCCTAACATCCATTGCTGAATGAAATCAAAGCCAAATGACCATATGGTTAAATTATTCACCACGGAATACTGCTTTTTAAAATTCTTTTTTACTTTGCTACAGTAGTCCCTAGCCAATCCTGATGCATTAAGAATGTCTGATGCATTAGCATATTTTATAATTGAGCTGAGGAATGATGTTACTATTAATTTATTTTTTGAAATATTAACTTGCTTTTAAAGAAGGCATAATGAGTAAATGTCAGAAATATTTATGGCAACACTTTGCTGTATCAGGTTTGACCTTGAAATTCCAAGCTACATTAACAGGAAGATCACTGTGCCTTGAAGAAAGTTCTTATTGTATCAGGGCAAACTATAGTTGGAATAATGCTATGGAGCAGTCCAAGATGAGTAAATAAAACAAAGGGCACATACTGAAGATAAATAGCTACTACTATATTAGTAAGCATGATTCAGAGGGATTGGTACATAGTGAAGTTTATGCCGATATCGATTTTACTTCTAGTTTATGGAATACTGCTATCATTTAGCTATGTAATGTCATTTTTGTGCCCTAATAATTTCATATAAATCTTGTTTTTCTCCAGTTTTAAATTATTAATAGTAAGCAAAAAAGCTACATTCTATGTAACTATCAAAGTGTCTATGTTTATTAAACACTTAAACGAAATTCTCTTATATAACTTGAATAAATGGTGAGGGGGTATATAATGCAGTTGATTATCTGACTATAACCACAAAAAGATTGATACCTTGGGCATTCTAGACATTAATAAATAATTGGTCAATTAATACAAGGCTTTGTATTTATATAGGCAAGACTGTGGACTTAATATTTAATTGTTCTGCTTGATTTACTGGCTGAAATACATGAAATGTACAGAGGAGTGGTATTTGAGATAAAAAAGATTTATATTATTAATTAAATTTATTTAAATTCTAATATTTGGGTACCAAGATCAGTGCTTTCCAAAGTCAAGAGAATTTATGAGATATGCTTACACACACACAGACGCGGATTTCCAAATCCTTGGTAAAGTAAGTTACATGAACTAAGTAAAACATTAAAAAAAAACAAGTTTATTAAAATAGGAATTTCATGTTTGTACTGTGAATACATGAAGGGGATCTGGCTTGGGTAAAGTGGAAGAGAAAGAGTGAATCTCTTGTGGTCTCATCTTACCTTGATTGAGTTTTGGGAGCTACAGAAGGACTGGTGTTTCCACAGAGCATGCTTTAGGACATTTCCAGCACTTCTTTGTCATTTGTAAAAATCCATAATTCCATTCTTCTGCTCCTTCAGCTATATGTTTAATGCTCACCAAAAAAATAGTTAAAAAGAAACTTGTTACTTCGCAACTCAGGATGGCCACTAGATAGATCACAGATAGATGATAGGTAGATCAGCCCTGGAAAATTATCTATCAACTACAGGACCAACTACAGGAGATGTTTATATTTATATATATTAAAATATATATTTATTTTATATATATAAAAATCTCAATATGATACATAATCTTACATTTTCCACTCACCAGAGATTATTGTAATAACCTGTCAGATGACTTAAAAAGGAATCATAGCAATTCATGATAATATATCATTTTACTTATAATGTTTTCTCTTTATTTCAACTTTGCTTTTTAGTTCATGACAATGTCATTTAAGGACCAGAATTCTTTTTCTCCTCTCAGAGGTTTACAACCCTTTTAAACAGAGTTGAAGGTCATATTAGTTCTTAGGCGGGCTTCTGAGGAGCTTCAGGCGTCTTACTTTGGGTTACTGGGCAAGCCAGCCCGAATATAGGAATTCCAGTGAATACATTTTAGTTGGGAAGGTAAGAAACAATGATAAAGGACTGAGGAGTGAAAGGGACACAGTCATTAAAAATGTTTTATTTAGTCAACATCCTCTGTGGGTGATTGGAACTTAAACTCACAGAGTAGCCTTATACAATCAGAAAACTATCATTTTTTCACAATCAAAACTGTCATTAAAAGATACAGATATTAATCTATAAAATTATATGATTATTGCACTTATACTGTGAAATAGGTGATTGGTGAATATAATATGATTTCTGATATTTCTTTTATACAGCCTCAGAATATCAAACACACTCACATTTATAGATATTTAGTTCTAATCTGTATTTTCTTTGTGGTAAAGTAAATTAGAAGAAACATTCATTGTCATTTTAAAATATCAGATAAATTAAGAAAGAAGCATTTGTTATATCTGAACTTGTAATTAATTTTCCCAAGATTTCTCAGAACTAAATGAAAAGGAAAAAAACAAAATATTTTCTAACCCTTGCTATGTGTCAGAGGTCTTTCAATATGTTACGACATTTCTAAGTCCCAGACACTTTCTTTTGTTCCAAATTTCAATTCTTTAACAATAGCTGGAGGCATTTTGAAGATAAACATGCTGGCAAGTGAATGATTGTTACTTCTTTTTATGGTGGACTCATCTTTCAGGGGTTTTATCCTTTTTCAGCACTTTAGTTCTCATAAGGTTTAGATTCCTATTTTTAAAAATGAAGAAATACTGTTCTTTGACCTTGGGCTTATTCGATTGTTGCAATGGAGAAGTATCATTTTTAGAAGGTTTCATACATTTTAAAGGCAAAAATGACCTTGGGAAGAATCTTACAAATGTTCACATCTCAACTATTCACGTTCATCTACCAGAAAAAGTTAGCTGCTGGGGCCCTGATAGGAAAAAGAAATACATGTGAAATGTTACTCTGATATCTTTTATGTAGGATTTCTATTGCAATTTAGTAAAGAAAAATAATTTCTTAGATTCCATTTCTGTAAGTTGGTCATCAAGTATGTTACATACCTTCATCCTTCCCCCAAAAAGCATGCATGTTTCCTAAAAATGCAGTTATTGGCTTTCTATTTGAAACTGCTGGGGAAGGAGAAATAAAAGGATAAAGAAAAATAAAAACTATATAAATTACTATTTTTAAAACTGAGAAATGTCTATAGAGAAGAAAAAATTTGAATATGTAAAATGAGCATATCATTTCCACACATTCCAGAGTTAAAGTGATTTTGAAACAGTTATCATTAATTTTTTCCTGATATAATGAGTCAAAAATTTTTGTTGTCTCTTTGAATAATAATTACACACACACACACGCACACACACACACACAAATCATTATCATCTTCTTAAAGTTTCAATTAGGACCCCTAAATGAGCAATGAGCGCCTTCCCTGCTGGCTTGCAATGATGGGAGTCTCGACTCAAAAAGGTCAGAATTTGAGAACAGATCATATTACGTTCTAACATTTGCTTTGAAAAGCCTTATTCTCTTGTTCGTGCCAGCCCATGAAGAAATTAGCCACTCTCATTGCCAGCGTGCACACGGCAGTACGTACCCGGACCAACAGGAAGTTAAATGCACAGTGGTTGTTCTTTGAATGGTGGTGTTTATTTCAGAATTTAACCCACTCTTGAACTTTTATGCCTTAACTTAAAAACTTGTTTAAATAGTATTTCAATAAAATGTCATACTTGATTCCTTTTGTGCAAAATCTGTATTGGATTTTCATTAAATAGTATTTTGCATACATTTATAAACATTACATTGAATATATAATTACATATAAATCCAGAAAAATATGTTTCTTTTATTATGATAGCAAGGATGATACATTGTTTTTATTTTATTTTTATATTTTTATTTTTTGACATGAGTAGATCTTGAGTATATTATAAATTGATTTTAAAAACAATTTATTTACATAAACGTATTATCATATTAGCATATTTTTATTAACCAGATAGGACAGCCCTAAGAAAATCATTTACTCCCTCATGCAAAAATTTTTGGAAGCACTGATCATGTATGAAATTTATGCTGGGAGAAAAATAAAATTGATCACTGGGTTGTCAGTCAGGATTCTGTCCAGTATCTTTCATTAACATATATTAAAACATATTTGCATTTCTTTTCATTTTTCTAATATTAAATTAATCATTACTGTTTAATAGCATTTTTTTAAAGGGAGGAAGAACTGAATCATCTAGTCCAACTTTTACAGACGAGGCCAGGGGAACCTTGTGAACAGCCACAGGGTTTCCCATGCCATCTATTTCCAAGTCAGTAAAAATGACCCTTGTTGGACCCTCCCCTTTGTGGTGAAGATCTCAAACAGAAGTCACCAGACTTTTTAATGGCCCACAGTAATAAAGAAATGCTGTTTTTTATAAAGCTAAATTTATTTACTGTATAGGAACCCTTATTAGAAAATAGGTCCTTTTTTTTGATGTTAAAATGCCCTATAACATTAAGATAGACTTAATCAGGGTCTGGGGACATTCCGAGTGACTTTATTTGACAATGTAAACAGTGATATCTCCTTTTTTAAGCACACACACACACACACACACCGCAAAAGGACTGAAGTACTGATATATGCTATGACATGGATGGATTTGAAGACATTGTATTAACTGAAAAAAAGGCAGTGACAAAAGGCCGCAGATTGTATAATTTCATTTGTATGGAATGTCTAGAATAGACAAATGTATGGAGAGTGAAAGTAGACAAGTGGAGAGAAACAGGGAGAATGACTGCTAAAGGGGGCCTGGTTTCTTTTAAGGGCGATAAGAATGTTCTTAGATTGATTACAGTGAGGAGAGCTTTGTGAAGATACTATAAACCGTTGCATGTTCACTTTAAATAAATGCTTCTTGGGATGTTTTCTCTATTAATAATTTTAAGTGTTAGAAGAAATTTGGTCTCCTGGCACTCAGGAAACTTTCTACCATTTCCTTGTGAATGGGTTTTGATTTGAGATCCCAGTTTCCGCCTGTTTCCCTTATTTAGTCCTGTGTTAATCTGGTTTGGACATATAAACGAGCGGGGTAGAAAGGTGAATTCTTCTGAAGAAGGTGTTCAGAAAAGCAGGTTATTATGTGAAGACAACATCAAGTTGTTTCTTACCAGAAACCATATACGAGCCTGTCTGGCATTGATGGTGAGCACTAAATAGGAAGGGTGAAAATATTCTGCTATACACATTGTATCAAGTTGAGGTGTCAGCCGGACTGGGTCGCAGGAGGGTGCCCAGATATTTGGCTAGCACCCTCATTATTTCATTATTTCTGGTCAGGTGGGACACCTGGAGAGGGAACAGCCCCTCTAAGCCTTTCCCACGTACCTCGCCCGGAGCCCCCTTCCTTCCGGCTATTATCCCCGAGTTGTATCATTTAATATGAACAGATAATCGAGTGAGGTCAACGATTTTGGTTTTCGTTCCTGATTTCTGTGAGCTGCTCTAGGAAACTAATCTAACCCGAGGAGAGGGTTGTTGGAACCTCTGATCTATAGCTGACCTGTCAGGAGCACAGGTAGCAACAGGGACTTTCCACTAGTGTCTGAAATGGGGCCAGGGACAGTCCTTAACCCGCGGACTCTGACCCTACCTGCAGGGAGACAGCGCCAGAACTGAGTTGACTGGTAGGGCACCTAGTTCTGCTGCCAGAGGATTGCTTGGTGGCGTGGAAAACATTCACACACAATGGAAGAAACATTATCGAGAAGCCTGGCCGGCGCACACGTGGCACAGACAAACATATTTGTGATCTAGAGATGAGGAAGGAAGTTCAAAAACTCTCCAAGCAGCACCTTACAGGAAATGTTGATGGCTTTGATGATAAGTTTTTCCGGGCAATAAATTACCCCTTACATGAGTTTAATAGGTAGGTTACAAATTGAGGAAAGGTATTTACAATTTCTAAAAACAGTAGCTAATACCTGGGATATCAAAACACCCCTACAAATGGGCAGGGAAAAAAAGAACTTCAATATCAAAATAGCAAAACACATGAAGAGAAAATTTACAGAAGAAAAATTCTAAACTGTAAACGTGTTAGTAACCAAGGGCGCAGATATATTCATGAGATTTCTTATCAACGTCAGTGCAGCAAAACGGAGAAGTGGAATGAAACCACGTGCTGGCGGTTATGTGAGGATATGGGGATTCTCACGGGCAGTGGGCACAAGGTTGATGGGTGTAGCCACACTGAGGAGGAATCTAATAAAAACCTTTTAAATTCATTAGACTCAGGTCTGAAGACCCAGAAACTTTGCTTTCGTGTGTATATGCAAGAAACCCCACACAGGCCAAGAATGAGGTTGCTCATTGCAGTGTAGACAAATGTTCAACAAACAAATAAAAACTGTGTTTATCAGGGGTTTCCGATTAAGAACTACTTCTGTGTTCAATGAAGGAGGGCTAGCAGAGCAATCGAAAGGACATTTGAGTGATACTTGGCTGGATTTTCTCATAATTTTATGAGGAAATAAAATCCACGCTTAGGCATAGAATGAGGCAAGCTCTATACACTGTATTGTGTTTAAGGGAAAAGCTACCATGGTTCTCTACTCGACTGTAATTAAGAGCAGCGTTAATACAGTCAACACACAAAGAAGAGAGTATGAAATATATGAAGAAAGTATTAAAGGGTAATGGGCGTATATATAAAACCAAAGGACGAGGACCTGAGAAAAAGTGCCGGTTGGAAGATGAATTTTTTCCATTCTCCATGCCTCCAGAGAAATCTGCAAGTTCCTGTACCTACAGCCCGTCACTTCATGGCTGTAATTATTTGTGTACTCTGGTCTTGGCGGCTGCACCAAGGAGCCGCCCAGGGCAGAAACCATATTTCTTAGGCTGTGTATCCGCAGGCCCTTGTGTAGTAGCTGACACATCATTGGTTCTCAGTAAATCCTGGCTGAGGGAATGTGTTGCCTGGTTACAGAAGGGATGGCAGACTGAGCCTGTGCTGGATCTCTGTGGCTCCCCTCCCGCATATCTGTAGCAGCTCGCGAATGGTCCAGGGGTCCAACCTGCGGCCCACTGGCCACAGGCATCCCAGGATGGCTGTGAATGCGGCCCAACACAAAATTGTAAATTTACTGAAAACATTATAAGATTTTTTTTTTTTGGTGATTACGTGTTGCAATGTACTTAATGTATGGCCCAAGACAACTGTTCTTCTTCCAGGGTGGCTCAGAGACCCCAAAAGGTTGGATACCCTTGGCACCTTTCCTGTTCTCTGGAGACTTGCTCTTAGCTTGCAGGTAGTTCACAGGATGTTCCCATGAAATTGCCTTGGATATGACTTTCACCATTTGAAAAAGTGAGACAACAATGATTAACTTATAGAGTTGACAGGATAATTAAAATAAAGTTTATAAATTAACATGCACGGTCAAAATAATTGTGCCCAGTAAAATTTTTACAACTATGCACAGCATCCCAAAATGAGTGGGTACATAGCATTCTACAGAAAGAAATGTTCCTAGATTCCTATCGCCTTGCTAATGATTCCTACACTTAATAAGAAAACATTTGCATGGCCCTTACTACTCATGATTTATTCAATATTTGAAAATATAGAAATTATATTGGCTTCCGATCTGTTTTACTAGAGAACAAATATATCATTTCCTACACACAGTTTATGAGACCAGTTAGTATTTAAAATGCTGAGAAAGTAACATGACAAACGGCAGTCTCTTTGCTGCTCCCCAGTCAAAGCGATTCATGGATCGGTTGAAATATTTCATCATGTCACCTACCTACCATGGCAGGTCAAGAGGCTGAGACTTATTTGAATATCACCCCGGTCTGGTGAGAGTTCACATAACTATTTTATTTGGCTGTCAGAATGCAACACATATTTCACGTTTCTAAATAGGAACAAAAACAAAACAACTGTGAGATAGCTTACGGGATGTGATAATGACATGCTAAGTTCCAGGTCAGTCGTTGTTAATTTCAGGGAGGAAAAAGATTAAGTGCAAATGAAAAAAAAAAATCAGAAGCCAGAAAGAGGAGGTTATGCTTGACTCAGAAGCAGAAATTCGTTGTTGGGGACCCCAGACTGCTGCGATATTTTTCATTTGGTCCTTCAAAGTCCCTTTCAGTGTTGCAAGTGCTTGTTACATCTTCTTTTGTTTTTGATGAGTGATTCTTAGTGAAGAGGAAATTGTGGCCTCTGGAAAGAAAAAGTTGAAAAGTTCAGAGCAGCTGAGGTAGTCAAATTGGATTTACTATTAAATTAAGTAATATTTTCTTACACTGAGGGTGGTATTAAAAGGCAGGATTTATGTTTATGAGCAGCATAAAATTTAGTGCATTATTTTAAAATAAATTGATGTAACTTTCAGTTATAAAGTCAGGCATCTCTCCATGTCATTATTTCAAAATTACAGTATTTTAACACATCATGTTCAAGAAGAAAATAAGACAGTGGCATTGAGTTTAAAATGCTAGCCCTTGAGTCAGAATAACCCTCCAAAATGCCGAAGTTACATAACTAGAGCAAAACTGAGGGTGCACATAGATGGTGATGAGGTTCAACTCTGCTATGTAGTCTGTCAAATGTAATGTCTGGGTCATTATGTTTCGAGAACACAGTATCTTAAAGCAAGCGTTTCTTCAAATGTGGCACCTTCCTGGGAGCAGTAAAAATAGTATGCGTCGTGTGTATAAATATTCTCTCACTTTTAGTAAATAATCCAATTTTCAAGGTAAATTCAGACAGGTTTAAAAATTGATGAGCAACTTCATGTGACAAGAGCACGTGCATAACTTATGACCGAACAGGACAGGTGTCCCTGCTGAAGCCTGGAGCGCAAACTCACGTAAAGTCAGTGGACCCCACCCTGCCGTGATTCAGGCGTCACTCCCGTTAGTTGGAGATCGTGGAGACTCAAACCTTGGTGGCGTCTAGAAAACTGATGTTTCTCAGACATAGCGCTATCTCAAGTTTGAAGGGAAAGTATCCGACAAAGCATATCTGCGAAGCTTCTGTGAAATTCGGCTAGGTCTCTGTGCGTGCAACTGTCTTCTATTTACAAATAGAAATTCAAAACCAGTAAAGGACATGGCTGTTCCATTTTTTAAAAATTTCTTCTGAGAAACAGCAACATGTATGATTCATATAAAGTCCTGAGGCATAGGTAAATTTATTCTCCAGGTAAAAAATAAGCCTCTAATATGACTGAGAGTAGCATAAAATATTAAGTAGTTTTTTCAGAGGTGGCATTCTGTGTCACCAAACACAGTTTCCTATGATTCTGATAAAAAATGTTTCATCTGTTATTTTCCTGGGAGTATATTCCTGGTTCAACATCGTGTTATATCAGAATGAATATTTATGGAATATAATTACAAAAATGGACAGTCTGCATAATCTCTACCATTTTTTGTTCAGAGAATTAAAAACATAAATATTATTATGACCAGCAACCTTAAGAAGAAATAATACAAAGATATATAAATGTAATCAAAAAGCTCCACAAATTCAAGTATATGTAAATTATTAGACACACAATATTACTGTTTTAAAAAATTGTGTTGCATCACAAAACACATTGAAACCAAGCCAAGGAAATATTCTGAGATCAGCATGTACTGGTGTGCATGTGAGTGTGCTTTGAATGCACACCCATCGTTAACGTTCTTACTGTTAATTGAAAGCGTCTCAACGAAGACAGACCAAATTATCGTGCATCATGACAAAACCCATAGAACTGTAGCCATCTGTAATTTTGAGCTCTTCTTGTCCTGCAGTGAACCAATAATCCCCAAGTCAAATTGATTCCTCTTTCTGCCCGTCCCTCAGCCCTTCCTGTGTTTCACGCTATAGTCATCACGCACTTCTGCAATCTCTGGTCTCGATGACCCCATTCTCTGCTTACCCCGCCTCCAGTTTTTTCTTCGCTAAGGTTTCTGCTACATCAATCTTTGTGAAATCATTTATCCGAGACGCTCTCCTGTTCGATAAACCAAAAGTCAACTATTGCTATCAAACCACGTACTAACAGGAATTCTGATTTAAATAGAAGGCGTCTTATTAGTCTCTTTTAGAGGACGACATGGCCCTTACTACTCATGGAGAATGAAAGAGAAGAGTCAAAGATGGTAATGACAGCTTGGCCTAAGCAGCTGGGACATTGTAATTAGCATGAACTCAGATGTAAGGACTCTGAGAGGGGCTGGGTTGGGAGACTGGAATACCAAGAGCTCAGTTTTTATATGTTATGTGTACTAGGTATTAAAGTAGGCAGTTAAATATAACATCTGGAGCTTAGGGGAAGGCTCTGGCGTGGATATAGACATTTACATCTGAATTGCATGAAAGCCACTGTGCTGGTTAAAATCACCTAAGGAGTAAATATAACCAGAAAAGAGGCTGGTCATTTGCTGTGGGTAATTTGGCATTTCAAGTGGGATAATGAGAGAAATCTGAAAAAATACACTGAGAAAGGGTTTCCAAAATGGAAGGAAGAGAGTCAGTTGGCGTGGTGGTCTGGAAGGCGTGAGGAAAAAAAATAAAAATAAAAAAGAAGCAAAATTAATCCTCTGTGAAAATCAGGTAGGGTAAAACCTGAAACTCAGTCTAGCAACTCCAGGATCATTGGATGAGCAGTGACCCGGAAGAGCAGCCCAAGAGCAGTGGCGAGGAGGAAAGTGAATTAAAATAGGAGAGCGCTGGCGAGGGGGCCTGGAGACATCTACCCTACAATCGAAGATAGCCTGTATTGTCCGGAGGAAAGACTGGGCAGTGGCGGCGGCGGCGGTGCTGTTTCTTTGGTTTGGTTTGTTGTCGCAGGCCTTCTTTTTAAACTAGAAAAGAGGTAGTGATATCTGTTTGCTGGCGTGAACGGCCCTGAAAGAGTGAAGAACGAGAGGGTGCTGGGGGCGGGGAGGAAGGCCGCCAAGTGTAGCAGCGAGGCCCTTGGGCGAGCGGGAAGAGATGGAACGTAGTGCGAACGTAGACTTCCATTGTAAGTTCAAAGTCACCGCGAAGAGGGTGGGTGCGTGGCCACTCCTGACCCAGGGCTCACGAGAAAGAAACTTGGAGAGCATAATCCCCGACTGCTGTCACTTTTTAGGTGAAGAAGGAAGCTGGCTCTTTAGCTGCGACTGAGGAATACAGAGGAAGTTATGAAGGTTTAAGGCAGAAAGGAGGATGGGCTTTGTCTAGCAGAAAGGAGAATGGAATAAGGAAAAGAAGTACAACTAATGGACAGCGCCGTGAGCCTGCTTCTGATTTCTGATCATGGCCAGAAAGTGAGACAAGTGAGAATGGGTCTGTGTTTCACCCTGGCTTTGAGGATTGAGGTTTGGAGTAGCAAGAAAGTTGGATTTCATGAGGATAGTAGATTCGTCAAGCAAGGAGGAGAAGAGGGGTGTGGAGAGGCCAGGAGACTGAGTCAAAGTAGGAGCGTGTTTCTGTATTGACTTAATTAAACAAGAGGAAGGAGGGGGCATCCCTGGGGGTGAAAACCCATGAAAAGTTAGGAGATCAAGGGGTTTTCAAGGTTGGTGAGGTTAAAATGTTATTGCCGTGAGAACACTGGGGAACATTTGCTGGAAACAGTACAGTGGTTGGAGAGTTTGATGATTGAAATTGAAATTTTGGAGAGCTCATTGTTTGTTTTGACAAGGCTAAGTGCATTACCATGGAAGTCAGTTATTGGATAGGGCCAAGTCTGGTCCTCAGTAAATGTTGAATGATTTTTTTTTTAGGTATTTATAGTAGCACAATTAGAAAAGACTGTATTACATATCAATAGGAGATTCTTAAGAAAAGACCATAAACATATTCTTTTGAATATTATTGAAACCATATAAATAATGATGCAGGGAAATGTCTGTTGATATGGAAAATGACCATTGCAAATTGATAAATAGTAAAGATGATTTACAAAACATCATGTACTGTAGAATTGTGTTTTGGAAGATTCATCACATAAGTGTGTGTGTTTGTGGATTTATGTGAATGAATAAAGAATAGTGATGCATGGTAAAATGTGCAAAATAGTCATCAGTGGTTATATCTTTAATGTTTATGAGCACACAAAATTTTTTTTAACAAAGCAATAACATATCTTTGAAAATAATATTCAGATGACGACTAAACACATTTACAAATACTAAGGTAGCTATTCTTTTTAAAAATTAGCTCAGATTTTTTTTCCCTCCAAGTAGAAGGAAACTCTCTTTATGTAGAATTTCATCATTCAGCCTTTTAAAAAATCACTAAATATCTAAATATTTAAAGATTACTTGAACATGGGTAGCTTTACTTTAAGACATTTTTCTAATTTAATTATTTTTATCTTCAGAATGCAAATTTTTATATGTTAATTATATTAGACTTTCTGCAGCATAGATTGGTCTCTTCATGTGACCCCACTATTATTGGACTCTAAAATTAACATAATTATGATGTCAGCCATTAATCAAGAACACTAATTTTTTTTCTTTCTTCCCCCTCCCCCCAGCTATCAGAGACGGCCCTTTCTCTCTTTGGAACACTGTTTCATTTTATTCTGTTCAAAAGATAAAATTCAGTTGTGTGACTATTACACTGTAAATGTAAATTCTGTAACTATGCTTAGGGCTAAACTGATCTGAAGTTAGTGACAAAACTTTAAGTAAAAGCATATAATTAAAGCAATGCTAAAATATGAAAAACATATATTTATATATCTCCACACATGATTAAATGCTACTGCTTAATCATGATTAATAAACATATGATAAAACAAAAAAAAAGTGAATTTTTCCCTGAACTTCTAACAGAGAGAATTAGACCCTAGAAGCAGAATTTTTTGATGACTCACAGAAATCATTTTTCTTTAAAAGCTGTTTTAATGACATAAGCATTGTGGTTACCCAGGGCAAAATTAAGCATCAAAACAGATCGCCTGTGAGGAAGAAAAGCATCGGTTCTTGCAGGGAACAGTATTGCAGAGTCACAGCATGAGCCTTGGATTCTATTTTAAGGCACAGACTGAGGAAAAAGAATAACATTCATAATAAGATTCTGCCCAGGTTCATGGAAATCTAAATTTCCAGTGCAGCTCTGTGTGCTGGGGCAAGAACACGATGCTGGCTACATGTCATTTGAACATTAATTGGTATCATGTTTCTATTACTAGATTACTTTTTATGCATTCATTCCACTTAAAAATAAATTGGTTACTATCATTAAGGACTTGGACCATTTTTTCAGCACCCCTTATTCTGTTGTTTCCCTTTTATAAGTCATAGAAGAAACAGAAACATGTACTTTAAAAATGTTTCCATGATGCCATCTGGGCTGGTTATTGGTGTCACAGCCTGGCAGGATCACTTATTTTTGTATTATCGCCTCATTATTTGCTATCTATTATTCCTTGACTGTGTGCACCTGCAATACCTTGCCCCCTTCCCCATCTGCAGTGTCTCTATAACTAACTCAGAATAAGGGCTTGGGTGAGTAGATGACTCTTAAATCCAGCAGATGATGTCACAGGGCTGCCCTGGCATGTGAGCAGCCTGGACTGGGCTCGGCCACTGGAGGGAACGACCCTGGAGTATTTGGTTATCCAACGTGATCATTCCGACACCAGCCTGCTTTCCGACATGAGGTTTTTACTTTGCCACACATTCCATTATTGTGTCCCCTGGAATGCTTTGCAATTTTTTTTTTTTACCTAGTTCCTTAAAAGCAGCCTGTCCTGCTCTCAGATAATGACAAGAGGGGAAAAAAAAAGAAAGAAAGAAAAAAAGAAAAGAGCAATATCCAGGAAAAACAGCTGAACACACATAATCATCATGCAAGTTCACACTGTGATGCATTATCTCCGATACTGTCGAGCAGATGTGCTATATTTAGTTTTAATATCACGCAAACAGCATGGATTCAGAATAGTGCACCCATCAGTCCCTGTAGGAAACAATTTCATTTTCCATAATTTTCTCTTTTCATGGTGACCAGGGATTCACTCCCTCCTTTTATTTCACATGCCCCTTTCTGCTGTGATTTTTGGATTCATCTCTCCTGATTCTTTTCATGAAACGATTCTGCTTAAGGCTTTGAAAATGTTGTTTTGCTTCAAAATGATTTTAGACAAGGAAACCTGGACAAAATTTGATTTTGGTCTTCTCCTAAGGAAGCGCTACTCCGATGTTAAGCTGCCCCCACCCGTGCTGGGCTTTTCAATGAACTGAATGCGTAGCCCCCTTAATGTCCCTGAAGCTTCCAACGCTCATTCTGATCAGCTGCCCAGCACCAACTTTTAGGGAGACCCTGCCCTCTGGTGCTTCCTTGATGTTGGGGTTACGGAAAAGAGTACCTGACCTGACTCTAGCAGATGCTTTGAATTTGTTAGACCACTGTGGTCTTGGGTCCCACCCCACCTGTTCCCGCTCATGAACAAACCGCCACAACTAAGCTGTAGTACAGTTTACGATACCTGCATAATATCATTTTCTCCCCTTTAACAGTAAGGGCCTGTTGCAAGATATGCAGATAAGGTTAGTGATAGATTTCCTTTTCATTTTAAACGTTAAAAGTATTCACAGTGAGTCACAATTATTATCCTTGAAATATGTGATATGTGAATGAAGACCTGTAATACTGGGAAACGTTATTCTGATGAAATGTTCTGCGTTTTAATGCAGCGGTGGTGACACAGGTGCGTGAATTTGTGAAAATTTGTCGAGATGTACATTTAAAGTGAATGCATTTTAATCAATGCAAAACATACCTCAATCAAATTGGCCTAAAATAAATAGCCAGAACTAGTAGTTAGTTTTGATTCTCAGCTCTGCAGTAAATTGTATATTTAGACTTTGCTCAAGTCACATTAAAGCACATCTATATTTTAGGTGCAGTTTTATGATGTGAAAAGGGTATCATATTTGAGAAAAGTCTGAATTCTTCTCATGAACAATTGGGATAACTACATGATTATATGTGTTTTTCTTGAAAGGTTATTTATACATTTTATAATCTCTAATGAGATTAAAACATGTTTTTCTCCATTTTTAAGAGTTTATTCTACAGTCTGTTAAATCATTTTCAATTTAAAACTTTTGATTTAATCTATTTAGTTTATTCTCATTATTCATAATTGAACACTCATTTCTATCAATTTATTAGGATACTCATTTGATGTATGATTTTTTTACTGCTATCTTGACCAAATTTGGGGGCTCTGGCTGGTCTGTCCCTACATGAAGATTCCTATAGTTCCATGGAATTTTCTTTCTTTTTTTCTCTCTTTGCTAACAGATAGCAGTATGGTTACTTCAAGTCATAATGTAATCTAAGTTTAGTAATCAGAACTTGTAGTTCTATTTAATATTAAAAACACTCAACTTGACTTTGCATAAAATATGACATTCTTCCCCAGCCTGCTAATATTATTAGAGCCAGAAAAAAATCCTAAATGGCCTAGGACCTCATTTATACTTATTGTCAATTAAATGCTAGCTATTGCATTACTTACAGGCATTTTAAAACTGCAAAGACACTTTAAATATGTTTTGCTGTCTGGCACAAGATTTAAGCTAAAATAAAAATTTGGTATATTGAACATACTTATTTTATTGAGTGTGCAGAATATTTAGAAATCAATGAATAAAATGAAAAATAAGGCAAAAACAATTTGAAGATATATAATTTAATTTCAGTAGTTACAAGGTCCGATTTTTGAAGATATGCTTCTTCTTTGGAGTTTGTATATCTTTTGCACAAATACCTTAAAATCTGAATCAGAGAGTAGCAGAATATTTTAATTAATGATACAGAAGTAAACATGAATTGAATAGGGAGGGCATAATGACAAACTTTTTTATATTATGACAATTTTTGATGGACATTTTTATCTTCTGACTTCCCAATCACCTTTGGTTCAGTAATTCCCGATTTTACGGGCCCATATCCAGAATTATCAGTGAAGTTTAATCCCTTTTGATCCCTGTTTCCTCTCAATACATCACAGATTTACCTATCTGAAGCTTTGTCTCATACCTGTGCTTCTAATCTGTCCCCAAAACCATCACCAAGTGAGACCCTGATTACCTTACACCTCCTATCCCTATGATGAAATTATTCTTTCTGATTAAATTGTTCAAGTAGATTAGTTTTAACTATAGTTTTTAAAATCTGTTACCATTATAACCATTCAACATACAACATTTCAAGGTGAAATTAATTCTATCTTACATGATGTACTAGGGAAAATAGCACCCGACGTATCCTAGTAGGACTGATTTTGGTCAACTGTCCCTTGCATTGTATCTTCTTAAAAAGTTAGCCACTTAAAACTGCCTCGTGTGGA
Source organism: Mormoops blainvillei (assembly GCA_004026545.1). Taxonomy (NCBI): domain Eukaryota; kingdom Metazoa; phylum Chordata; class Mammalia; order Chiroptera; family Mormoopidae; genus Mormoops; species Mormoops blainvillei. Next base: position 568,958 of record PVJD01000039.1, read on the forward strand.
TCAATAGGAATATGGCCCATCTTAATACTCTATCATTCACGCTTTGATACCTTTCACACACTGCCGAGAAAACTGGTAGTTATATGGCTGGTCTTAAACTGCAGTACATTTAAGGGAGTAAATTAGTTCAACAAGTATTACATATGGTTAATGATATGCAAAAACTAAATTTGATTCTTTTTAAGCATCAGACAAAGAAAGTTTAAAATTCTTTCAGAATAGTTATTGAAAAAATGCAAATGAAAAATAGATTTGCTTCATGCACCAGAAATGTTTGCAACTTGTCCTCATGAATTATGCATATAGACAGCTAATCACAGCCATTATATTTTACAAATCTCTGTAAATAGCGTCATCTTGCAGTGATGTTATGGGAACAAAGATAGTGTATTGAATTGGGATTCAATGAACCCTCTCCTACTTCACCTATGTTTTAATTTTAAATATCATCTAATAGTTTCAGTTTTCTAGGAAAAGATAGACACAGGGAATACATTTTTAGTCATAGACACATATACAGGTATTGGTGTCTTTATTAATGTGTTAATAGCTATGAAGTTTAATTGGAGAGATATAATCTTCATTCCATATGGGATCCCTCAATGAAGTGTGAGTTTAAAATACAGTAAAAATATCTTGGTTTTCTTCTTAACAAAAGAAAGAAGCATATTTTGATTCTAATGAGAGCACCAGGTATTTGTTAGTGTGGGCTATTTTGTGGTAAACTGATAGGAAAAATGGCCCCAGAGCTCCACATTCGCCCATATCCACACTGTAGAAAAATGCATTTGTATCTTCTCCCAACAAGGGAGGGAAACTCTGTGTCCCCCTTTGAATGCAGTGGACTTGGGTTTTACTTGGATCAATAAAATATCACGAAGATAGTGTCATGCCTCAAGAATGAATTGGACGTGTAGCTCCGAGTCATCTTGCTTGTTTTAAATTGCCAAGTATATAATTTTTCTTAACTTCCCGATACCTTGAATATCTTCTTTCTGTAGCCCCTGAATGTGCAGTCCATTCTACCCTGTTTTCAAAATCCTTTTAGTCTAACAGAGGTAATTCTTATAGCACCATGAGGCGAAAATTCCAAAGATAACTTGATCTCAATTTTCTATTGTATTCCAAGTACAAAAGCCATTGCCATAAGTGGGTAAAAGACATTGGGATCCAGTGGTTACTGTCAGTCACATAGGGCTGTTTTATCAGTAAGACTGCTGATTTGTCACACTTATTTGAAGCATCTTTCAAAATCCCCAGCAAAAATTGTGATAATGTTTTCAGTCACAAAACAAGAGCTACATTGAGAAGACAACCCCAGGAGCACCAGCCTGTCTACTTGACTTTTATAGGAAAATGTTTTAATTCTTAGTGTTATTTACACATGTAACTCAATTTAATACTTTCTATTTATTACTTTTATACATTTTTCAGTATCTGACCTATTGCTACATGTTCATTTATTATCGCTTGTCTCTCTCACTAGAAAAATACTAGATGAAGGCAGAGATATTTTAAATGTATTTATTGTCTACTCTTTAATATGTGGACACGTGACTAACAGTTACATGTGTTCCAAAAATAATTAGTGAAAGAATGACTGAATTCCTTTTAGTCCAATTCAGCAAAAGCTAGACCTTCATGCAGATATTAAATAAGACATTGTTTCTACTCTCAAGGATTTAAAAAATCAAGTGAAGGAGGAAACATTTAAGAAGCATTTAATAAGAGTTAAACTGTATTTGTGACATACAAAAGGAATATATAAACAATGGGTCTTAGAAAGAAATAATGAATTTTGAAAGGAAGGAAATTAAATTTATTTTAAGATGGACTTGATGAATAAAATGACGTGTGAGGCAGCACCGAAGATTAAGTAAAGACACATGCCCATGCTCACACAAAACTCCTCGTGGACCCAGACGACAGTACGGCGATTTCCAGCTGGAAAGGGGAACAGGGTACCCGGGTTGTAAGTGATGATGCAAGGAGACTTGGGGTGCTGAACACAATATACAGATGATGTGTTATAGAAACGTACACCTGAAGCCTATCCAACCTATTAATCAGCGTCACCCTAATCGATTCAATAAAAAAGAAAAAAAAACCCAAATAATTAGAATGAGTGCCCTCAGATCCTAAATTAAATTAAAATCAGATACCATGTTTTTGCTATCAAATTAAACAAAAATTGAAATCATAAATTAAAGACATGTTTTTAGAGACAACATGACATGCTTAGAAAATGGCACTGTTTATTATATAGTAAAGATATTGATTGGCATCAATAACTAGAAGACTTATTTCAGCCACATTAATGAAAAACTTGAATACTTTGATGAGTGTTTGACTCTTTTGCCTAAGAGAAAAAAATACTATCACTGCTCTCTGAACAGTGTAACTTGGTCAGATTTGTGTTTTAAGAAACTAATTCCATTGCTAGGACAATAGATGGATTTGAAGATGGAGAGATTACCTACAGGGATATCAGTCTGGAGATGATTGCTATAGTGCAGGTGAGAGATAATGAGAACTGGAATGAGAATAGTGACAGTAGGAATGGAGATAAAGACACAATTTGGAAGCGATATCAGGAAGAGATTGGAGATCAATTTGATATATTTGGTAAGAGAAAAGGAGGATTGAAAAAACGCCTCCAGAGTCCCAGACAATGGTGGAGACAGTAAAACTCTGAGCATAGATCAGAAAACTAGGGGAAGCAAATAATATAAACAGCTGAATTTATTCTTTACATGTGTAAGGAGAGATCCACAGTTGCCCTTTCTCTGCAGTCTCCAGTGAAACCTCCTACTTTACTAATCAAAATCTTCGGCAATTTTAATTCAAATTAATTGTCAGTGTCAATTCCACTATTGGCAATTAAATTCTTGTTTATATACATCCTGCCAAATTTCCTAAGCGTACAAGGTATTCCACCATTTTCAGTCCAGCACGCAAAAACGTGTGTACAGCTGTCTGTCAATGAACATGTTGGTTAAATTGCACATTGAAACACCAAACAATTCCTGATTAGGATCTATGTGCAAGTCACGGTGATAAATTCCAGAGTGAAAAGATGCATGAGGCACGAAAAGAATCAGACTTCCAAGGGGAGTTTATAACCCCTTCCAAGAACTAAAGGAGAAAACCTCTTTGTAATGGGGTATCCCAGCTGCAGAGGTCAAATAGCAATAGCTTCCATTTTATTTCCTCCCACCTTGATTCCACTAGGCTTATACATTCCCATCAGTCCTCTCTCTTCCCCCATTTAATCCAACTTCGTTAACGACACATGCAGGCATCTCCCTGCCAAAATAAAATGGGAGTTCAACCTGAAGAGACAGATGAATGAGTGAAGTTTATTTTGTTTGGTACAGGGTCTTTCTTCATAGGGTTGCCCAAATTCTATAATATTCTATTAAGAAGAAAATATTTCAGGCTTTCTTTTAATTTATAGATTTGGAATTGGAATTCTCCCATATATATTTTTGGTTACTTTTACTTCTTGGCAAAATAAATTTCTTTGATAAAAATGAGCCAGTAAATGAATTCCAGATTCATCAGTGAATCTTAGTTGCAATAATGTTTTATATTATGCTTGGAAAAAGTGAAAGATAAATCCCAGTTTCCTTTAACAGTTATATTATCTTGGGTATCACTTTCTGGTTTCTCAGATAGATATATAGTTACATTTGAGAAATAAGTCCTTTTTCTAAATACATAATGTGTGAGAGTGGTTTTTATATTCATTTCAGTGTCCTGCAATTTATAAAAGGGATGGGTAAAACAGGAAATATGAACTTAGGATTTCCAATTTTGAAGTTCATCTTCAGCTTGCTTTTAGGAAGAATGTAAAGAACCAACATATTTCAACTTCTGAGCTATTTATACTTAAGATATTGCTACCTACTTCTAGGGTATCATTAGACTAAAGAAAGGTGACTGGCGAGAAATGTAGGAACAACCTAGAAACCAATTGAAATCGATTTGGAAAGAATACTTGATTAAATGTTTCTGAATCAGAAAAGAAAAAAAAATGGCAATCAAAAAATAAAATAGTAGGATAAAACTTTTGGGAAAAATGAGCAGGTAGAAAGTGAATGAAAAGAAATCACGCTAGACAATTAAGCTTATAAATTCCTTTCTTTATATGAAACATTTTGCAGCAAATTGCATTTAATGGAGTGACTGTGAGTACCATTGTATATGATAAAAATATCACAAGTAAACTTGAAAATTGAGCTTTTAGTTTTGAGTATTTAAATCCAAAATCAGAAACATTGTCCTTAGCTAATATTTAATAAGAAATACTTCTGTTTTCTGAGTTAAAACATTGTGCTAACTAAAATTATCGGAGTGTATTAGCTAAAGGAAGCTACTGTAATCAACAGAGTCAGAATATATAATGATTCCCATAAAATAAAAAAATGTCCTTTGACATATGCCAGTTCAGACTGTCGCTCCTATACTGGCCCAGGTCCTGTTCTTGTGGACTAGGTTTTGATGTTAGAAGAAGGACATCAATTGTCACCCTTCTGAGCCTGGAGAGGACAGGAACTGTGAAAGAAATCCGTCAGCAGATAATTGCCACTCAGAGGAAGTAAAACACAATTAATCCTTTCTATAAAAAGACATGAAGAATAGCCACACTTGCCTCCGTACTGACCGAATCCTGTCACGAAGCAGGTGCTTGAGTTACCCTGGAAACGGGCTATAAGATGGCGTATTAAGCCCAGTGTCTCCATGAGAAGAGAGTTGTTACATTTTTAACACTGTAGGCCGATAACATACGCATAATCTATGTATTTTCTATTTTAAAATTTTGCTTCTTTAAATAGAACATTTGGACATCCTTTTCAGTTGTGAAGTTTTAACAAGATGGTTTCCAAAGCAGAGCCATTTTCTACATTAATTCTTGCTTCTACTGAAATGGAGTTCACAAAGGTCAGAAGGCTCGGAGCCTCCCTGCCCCTCCGTTAGCGGCCATACGCGTGGGCCGGCGGGCCCTCCGCGCGAAAGGCCAGGGGTGATGCTCCGTGTAATGAAAGTGCTGTTTTGTTACTTGACCTTCAAGGCAGCCTGAAAATTTCAAGTCAGAGATCAGTGTGGAAAGTAAATTGATGAGCAGGAACATTGTGATCTTAGCTGATAACTCTTTCAAAGGGAACCAGAGCTATGTCTTCGCTCTGTGGATCACGGTAAACTTTTCAAAAAACTAAAAACAAATCCCCCCAAAAACAAAACATCTACTGGACCGTGTGGAAAAGTGAATGTTTTGAGTGGCCTTTTCAAGACAATGAGTCATGTTAAGAATATTGAGGCAGTCTACCTTCACAAATGGCTATTCAAAATGCTGAACATAACCAAAATTAGAAATGAGCGTAATATAGGACTACGTAAATAAGAGCTTAGAGGATTTGAAGGGACATCCAGAAGCCCGCAAACACAGAGAACAAAAGAGTGGCAGAAGCGCGCATGTCCTAAAGTACATCTTAATGGACAGAATTTGGACTGGGGTCAAAGGGTACATTATCAGATATAAATCTGAGAAAAATAAACTTGTAACAAAAGCAAAGGGAAAACACTGACAGCATATTTTCTGAAAAAATGTAGGAATTAGAATAGAAAGGCATTTGACATGTGCTAGTTACATTTTTGTTCTGTTTTTATTTTTGTAATTTCTACTGACTTAAATACCTTCAATCATATATATGTATATGAAAGTAGGGATGTTTATTTCTAACAAAGGACAATTATTATGCAAAAATTCATGCATATTTTTAAAATTTAGACTATACTTATCACATTGTTATTAATATATAGTATAAAAGTGAAAGTACTAAAAGAATGTCATAAAAACATAGTTTCCTTTACTCAAATAAAAATAAGTTTATTAATATAGTCTTTTTTTTTTCCAGTGAGTATTTCTACAGTTCAGATTAGCTCACCAGTGACTGAAAGAAAAGTGGCGGGGGGACTGTCTTGGTCCACAGGATTTTTTCTACACGCTTATGTTTTCTGTTCCCAAGTAAAGCTGCCACAGACAGCACGAAACCAGCCAGCCTCCGCAAACCCTATTCCAACTCCCTATTGGACATGACACTGGCTCAGCCCCGTAGTCTTCCTTTTGTGCTAGTCTGGCTGCAGGCCCTGGGCAGCTGGCATTGAGTGCACTGTTCTCCCGGATATTTGTGCATTTTATCCTTTTTTTAAAAACTCGGTAGCCCCACCTCTTCCTTAAACACCTTTCGACCAGCCAAATAAGCAATATTCTTCCACATTCTTAAATGGTAAAGCTCTTTTCAATTCTAATAATTTTTATGTATTAGGAATTTAACCTCTTATTTTAGCTACTGTGTTTTTATTATTTTTATCAGGATAACTAAAAGAAGTCATGAATGTGTTTGTTGCAAAGCCTCTTAGGATTTTGTTGGTCTTCCTCAAACGTATTTCACAACAGGTTTTGATATTTTTCATCTGTAGATTGGCATCATGCTATTTTTATTAAAAAAACACATAGGTTGCATTATTACAGATTGTCTGTATATAATAAAGTGATTAGGACTCAAAAAGGACCCAGTGACTGACTCCTCCTATTGGTTGATTATGATCAACACATTCAGTGAAATCAGTGTGCAACTGTCATTGATCATAAATTTTCATTTTTATACTACCGAATTTTTACATTGCAAAGTCATAATAAGAAAACATACAAATATGGAACTAGAACCTGTTTCTTTTCTGTTATTTTCCTATGGTTGGCTTCAATATAAACTCTTGGTTCTGGCCAATCAAGGTCTAGTTAAGAAATGGAATAGAACGTCTGTACTGAAAACATTGACAGCTCCCCCAGGTCACACACTAGAGCTTTACCCTATAGTCAGGGTCTCGCAACACACCCAAGGATAATTTCATGCTACAGGCAACTCTGCGAAATATTGCAGGCATGCTGTCATTGTGTTTACAAGTATTACCATTGGCTTTTATGTAAATGGGGCGGTGCCAACATTAAGAGACAGGGAGAGGAGAGGATAATTGCCATGATTAAGTCAAAAAAATAAATGTCTGTACAGAAGTCTCTGGATATGCTGATCTGAGATAAATAGGAAAGTATTATCAGTGAGGAAAAAACTAACAGAGAACCGAATACAATTGGAAAATTCTTTCCCATCTATCACAACCTAATGACAACATTTAAATGACAGAACTGGGCAAACCTGCTCACCGTAACAAGCTTTAGAGTCAGCGGCGGGGCCGAGAACGCCAACGTTCAGTCATTTTTTGAAACAGTGTTCTGACAGAAATGATCTGAACTCAATTTATTTCTTACCGCGGAAAGACTTTGAAAAGCTGAGAAAGAATGATACCAATTTTATAGGACTTCTGCATCTACTGAAATCTGCCACCTTTTGTCAACATAGGGGCTTACCTTCCTCCGTTGGTCAAAAGATCAGGTCAATTATTTTGCTCCTAAATAGTCAACTGTTTAAAATGTATTCTTCTTGGCCTTGAATGTTTTCCTTCTTCTAGTTCATGTGTTTGAAAATAAAATTTAGGCTTGGAGAACGGGTGTTTAGATATCTACTCTAGTGGCCCACTGGGCACGGGGAATGTAGAGCTGATGGTTATAAGGACATAATTATCACAGTTTTGCTTTTATTCTCTGTGGCAAATCATGTGTAAAATTTAATCTAATCCCATTAGATTTAGAAGATTTACCACGCGAGCCAGAATGATTCACAACCAATATTTTAATAGTTTTTCCTTGATTTGATTACTATTTAACTTATTCACATGTGTAAATTAAAAACTCTAATATGGTTTTTACCCAGTTTTGTTGTTAGCCTCCGCTTTCTTCAGAAACATTGACATTATAACAGGCTCAGAACAGCTCCATGGTCAAGATTCTTCATTCAATACAGTTTTTACTGCATTGGCAACAATTAGTACGATCTGCAGACTGTACCCAGAGAGTCCATTAATTGTGGTAGTTAATTAAACTTAATTAATTCTATGAGATATGTATCTAGTATTATATTTAGTATATTACAGATAGCCTCACTACTCCCTTAACTTAAAAGAAATACACAGTATTTTGTGTGCATGTCCTAGATGCAAAACATTTCACGGGGCGGCGGGGAGGGGCGTTTGATACCTAATGACAAACAGTTATTAAACATCTGTGGTTCACTCTCTAAACACAAACGTTTGTTGTCAGAAACTATAACTGTTCTGTCACAGATGAGCAGCTAAAGCTAAATGACGTGACGAGGTCAAGTTCACAGTGTTAAGAGTATAAAGCTGAAGGGGCAGAGCTGACCCAAGGCATCGACCAGCCAAGGCTGATAGTCACACAGGTGTTAGTGTCAGAGGGAAAATAATGAAGTGCTGTGTGCTGATGTTAAGTTGTAAGTGTTACCACAGCACCGGGCGGGGGGGGGGGGGGTTCCTTCAGGGGTTGATCAGGTAATGACAAGATACAGCAAGCAGTGGGGGCTAGTGGGAGTCTCTTTGAAATTTTCGAAGTTTGTCGACACCACCGAAAGCTCAGAGGATCAGACAGCATTATGAATGAAGTTTGAACGAGGTGATATTTGAGGGTTCTGGTGACCTAGCACCTTCACCGATTTTCTTACATTTAATTTTTAATTTTTATCTGTTATCATTCTATTATCTGGTAAATGGGGGTAATGTGTTTTTTTTTCTCTTTTATTTCAAATTATCTATTTGTGAGGTGGTCGTAGTGGTGGTGTGACCCAGGCTGGGGCATTTGATGGAATTAGTACATATTTCAGCTTAAACTTCAAACTCTACATAAAGGACATTTCTAATATCATACCACAGTAGTAAAAGCACATTTATCTGTGTAGAAAAGTCCTAGCAGATGGAAAGATTAAGGCAAAAACTGACAATTAAAATTTTTTATGTGTATTTCCAAATAGGAGACCAAAATGCGACATTAATCCAAAAATTATAATGATTAATCCAAAGCCAAATTCTATAGGGCATCTTTAAGCACAAGTTTATATAGAGAGATAATAAAATAAATAGTAAGAATCGTGCAAGACTTATTTACACTAATGGTTGGAATGATGCATGTTGCTCAGCTATTCACGGAATTTCTTTATTGTATTTGGTTTGTGCAAATAAGAAACCAAAATTCCAGTGTTCTTTATATTAAAATATATTCACATAACCAAATTCAACAAATCAGAAAATTTTATATTTTGTCCTGTCAACTTAAATATTTTTGTCGTTAATTTTTAAATAGTGTCTTTATTGCAGCGATATGACATTTTGCTAGTGAATTAACGTAGCAGTTTTTAAACATTCATTTCACTGGTAGGAAATACAAAAGACAATGTTTTGGTATATACATTTCTTAGAAACCTTCATTTTTGTCTCTTGACCGATTAGCAATAGAAAACAACATACCCAACCATAAAGTGGACTGAAATGAATATTGAGAAAACACCATTCAATTAATTCAAATGATTTAACGAAAACTAGACAATTAAAAGATAACTTAAGTTTCTAACTAAAAGTGGGACTTAAGAACCAAATTCTGCAAAATACATTTGCAGTCTCAGAAGCCTACCTCAATGTTATGGATGCCAAGTAATTGTGCATTTTGGAATTAATTCACTTGACGTGATTTAACAAACCACTATTTTATAGGGAATTGAGGTTGTTTGATGCGTTGCTCACTGTCAGTGCAACATCATGATTTGAACGGAATCTCTCACTACAGAAGTGCACTTTATTCACTAAGAACTTTGATTTTTGAGACTCCTAGGTTTGAGTATAATGCAAACAGACTTTAATGAGAGCTAGGTGACTTGAGCAATAATAAGAATAAAGTACTTAGATACAGTAGAAAAGAGTTACATTAATGTGTGTGTGCACGCACTTGTAAGACTTTGACGTAGCCATTAAATAGGCTTGTGTGGGACCCCCGATGTCAGCTTGCACGAGGGTGAGGCACGGACTGGTGTTGCCGCCCTTAGAGCTCAAGGCAGAGCCGCCTCTGGAGGAGACCTGGCTGGACTGTGTGTCCCTAGGCAGTTAACGGCAACTAAAAACCATGTTATTCAAGCACCACCAGAGAACTGTGGCTGATACAACAGACTTTTTTATGCTCTCCATTTCGAATTACATAAATCAAGGAAAATGCCATATTCAAATTTATATAATATGGAAAATATACATGTTATAATAACTTGTTTAAAGAAAAAAATGAAAAGCCCTGGCTGGTGTAGCTCAGTGGACTGAGCGCCGGCCTGCAAACGAAAGGGTCACTGGTTCAATCCCCCAGTCAGGGCACATGCCTGGGTGCAGGCCAGGCCCCCAGCAGGGGGCGTGCAAGAGGCAACCACACATTGATGTTCCTCTCCTCTCTCCCTTCCTCTCTCTCTAAAAATAAATACATAAAATCTTATAAAAAGAAAAAGAAAAAGAATAAACTTTGAGTACCATTAAAAAAAAAAAGTTTGTTTTTTTTTTAACCAGAAAATATATTTTTGATGGACAAAATTTATTATGGGATAGAAAATTGAACAGAATTTTAGCTTAGCTCATTACAGTTGCCATCTGAAGAAAAAAAGAACTTCTGAATTGAGTTTGTTTATAGCAGAATAGCTTTTTTGTCACCTATGCTTATGTAGATTCTTGTCTTTCTGTTAAAAACACTCCTTTCCCTTGATTCAAGACTACTTCTACTCACATTCGATATTTAAATTGAACGACACTTTCTCAAGTAGCATCTTTCCCCCTCCCTCAAAAGTAATACACACTCATTACTAGTAATTTTATGACCTCCTGCAAACTGTAGTTAAGCTTTCATCATTTGTGTTTGTGTTCTCATCCACGAGACAATGAGTTGTGAAAGGTAGACACCTAATTCTTTTCATCCCCACAGCATACAGAGAGTGACTGGCACATACCAGACATTTAATAATAGTTGGGCCTATCAATGTGTCTATCTAGATGAAAAGGGCAAAATAACAGGTGCCATCATTGAATTAATTTAACGTGAATCTTTTTTTTTTCTTCTTTCGTTTTGGTGCAGATAAATCTATAACATCCTTTATTGCCTTTTCTCCCCCCACACTATCTTTTTCTTGTCTTTTCTCTGCCAAATTCAAACTGGGGGGAGGAAGTCATTAATAATTAATTATTGTAATATCCATCTCCAACTGGCATCTTCATCTCCAATCTTAACCCCATCCTCTGGCTTGTTGCCAGCAATCTAGGAACTGTTTCTTTGTCTAAGGCTGACAGACATCCTGTTCAAATTCAGTTTGCACAATTTGCCCAGTTTCAAATATCTGTGATCTCAATCTGTATAGAATGTTGTAATCACCTGAACAATTTTAGTGAGCAAACTTTTCTCCCCAGTGGTAACATCTATTGTAAGGGAGATAGGTTTTACTGAATAAACCATAGTCAGATTGCCATTCCCTTGAAGAAGAATTTGTAAACATAAACAAGGAAACATAATTCCAGTAACACAACTACTTCAATTATAAACCAATCTGCATTTGTACGTAATGACACAATATGAAATAGAAGTTGCCTTGCCTGATCTATTACTTTCTTTGGTCACATTGGCCTAATGGTAAGATGGGTGAATAGATTTTATTAGATTCCTTTCTGATTCTAAAATACATAACAAATTTGGGCAAGAAAACTTGCTTGTTCACTTGCCATTTTTAAAATTTAATAGGAGCTGGCAGCCATGAACACAGTTAACATTCTGTAAATATCTACCGTGTATATAAGGTGTACTTGAAACTCAGTAGTTTTAGACATCATGCACTACACAGTGCATGGCTACTAAATCATTATCGCAGAAATAATAAAAAGACTAAAATATCTAAATTGCCATGAGGTTAGAAAATGTGTTCATAGGTAATATTTAAAATGGCCCCCCACTCAAAATCTATCAGTCAGGGTGATTACTGCTCACATCTTATTAATAAGGACAGTGAGATCAAACTTGTTCGAAGGCTTCTACCATTTTAATTAAATTTAGAAGCATGAACATATATGTTAATGGTTTAAACTTTCTTGGTTCTTATTGTTCTTCTTAAACCTTCACAACAAAATTAATACTGAAAATACCAATAATAAGGCGATGTATAGTTAGTTATATATCTTTCCCAAATTAGTATATTTGTTTGGATATGGAGCATTGTACTTTAAGCGTTAAAGGCTGAAAATTCCAACTCTTCCCTTCTTCTTAAGTAGAGTTCTGGGGGGGGTTCGCATAGCATAGAGCTGGTTTGCTTTGGTTTTTGTTTATTCATTTCCACTACCCAAGAAAAGTTCATATACAGTAAGAACAGAATTATTCTTTTTGTATATGTGTGTATTTAATTCAAATTTGACAATAAGCGTTACTAAAACCTACAGGGAAAAATTAAGTCAAACACCAAGCATTCTCTCTCTTACACACTTTGGGCAGAATACTTGGTGAATTCTGATTTATTTTTGTATATGTGGTCGTGAATCTGCCAATCACAAAACAGAGATAGCACAGAACTAAATGAACTGTAAATAGACCGTTACAGGCATTCTGCTATCCAGCCGAATAAACTCAATCACATATCAGTAGACAGACTGAGTCAATATATCACAACAGATGGATGCGCAAAGGCGATCATGGGTATGATTTAGTAACAAAAGAAGCAATGTAATTGGAATTATTTTGGAGTAAGTTCCATGGCCTGAGCAAAAATGTATGTATGTAAAAGCTTGTTCTTGAATAAACACTATGTAAAAACCCCTGTTTTTACATAGTTGTGTAGTTGTACAATATACATCTACCAATATAAATAACATTTCACCATTCAAAACTTACAGAGTTTCTGAGGTGTAATATAATATAGCCTTCCCCCCCATGGTATCAAAGGACAAATAACCTAGCTCAGTTGCTATTAATACAACATTGGCAAGTGTGAATAATGAGAAGTTACACAATTCTGTGTTAGAAGTAATTGTTAAGGCTGCCAAAGTTTCCTAGTATACAATTAGAAATTTAGTTGGGAAACAAGCATGTTTGTATAAAAAGGATGTTAGATAGTTGTCAATCTAGAAATTAGTACCTTGATCAAGATCAGAGATTATACACTGATTTATTCAGTAGACTTAAAAAGCAAGTACTATTGAATCACCTACATATATCTGTTATTTTCACTATAAAGGGTTGTGAAACAAAATTCATACTTGAATCGATGCTGAAAAAAATGTTTTCACTGACTGGCAGAAGAAGACTTGAAAACTGATCAATAGATTAATAGATCAAGATAATGCAATCTAAAAACAGAAAATGAAATGCATAAAAACTAAGAGTCTCAGAGAAATGTGAGATGCCTTAAAGTGCCCCAAAACTCACATAAATACTGAAAAGAGAGGAAAAAGAGAAAGAAGCAGGAACAATATTTGAATAAAATAATGGCTGACAACTACATCAATTTTACTGAAAAATATGTATCTACATATCCAAGAAGTTCAACAAACTCGAAGTAGCATAAGTGCAAAGAAATCCACATCTAGACGGAGCATGGTAAAAGTATGCAAAGACTAAGACAAGAAGGCTATTTGTGTGGTGGAATCTTTTCCTACATGGTTTAATACCACTAGTGGATTAATGATCCCGTCTGGGTCCTCACTCATCCAAAGTCTCATTCTTTGGCTGCTAAACATGGCCTATAGTAAAAAAAAAAAAAAAAAAAAATTATAAGATCACATTTCCTAAATCCATTTCATTTGAATCAAATCTGTCTTCATAGTCTTCAGGATTTTACAATTAATTCTATGCTGAACCTTGCTTATATCTCACAGCAAAGCTTTTCGAATCTATTTCATGTTCCTTGAACTCGTAGGCCAATTCTGCCTCTTGTCATCTTATGATTTTTATTATACTCAAAAGGATGGTGTCACAAAGCATAAATTCCTCAGCTTATTTTATTTCCAACTGAAAATGTCTTTTGTGTATCTTTACTCACTCAGTGTTTTATTCTTATGTCAGAGTAAAGTTTTTCTCTTCACCGTGTCAAGGCTATTTTCTGAGTTTATACCTCGAATAGTGTTTTCCAGCTTCTTCATATATTTTACCCCTCCGGTTTTCTAATCCATTCCATTTTTCCGTCCTTCAGATTTACCTGGCCGTTTATTGCCTTTCTTCTCCATGCAGAACCGATCAGGTTAGGGGTCGATTAATAGACAGACAAACAAGCAAAGACTTACGGATATTTTTTGTTAGCTGGATTTCTCTTGAACTACTGCAAAAATGAAGATAATCCATCGATTCTGTTTTTGTTCTCTCGCCATGCACTAAGGCCTATTTAATTACTGATTTTATTTATATTATCTTTTTCTACTCATTTCTTTGATTTTAAAATTTGATTACTGTCTTTCACAGACCATTTTTTCTTTGATTGTTCTTTTTAGTTCTAACATGATCGCAGAGCCATGACTGTTATAATGACTGTGGACTCGCAGTCACGCTTATATTTGAAAGCCATCGGGCTTGAACTTGATTTATTTAGTAGAAAAAGGTTTGTGTTTTTGGTCAAGTTATTTAAAAAAGTATAATATCGAGGGGGAAACTTGTTTTGTAATAAAATAATAGCAAAATATATCTGGGCATCATTGTGACTGTTTATGGTCTCCTACTAAATGAATGAATAGAGAATCTTGGAACAAATGTCTTTGCCTTAGATTTAATTAAGTAACACCTGAACCACAGCTGAACTCAGTGTAGTACACAGTGTGAAATAGAATTTTTAATGTAAAGGTTAATGAGTTAATTAGCCACATTTAAATGTTTAATTCAAATAAATGCTCAACCAGTTATCTGTAAAGTTCAGCCATTTTGTTCCCTGTGCTTATTTTTTCTATGATTCCTTCCCCTCTGAAGATTGATAAATGGGATAGCATATAAGATGGGGGAGGGGAAATTAAAGAATTTCATTGTCATATGATGAGGAATGTCTGAAATACACGATAAAAGCTGGTAAGTATTAATAACCTGATGATAAAGAAGTCAAGTTCAAGCCAGTTTTTATAGCCATTGGCATATTATGTTACATTTCATTGAATTACCTTTTTTTGTTTAGTGGATTGCAAATCATCTGAAAACCAAAGAATTCAAAGATTCTTTAACAAATCCATTTTTCTATTTGTCCTGTTCCTCGTGAGTAATTCCATTCCACTCTCTTGTAATAAAGTAGCAATCCCACCCTCACAAAGAAAAACAAACAAAGCAATACTTAAATACATACCAGGCGTTTGTTCTCTCTCGCTCATTGTTCTTTACTTTTGAAATACGAATAGTTTTATTTCTAGCATAAGGATGTGGGGAAACATCTTTAAAAGTCACACCTGCTGATTGCTTAGGGTAGTGTTAGAAATAATTATATACTGTATATGATTTGCTAAAAATGAGAAAATTCTACTTGGGGTTTTTTCATTATAATAGATTAATGGGAATTTTTTTTAAATTTTAGTAATAATAAAGTGATATCCTAGCCCCATATCTTGCTCATAAAGTGGAGCCTAATATCAATTTTAATAAAATCTACAAATAATTTTAATAGACTGTGCAGCTCAGCATACCCCTAGCTTTATGGCTGCCGTTTGTTTTAGTATCTTGTTTCATCTCTGTCATTTGAGTTTTTGAGTTCTGAGCCATATATTTTCTTTCATAACTGCCAGCACCACAAGTTCCCATTGGAATGGATCCACATTAATTAGCTCTTTCGCTTTTACCCACTGTATTTCTTTTATTTGCAAACCCTTCTTACATTTCTGGCTTAAATGCAATTTGCTCATCAGCATTAAACACATCATCCATAATGCTACACTCAAAAACAAAATTGCAGGATTATTCAGAGAAAACAAGCACTTGACTCCTTTTCAAAACTGTCCTCAATTATTTCTCAATTCAAAAGAGAAAATTGAAGTCTCACTCTTGTTACTATACCATGAAAGCAGTATTTCAGCAAAGCCAGAAGATTGAGTCAATCACGATTACTTCTAAAATATGATATGAATAAATTTTAAATAAAAAGACTCACTTCTTCAAGCACACACACTTCAATTACGAATCGAGGGTTAAATTTATTCTCGGGGATAAGAAAGACTAATTTTTGTAACAAGTATAGCTAAAGGTAGGGCATAAGGTGACTTATCCTTTAGTACTTTAAAATATTTTATTTTAGTCTTGAAAATTGTCAATTACTGTATAGGTATGAACAGCAGGGGATTGTAGCCATTCTAGGATTTTCATAGAACCACTGATATGAATTAGTTAAGATTATCAAAGCTTCTCATAGGGAAGGAAAGCTAGTTGAAGTTCTGTCCATAATTAATCTTTTCATTGCAACTTCAAATATATGCAATAATCACAGAATAAATATCATTTTAAGAGTTTGTTTTCCTCTTAATCACTTTTACTAAATGTCTTACTCCAACCTTCACAAAATAAGTAAACAAAACTCACGATGTACTCCCTTTCTTTTTTAATTTGCAGCTATCTGTTAAACTCTCTGATGTTTTTGCCACTACCAATTATCATGGAAGTGCTTATCTTCCTGTGCATGACACTTTTTCTCTGTCCTGCATGCATGAGAAAATTCCGATTTTGCCCTCTCAGTTTGTTCCCCACCCATGCCTAAGAGGTGAGTTTAGCTCTGTTCCACAGTTATCTTAGGAGCTGGTGATGCACTCGCTGGAGAAAAAGAAAGGAAATACACCAGAAAGGTGTGAGTGAGGACTGGGAGGGGGAGATTTATGGGACATTTGGAGGAGGAACACTCGACAGGACTGAGCAACTCTGCTTCATGAAGTCATTCAGGAACTAGGTCACTTTTCTCTCTCTCTTTGCTCTACAGTTCTCACAGGGTACGGATTTTATCCGTTTTGTCAAAAGGACTCACCGTCGCATCAGGTTCCAGAGGTGGGGCTGGTGGGAAGAGGTACTGAAAGGTGTATAACTTTATTTTGAACATATTAAACAGAAGGTGCACCTGTCAGCTCTGTTCACATTTTATTTGGTAGAACATAGTTACCTAGTTACACAGAGATTCAAGGTGTGTTGGCTGAAATGTAAAACTCAAGATGGTAGTTTCCATTACTGAAATAAAGATGGAGAGAATAGAATTTGAATATATATTGAAAATATATTTGATTCGTATTTATTTGAATATATATTCAATGCATTTTTCCGTATGTATATATTTAAAAAATAAACAAGTATTTATTCAGACAATATTATCTGCTAAACAATTAATTTCCTCTGAGTTTTCCTTTCACTCATGAAGACATAAAACATCTTGATGAAAAGAATCTCATTGACCTCAGCTAACAGAAAATTAAATCAGTGATATCAACCCCTCGTAATGTTTTTGTTGATTTTATCCAACAAGGATGTTTGCGATATACTTACTGCATGGAAATGAATTGTTATGTTAATTGCATAACAATTAACTTTTGAAATTTGAATCTTAATAGTTCACAAATATGTTTCTTAACAGTTCCATTTACAACTATATTTTATGTCTTAATTTGTCCCAGTGAAAAAAGTTACCTTAAATAAAGAATTATTTATTTCATCATTAAGAGTTGGCATAATTTTAAAAAATTATCAACTCCAGGAAATAAGGGGCTCTATTTGTAAAAAAGTTATTTGTTCTTAATTCTTTCACATTGGTAATATCCAAATCAGGTATGAGACAAGCATGAAGAAATTAAACCAAATTAGTAATAATTTAAAATATACTCTTAAAATGCATGCCTTGCCTTTTTTATTTATTCTCTTATTTCCTGAAGAATACTTCCAGATTTCAAGTAAACACACTAAGTAACATAAATTGCATTTTAAATGTTAATTAGTTCTAAATTATAAACCACATCTTAATTGTAGAATATTCTGCCTACCTGTAGGTTATTGGTCATAAAGCTGAGAAAATCAGCCCATGCAAGTTCCATTAATTATAACTCACAGACATTATTCTTTGCCAAATTTATCATTGAGACTGTGGACACTCCAGGAAGTGCTAGAGCAGCTGTGGGCCGTAACCGAGTGGGGGCATCTCTACATTTTTCATTGACATTCCCTCGTATAAAGATTCCAATTGCAAATATGATGTTTTCTTCCACCCTGTGTACTAATCCTAAAGTAACTCTTTTAAAATGGTTTATCCATGGTCATGCTATTTTCTTCCAATTAATTTATAATAATAGAATGTGTTTATTCTGAAGCGGCGAAGGATTAATACGCTAATACATATACAGTCTGACTTTTCTGGCCTGAGACAGGAACAGAAGCAGATGTCATTACCAACACATGATTAATGAAGTCATTACCATACAACGATTCATTCGGTCAAGCTAAAGGGTGCTGCAGCTTCTCTGTCGGTTCATGTACTATCCTTAAACAGCCTTTTGTAAACATGACATAAAGGTGTAACATTAATAAATGTGGGCCATTCCCTCCATCTTTAAATAAAAGTCAACCTTTGTTTATAAAAGGTTATGTAAAAACTTTATTCATATTTTAATCAAGAAGGACATTAATGTTTAATTTTACCATAATCTTGTCTCATGTAATATATAATATTATTATTGAATCACAGTTAAAGGGTTTAAAAACATCTTTAAAAACTCAGCTCATTTAGCCATTATGATACATACTTATTTTCTAATGACGCTTGTTCATATAACAGGTGTGGACTTGAAATCGGACTTTGAGTGGGTTTTAAGCAGAGACTGTGTGGGCCTTTGGGGCATCTCTCTTGGAGGGAAGGTATGTGTGTAAATTTGAATTATTGAGGTACCTCTAGTGGAAGCGCTCATGGAACTGGTTTGATTCCCTCATTGTCATACGTCATTAGACAGAGGTATCGAAATATATAGGAAGTCTTCCACCGATAATTGCTTACTGTGACTTTTGCAGAGAAATTCTGGCCTGATCTGGGGGGCTTCTGGGACAGAGCCAAAATTTACTACGTGCCCAATTCATTCCTATCGGTAGACTGTGTCTTCCCGTAAATAGGCCAGTGCAATGGCCCCACTCTTTTTTTTTTTAATTGAGTCACTAACTTAGTCCCATAAGGAAATTAACACCAAACCTTTATAAATATGCGTATACATTTTTAAAGATTTTTAAGCATTTCTTCTCAACAGTTTATTTTTGGACAAAGTTGCTTTTGATTCTAAAGACATAAGGGTTTCTATTTCTATACTTTTTTCTCCTCTCATTTGTAAATTAGTTGACTTTCATATAAAAGCTTTTAAAAATTTCTAATAAATTTTGATATAAAAGGAGAATAGGGTAGATATCCAAAGATGATCCCAATAAAGACAGGACTCTACCTGTGGGAGCTAGATGATGTGCCGGTAACTGGTAGACAAGAAGAGGGAACACACTTCACTCTAGTGGGAGAAAGAGATGGGCGGGTGGCAAAGCGGACAGGTAATGAGCGAGGACTGGTGGGGATGGGTTAGGGAGCCCCATAATCTGACTTCCTTGTGCAGACCTCCCTGCCTGAGGTGGCAAAGCCCGCAGAGCAAAATAAGGTACGATACTGCCCCCCAAATAGCACTAAAATATTTTAGAGAACTGAACATGTGTACTCAAGGTGCAGTACTGTATTTAGTGTGTGGCGAGAACCCAGAAGCGGTCCTTCAGGCCACCGCCATCACCCAGGTGGGCCTAACGGCGCTTCCCCTTCCAACGCCAAGGAGGCGGCCCTCTGGTGTCGAGTGTTGTGCCCAGGAAATGTGCCAGGCGGAAGCGCAGTGAGTGCCTCTCCATGCATTGCCAGCCCTGATTGCTCATCTCTGTGCTTCGAATGGATAGGAGCTAAGGATTGGCCTGCTTCCCTGCCAGACTGTATTATGGTCAAGAGACTTTTCTTTAGAAAATAAGTAAGGCTTAAGCCTGTTATCACTGAGTTTATTGAAATGAATAAGCCATAGCTTCAGGCAAAAGTCTATACAAATCAGTTTGATGAACCTAATTACCACTTTTTATAACACCTTTGGGCCCCTTTGAAATAGAGTCCAAGCACCGTACACTGAATGGCTGACTTTCCCCAAAAGGCACTGAGGCATCGATTTAATTGAACTTTTTCCAAACATGGAGCAGTTTCTATTTTTCTTAGATTCCCCAAATAGAGGGAAAAGCAGAATTCAAGCACGTCGTGAAAACCCTTCATTTTCACTCGTAAAGCCTCCAGTGCCTTAGGTTAGCCTCATATTAACATCTTCGGTATCATTAGCCGGAAGGGTTAGTCATTTTAGATTGTGCTTTCTCTTCAACTTACCCTTATTAAATTGCAAGATATGTTTGCACCAAAAGGGCCTGGTTTATGAGGATATTCCTGGTGCTCTCACACCAGTGCTTTGCTGCGTAAACTGCTGTCTGATTTATTTTACCAGCTGTTCCAATGCCAAACCACAGCATCACCTACACGCCGCCTACCTTTATTGTCCCTGTCAATTTCAGACTCCTTTTGGTAAAGCTGAATCGTGTTTATATCACTCTTACACTTTCGTGTGTAATTTTGGCATCCCCAGCTTCTTAGAACTGTTTTGTAGTTCATGACAATTAACACTCCAGCTTCTGTTTGCGTAACCCGCTGTTACTCATTATGAATTCAATTTTAACCAAACTTAAATATTTATGAAGTTTTGCTCCGAATATAACTGTCAATATGTATTTTAATTTTGAAAGTTAACTTTTCTGTAGTATACTTTAGAAAGCTATTTAAATCATAATGTATAGCTCAATAAATTTTTATATCCTGAATATATTTGTTTAATCAGCACCCAAATCGAGAGACAGGAACCCCTTTATGACTCTTTCAGTCACTAAGATGCCCCCGCCAAGGGGGACCATGATTCAGGGATCTCAGAGCCTTTCCGAAGTTTATACTAGAATCATATTGTGTATCCTTTTTCATGTCTGTCATTTTCCTGAACATTATGTTTGTGGGATTCATTCGAATTGCTGCTGACCCTTATACCTTTCTCTTTATTTTATCAGGTTTGAATTCCCAGACCTTCATACTTGCTTAAAATATACAATGTTTAGAATGCCATTTCTCAGCTCCTGCCCCTTTTTCTGCCAGCCCCCCGTTGGAATTCTTGTGCATTCCCCAAGTCCTAGTTCAAAGGCTTCTTCTGCTATGAGCAGTCCTGTCACTCTTCTTCTTTCACCTCTGTCTTTGGCCAGAGGGCAGTCCTTGGCTTCTAAGTAAGCATGAAGTATTTATGGTGTTTCTAATATGACACTCTGTATTTTCTACCCAGTGTTTTCTCGTATTCTGTATCGCAAACCAGATACTACTCTGCATAACAGAAGGCGGAATGCTGCAGCGGGGCAGGCCGGGGCCTCTTGCCTGCACTGGAGTGAACGGCTGTGTGGTTGTGAGCATTGCATCTTTTTCATGCTGGACTCCAGGCTCAGGACTGAAACAATGATGTCATCCTTAAAACCAAGGCGTGCCTTACACTACATCCGAGAATATGGACATGTTGTAATATAGGCCACTCCTGCAAATTGCTCATTGATAAGCGAATCCCCGTCTAGTCCACACTTCTTTATGGAATTTCTCTTACCTATTCTTTTTTATTATCAGACCAAATCCAGCCCAGTTGGCCTCTGTAAATATTCTGAAATGTCATCGAGACCAGAAAGGCTCCGAAGAACCACCCCCCGCCCCGCCCCTGCAGTTGGCTTCAGATGTTATGGCTGTAACAGAGTTGTTCGTTCACAGATGGGACTGTTCAGAGGAAGCAAGGTGGACTCCCAGGCAGGTCAGAACACGACTTGAGAGAGAAGGGACAGGAGTGGGACTTGAGCCTTTTACATATTTAGGAGGTAGGGCTGGAGAGAGAACTCCTGCACACATGATGGGACAGGCATGGCTTAAACTTTTGGCCCATGTCACAGCAGGGGGCACCTGGATTTTCTTATCAGCTTGCACTGATTTGGGTAAAGAAGGAGAAAGAGACATGTTGGTCCTTCAAGTCTGTGAGCTGTCAAGTACCAAAAATCGAGCCAGATTCCATTTTAGTTAACTCCGATGCTCTCATAAGATCTCCAGAATGTGGGACCTCTGCGGCCCCACTCTTCCTTTTCAGTATTGATCTCAGAGCCACATTGTGTTTATTGGAGGCAGTATTTGGTTCAACATTTCTGATGACTCCATCCTCTCACAATGTCAGGACAATAGGAAAATTGTTATAGAGAATAGGGGTGATTAATCCTGAGAAATACGGTAAAAGGATGAAGAGAAATTTGCTGGATTGAGAGTCAAGAACATTTGACATCTAGCAACAGTAACAGAGAGAGAGAAAGAGAGAGAGTGTAAATTTAAAAAATCTTTACAAAATTAAAAAACATATTTTTTACAAAATAACAAAGTCTCATTAGAGAATACAAATAATAAATCATAGTAAGTTGTTCGTAGAAATATTGGGCAGTTAATACATTCAGACTTGTATTTTCATGCCTTAGTGCAATGGGGGTCCTTTGTTTTTGGCTAAAGGTAGAAAAGTGAAGTATGTTGGTTGTTGCTGTGGTCAGTCTGTTTGATTTTTTTTCTATGTGCATCAGATTTTGGTGAGAAAAGAGAGAAACTGATGATAGTATAAGTTTATGCCATCTCTTTCCCATTTCTAAACTCAGTGGCAGTTTTTCAGTTGTTGATGTTCTTTTGTGTTTTGGAGGAGAGTATTTTGGTGATAGTTTTGAGTCAGTAAATGTTTAAAAACTTCACCCCCCTCAAAATATCATAAATTGAATCTGATTTATATCATGTGTATTTCCATGGTGTAAATATTCTTACTGTGGTCTGTTTTAAGCCTCCCACTCTTTCAGCTTTGTAGGGATTAAGGTCATGAAGTGAAGTAGCTGACAAGTATTTCCTGAGATTCCCAGGTTAAACAGTGTTTCTTGAGGTCCTACCGGCCATGGCCAACTCCAAGCCGGGAGACAGCTGTTGCCGCCCTGGGGCTCTGGAAAGTACTGGCACATTGAAAGCTCTGCTGTATCGCACCACTGTCCCCAGGCAGAAGCCACCTGGAAAGCCATTGTGAGGACAGCGAGGCAGAAAACATTGTTTCATAGTTATACAGCCCTGCCTACTCCCGGAGACAGTGGGGGTGGACGGGCCAGCGTCGAGGGCCCTGTGGGAGCAGACTGAGACTAAGGCAATAGCTTTATAATGTCCACTTTGAATCCACAGTTTGGTGAGGGGGCATTTCATCAGGAAAAGTTACTGATATTACCACTCATAAAAAGCCGTTGGGAAACAATGACAAAAAATGTGAAATTTAGATTATCCGTATGTAATTGACTAATTACAGTGAATAAGTCATGTGCTTTCATGACTCTTAGTCACAGTGCACAGAAAGGATTATTGATTCTTTACATGTGAAGACTTAATCTGATATTTGATTTAATTTGGTGACATATCTTTAATTTTCATAATTCTTTCCATATGTCGTGTGCCCATTTGTTCACAGAATCATGTAGCTGCTAATTATTTAAATATTAAAAGACAGCCCGTCATTATCAGTTGTAGCGATGTTTGTCCTTTTTGTGCCATTAACTAGGTCAGTTAGGCTCTGGGCAGTGGAGAAGTTAACAAGCACTGACTGAATCATTAAGAGATATTTTGTTCTACATGACATGACCTCTGTCGGGGGCCTTCCACAGCCAGCATGTGCTCCAAAAACAGCTCTTCATCTTCTTGGGCCATAGTTCTTTGTTTAGACTTTAAACCTCAAGGTTGTGTGAGGCTCTGACACCTTTGTTATTGAACTAGTGAAAGAAGGACTACGACAACTACAAAAAAAAAAAAGATTTCTTCTCTCATTTGTTTTTATGTTGCATGATTTCATCAATGGCAATTAGGAAGGAACTTGGATCGCCAGCAAATGCCGATAGTGCCATAAATGACGGGGTGGGCAAAGCGAGCATTAATACGGCCAACAAAGAGTGATTTGTGATGACTTTAAAAGCAGGTGATGAAACTTGTATTTAGTGGGATTAGTTTTCAAATGGGGAACAAATTAAATACTGAAAAGAGACAGCATCTAAGATGGTTTCTAGTTTGCAGTCTGGGCAAGTCAGTAAAGGAGGTCGTCATTTGTCAAGATGTGAAATACAGGCGGGGAGGAGCCTCCAGAGGAAGATCTCCGCACAGTGGCCATTTTCCGCCCTATCTACGTGCACCCAGGAAGCCTTGCATTTTTATAATGTTGCAATGACGGCAGTAGTCTAATTTTAGAAAAATATTTGCAGCCTAAATGGGTCTTTCCTCAGGCTGCCAAATCGCTTATTTACTTCTTTAGAATGGGTGCATTGAAGATGTTTTATCCTGCTATTTTAAGAAACTGCTTTAGGGCACCAGAAGTTTAGCCAAGCACGGGGGCTGTCTACCATTCATGTAAAACCTCCACCAGGAGTCTGGATTTGGGAAAAGATAAGAATTTCTGAAAGTTCTCACTTTCGATCAGCCCCTGCTTTGTCATGCCTGCTCACCACACGTGTGTGTCACACTCGTGAAGGCTGTTACGTTTGCAGTCCTTGTGTTCGATAAAAATCCACTTGTTTTTCCTTTCTCTTCTTTTTAGGACATGCTTTGTGTTGTACATAATAATTCTCTGTTCCCCAACTCTGAAACCACATAATTTGTTGTCTCTTAGCAACAGACTAGAGAGGCTACTAGATGTGCTTATTTACGTGCTTGATTTCCGAAGTGAAGTAGGCAAACTGCGTGTCATTCAAGGAATGCCCAAATTTAGTAATAAAATAGCTCAACAATTTTTGATAGTGCATCTCTTTGAGACTATCTCAAATATTCTGAAGATAATAATCCCTTATAATGTTTAGTAAGATAGTTATTTTAAAATGTGTCTTTTTGTTAGCCTCGTTTATTATTGTTAGGAGAGACCTTATTATTATTATCACTTATTAATTTTATGAGTTTTTAATTTAGAAAATGTATATATCCTGTATTATAAATGATCATGCAGTATTTGTTGAGAATATCTTACTGAGTTTCCTATTTGTGTGATTTTTTTTAAATGAAAATAATTTTGGTTGTTTGTTTTGACATACCAGTTTCTGCTGGTTATGGTCAAACTGTTCAGTCTTCTTTTTGTCAAAGCATCCATAATTTGGGGGTTTTAAAGATATTCTCATAATTCAACATTTAAATAATTGCCAATCATTTTTTTGTTATTTTTACTGGTGACTTACTTCTACTATTAACTCACTATTAGGACTTATGTGATATATATGCCCTTTTGTATAGGGCAATTATATGAATGCTTAGGTAATTTTATCTTCAAATAATTTATGTCACCATTTTCGTCATATGTTAAGACTAATATTTAAAATATAATTTGTTGTCAATATTTGGGTTTTGCCATAATTATTTCAATATAAAACAGATTATGAGTGCATCAGTTTTCCAAATATAACTCATTAATAATACCCTTTCAATTAATAAGATTATTGAAATCTGATAACCAAAAGTTAGAAAAAATGTAGTATCATTTTCTTTTTTCTGTTTTGTTTGTTATGTAGACCAGAATTCCTCTGGAATTCATCTAATCCAGCAATTTTCAAACTTTTTCATCGCATGGCACACATAAACTAATTACTAAAATTCTGGAGCACACCAAAAAGTTTGTGTGTTGTTTTTTTTTTTCTAATGTGACAAAAAAAATTGGCATAATTTCGATTCTTTCACACCAGATTACTATTGTTTGGTTGGCTGTTGTCATTTTATAATTTGACAGCCTAAGGGGAAAGAAGTCGGCGCTCCTGACTAAATAACCAGGCATTGCATGTTGTAAAAATTGTTGCATTGCACCTAATCAGAAGCTCTGATCTAATCACTGATCTGAGAAAGGCGTACGTTATCAAGAGTAAAACACCGCATTTCATTTACATCTTTAGAAAGCTTTACCTATGTCTGTGTGGCCACAAGTCAAGACTTTCTCTTCTATTTGACCCTATTTTGACATGTTAGTTATACCAAATGCCCAGCCTACTTTTGCTTGAAACTGGCATCTTTAAAATGCTTGATCCATTGGATGAGAATCTACTCTTTGTCCTACCAGACGATACCTCACTCTCATGACAGTGTGGTTAAACTTAGAAAAACTAAGAAATTCTGTTGCGATCATTTCACCATGTGAATTTTGGCTCCCTGCTCCCTAGATCCTATGGATTTCATATCGAGCGTACTTAGTATAAGAGCAATGGCGCTGTTGATTATCAGTACAGAACAAATCGAGCTCCACACTTACCCTTACGATGCTCAAACCTTCCTAACAGTGTGATTTTGAAATGTGCCTTCAACCTTCTTAGATTTATGGATTTATTTCATAAATTATATTGCAAAAGGATTTCTCTGTGTTGAAGATTCAGTTGACGTAGAGACTGGGGGGATGGATTTAGCCTTTTGAGATTTATTCGTTGTGTATCAACCAACAATTTCCCCATGTGCACCAATAGTATCAATAAATGGGATGATTTATGAATAATGAAGAATTCAAACTAACAAAGAGCAGTGCATCCATCTCTTTATGGGATCAACATGTACTTTATGTTACTGGTTAAAATAAAGTACTAAGACACACCGATCATTTGAATACCTATTAAGTCTATACCAGCCAATTAGTATCATTGATTTCTTGAGCAGAAAATACAGGGATGAGTAAAAACAGACTTTCAATTATCCATATGGGAAATAATACAATAATTAATAAATAATAATACAAGGAAAAAATGTGTTTCACACAGTTACAACTGCAAACCTACTTTTGCCCACCCCTGTATATTGGGCAAATAAAACTGTGCTATTTCACTAAATGTCATATGTGCAGATAAAAAAAAAAGATGAGGAGACTTTAAAAGACTGTTGACAATAGATAGGCATGTAGAGTTAATGGACTGTGGTCTCCACAGCCCTCGGTTGTCACATGGCTGCTCTCTAGTGATACAGTCCATGCGAGTGGTTTCCAGTCCAGCCCACAGCCCCGCTTCTTTGAGAACTTGAACCTCGATGTACCGTCACACAGGTATTTAAACGTCAGAAAAGATGTAAAAAGGCCTCAGGTGCTTTTGTGCTCGTAAAGCCCGATTTAAAAATGTATCTGTATGCTTTACAGATTTGTTTTCTTCTTGCTCATACGTGGTTTCAAAATATATCAATTCGTCAACCATTCTTTGTGGAATGGTTGTGAATAAATTGTAGCCAGGAATTTCACTACATGTCACATCAGTTGGCTAGTTAAATGAATAAATGTCCTGCCTTAAGAGAAGACGGGGAAAATGTATAGCTTCCAGAAGACAGAGAAAAGCTTCCTGTCCAGTGCCTACTGTGAAGATATATGATTGGGCATTTGACAATTAAAGTATAAGATCTTAAAACACTTCCTTTAAATTATGTGATTTTCTGCTTCAACACTCCCCAAAAGTCATGATCTAAAAGTTATAGTTGGGCTTATGTAATGTAAATTGAAATCTGATTTATATAGTGTGAAAACTTTCTAGTTCTAAAATTATCTATTTTGGTTTAATATACTAGGAATAAGGATTTTATAAAGCTCACCCATGATTTCTGGTGTAACAGATAGAACTGCCATGTAGAGAAATTGTTGGTCCTCTGATTATCAAATTGCAAGGAGGGTGACTGGGGTTAAGATACTATTTGATCAGTATATACAGCTAGAACTAGAAAATTATTTTGTATTTAATCCAAAATTAATCCAAAATAAAAAGAATACAGATACACAGAATTCACCAGAGTAACATAAGACACGATTTAGATAATGGCATCCGTCATTTTATGTAACTATAATTTTCGATGCTTTCAATTGGCGTGTAAGTCTCTTTAACACTCTTAACGTGTGCGTTCCTGGCGAGTTTGGTGTACTTGACAAATCCGGTCAGTTCCCCTATTTAGACAGCTTAATTTCCTGAATATATTTTATATCCTCCTCACAGTTTAATAAACTGAATGAATAGGTAGTAGAATTTCTACCTCATAGAGAAAACAGAGGGCTAATGAGGATGTCACTTGGACCATGGGAAACACAGCTAGATACTTAGCAAAAGGAGTGCATAGAGTCTCTGATATTTGCTCTTATTTCCATTTATTTTATTACGTTGTCTACCAAGAATATGCTAACTGGTAATTTTTACCATACTCCTTTTCAGAGGATACTTTTTGTCTATATATCTAATGCACATATAATATAGGCAAAATCATCTATACTTGGAAGCATATTGCTATAGAAATGTGTGTAAGTTCTTATAAGATAAAATAATTGGCTTAATGACTGGACAAACTACTCACTTTAGACTATTAAAATTTGAGGAAGTATCCAGAAACTAGAGTTAGGATTTAAAAAATAATAAAAATTTAAGGATTTGATGATGCATGTTAGTTTTATAGGTATTTTCAAAAGCTTTATGTTTAGAACATTTTCATTATGAAGATAATACAAATAAGGCTGTTTTGCATGTCAAAAGAAAAATAACTTAGAATCTATACATCCTTTATTTTCATAGAACACTATATTAGATTACCTTTCCTATAGTGTGGTCATAATTACAGCATAAAATAAAACATTGAGTAAAGTATAACAAAACCTGAGAAGCTTTTAGATGATATCTAATATATAACACCAGTTCATATGTATGTAGAATAAAAATATAAAATTTCAAGAAGAATATTTTAAATTTTTGAGTATTTAGAATATTTTTAAAACTTTATCTTGATATTATTTACTTGCCTTTAAAAAATTTATTTTTTTCTAAAATTTAAGTTTATATTAAAAAATGTTTTACAGATATAATGTCCTTCCAAATGTTATGAAATGCAGGTTAGTTATTACTATACTTCCTTTTCCAATGGGCAAAAATAGGTTTACAGTTGTTCATATGGAAAATAATACAATAATTAATAACAATATAAGAATAAACTCTGTTTCACATACTCACAATTGTAAACCTATTTTTGCCCCACCCTGTAAAATCTCAATTTTAAATGTTCCTTCTATTCAAAAAATTTAAATAAAATACCCACATATAAGTTTCTTTGGGATAAAATCTGCTGCTTACCCAAATTAAGTAAAACTTTAATAAACATGTCTTTGAATGTTATACTGGTTTTATCTAACTTTACATTTAAGTTCTTCTGTAATTTTCTGACGATAATGATGTGTGAGTGATATTCTACTCACAACGTGTGAATTGTACACTGGCTCTTAAATGGTAACAGGTTTCACTTCTGCTAACATTTCATTTCAGAGTTCATATCCGTAAAGAGTTTGCAAATCACCTGTAAAAAGCTGAAAAATTGAAAGTCAACAACTCTGTTAAAAATGTTAGACAATTAAGCTAGAAGGTCACACCATCGCCCTCCACCCGGAAGGAAAGGCTGACGCAGAGACCGTAGCTTCTTCAGGGGCACTCACGGCCGCTGGCACCAGCATTCGGAGTCAGGGTGCAAGGACAGCTCACCCACTTGGGGGGACTGGTGTGGACTAGCTTGACATAGGAAGACCAGCTGTGGGGACGTCCTGCACTCTTGTGGCTTTCCCTCCAGGACTCCCTGCAGGTTTTCCCTGTGAAGATCAGAGAAAAATCCACTCCTGCTTCCAGTCAGGAGAGGGAAAATGAAACCATTGGGGAGTGTGCTCAGAGAATTCTCTGCCTCTTAACGAAGGCACGCCCCTAGTGGGAGCTCTTTTATGGGAGCCTAACCCATGTAGGGGAAGGGGATACCCAACCCACAACCCCTCTCACCCTCCTGCCTCCCCTAGGAACACTTGGGAAGTTCACAGAGCAGCACAGTCTCACTCAGAACCTGAGACCTGACCCCATCACAGGGCCGTAGACCATGTCCTTGCCTCCACACCCCATCACCACTTGACCGCACTCAGGGCCCTCCTGGTTTCTGTGTCTGACTTTCCCTGCCTCCCTTCCTCTGAATTTGCTTCTCTCTTCTGTTCTCGTCCTGCTTTATTTGCAGAAAATAATAAAATGATCAGAGACTATGTACTTCAAAATCTGTTCTTACGGTTTTATTCCACAACAAGTCTATGTAAAACTGTTTATCATTTTATAAGTGGTTAGCTTTATTTATTTATGTGCTTGGCAAAGATGCAGTTAGGAAATAGATATTCTGCTATGGAGGAAGCAATGAGGAATATATTCTATCTGGAAAAACATTCTTATCACCTACCCTGACTAGATTTCATAAAATTTATTAATAGATTTATACTCTTTGGGTTATATGTGTGGGAAAACTCATTTGAGAATAATCAAATTTACCTTTTGACCACAAAAAGTGAGGGAAAGGTTATAAATTATAAATGTCAGCATTATTGGATAGTCAAGAAATTACATTAAATCAAGGTTACATATATTAAATATAAAGCATACCCATAACTTATTTATTACAGACCATACATTCTATTTGTTCACAGTGAAATATAGATGAGATGGTGAATTAGATATGAATCATTGCCTTTTGAGTGAATGCTAATGTTATAATTATTGATTTTTCAATGTTTTTTCTTCAAATATTATAGAAAATGTTCTTCAGTTCCAGTATAGCTTCATTATTGTATTAAGTTCGTGAATGTATGTTCGTGTTATTGGACGTTCTAGTCTATTAGACACTTTATAGATACTATACCACAAACATCTAATTTAACCTTTAGCTCTGAAAACCTATTTAAAAATTTTTTTTTCCATAACTCATCAGTTTAAAAATCAAATATCCTGGTAGGTGAAAACAGAGAGAAATTAAGACCATAAGGAAGATAGCTAAAAGTCCAGTGGATTATTGATCTTATCTTTGATGATATTCTGTTTCTGGCAATATTTGACTACTTTCAGACCAACTCTTCCTCTTAAAAGTCTTGACAACTTATAAATGTTTTATGTGAAGGTAATGGAAAACCATAAAGACAGTGAACATTTGGGGGCTGCAATCTTGGATGGGAGGAGTGGCAACCTGGATGTTTGGGACCACTCGTCCCTTTGGAATGATTACTGATTCAAAAATCGAAAGCAGGTAACAGGCTGAGAAGTTGAGCAGGGATTTACACAGTCTCATGGCGCCTTGAGGGCCCATTCAAAGGAAGACTTTACCAATTTTCCAAGCTACTGACCAAAGCTCTGAAAGGTCCACACTGGAATGAAAGGTGAGGCATTAACAGATCACTCAGTCCTGAAAGACCAAAGCCCAACTTCACACCATATTAGTCCCCAATTGGAAAGAATGATATAGGACTTACTTTACAGGGAAAGCCAGCCTGACTCAGGGAACCATGAGTCTTCCCGTAAGAAAGGTGACAAGCAGAACCTCAACTTACATGGCTTTTTTTTTTTTTTTACACAAATGAAGCCCATAATTCAGGAAAACAACACCAGTCGTAGACCATGAAACTTTTTTTAAAAGAAGAAAAACGTAAAATATTAAGTGATAGGAGATATTTTTAAAGTGTTTTCAGACATAGAGTTTAAAATAACTATGACAAATCTAAGTATATAAGAGATGAGAGAAAATACTGGCAGGAACTATAAAGGAGCAGCACATAAGAATTGTTAAAAATATAATAAATAAGTATAATAGATTTAACAGGAGGCAGGAATAACTGAAAAATAGCTTTGAAAACAATAGAAAGGCAGTTGTATGGAAAATACAGAAGACATATTATGAGAAATAGAAAACGAAAGGAAAAGGCTAATACAAATGTAATTCCTGCCGCACAAGAGAAGAGTTAGACTGGGACACACTCAATCACTGAAGAAATAATGAGGAAGACATTTCCCAGACGGGCCACAGACATCAAGTCACATGTTAAGCAGGCTAAACATTTAAAAATTCCAAGCCTAAGCCTGTAAAAGAAACACTGCTGAACATTAAGATGTGAATGATTTAAGTCTTTCTTATTGTTCTTTCTTTCGTCACGTCAGTTTTTTCTTCCTTGGTTATTCATCCCTGCCTTAGTTTGACTTGACTTTTTAAAAATATTTTTTAAATGTTTTTAAATTATACTTCAGGATTTTTTAAGCATCACAATGTACATTCTTGCTTTATCTCTGAGTTCCATGAGCTAATTTTATACCATTCTGCCTATACCGAACAAGTTTTTACAAAAGTGTATGAAAAAGATCACCCTACGCTGCTATCTTTACAGCTGTTGGCCATTATTTTACTTCTTTATAATTATTTATTCCATAATATAGATTCCTTTTTTGAGGGGGGGAATACAAAGTGAGGTATTATTTAATTGCTTATTGTTCTATATTTAATAGTTAAATAAGCCATCACTGGGGAATAGTATATATGCAAAAAAGAAAGGAGCCTTTCTACAAAGATTAGTTTGGCCAACTTGGAAATGAGAAACCAAACTTCACAGAAAATGGTTCTCAATGGTTTTATTATATAATATTCCACTGTCTGGATGGACCACTTCACCTCCTGAAGGGCTTCGTGGGTGCTTCCAAGTTTTTTCGCGATCATGAGCGAAGCACCTGTCAACATCCAAGCACAGTATTTTTCATGGCCATACATTTTTAACCCCTTTAAGTATATACTGAGGAGCACAACTGTTGGATCATATGGTGTCAGTATATTAGTTCTGGAAGAAACCACCAAACTGCCCTCCACAGCAGGGCCACGGGCCACCCCCCAGCAGCCAGCAGGAGTCCCTGTTGCCCCACCTACTGACCAACATTTGTCATCGTCAGTCTTCTTGATTAGCCTTTCCATCACATGTTTGGTGGCTTCAAATTGTTGTTTTGATATACAATTATCTCATGACATATCATTCATCATATTTTGAAAAGCCTACTTTTGTGCCAGCGCTACTGTAGAATTTAGTGATATCAGATGTCCTAGGAATGTTCCTTCTTGTTTTGGTGTGGGGAGTGGGATCACTAAACAAGAAGATAATTAATTTAATATGCTTTTTATTTTTATATAGCCAAATATCTAAGACTTTATAACCCATCATGTAATTTAAATAAGGATACATGCTATAAGGAAAAGCCTGGGATAAAGAGAAACTGCAGATAGATTTGTGGGGGACTATAGTTTAAAAGAGAACTGTAATTGTGGTGCAGGCCAGGGTGTTAGCTGCAGAGTTGATGAGCAATATTTAAACTTTGGAATATCAGCTTATAGAGGTGGTATGAGGGAAAAAAGCTAAATCAAGGGCTAATTGCAGATTTTTTGGTGTGAGCAACCGGGTGTGAGGGGCTGCTGTTTACTGAGACGGGGAAGTCTAGATCCAAGGTGTGAGGAAAATCCAAATGCAAGAGTTTCTTTTGTAAGAATTTAAGGTTTTATAAAAACTAAAAATTCAGCCTAAAGTCACAACAAATTATTATTCATCATTATTTCTCATTTTTCTCATATAGTCTCCAGTGATTACTAGAGTAACAAGACATAGAACACAATTTTACTATAGAAATTCAAATTATTGCTTGGGAGGAACAGAGAGATAATGGAATTTAAAACTGTTGCCTTCTCATCTTATTTACATTGCTTGCCAAGAGTAGTTTGATATCCAGATGCTTGAGAAGAAAAAAAAAGTCCCCCAGCATATTTGAGACCTGAAGATGCTGTGACACATATTTTTAAAATTTTTGCATTCAAACTATTTCTCTTATAAAGGATCTTTCATGATGTTTACATGCAGATGTCTCTTCAGTTAAAACTTTCCCTGTACTGTATTTAGCATAGTTATATATTTTCTGCTCAACTTTAATTCCTTTCTATCTCTGATTTACATTTTAACAAGATCATTCCCGCACCCGTTGCTGGAGACTAGACGGGAGCCCCCGGAGGGGATGTACAGGTTCACACTTGAGGCAGCCGGAGCGGCTTAGACGTAAATGTCAGAAAACGGCTCAATTCAATGATGACAGCACAGAGGTGGAGAGATTCAGCACCGTTCACAATCCATTGGTTGTGTGTCAGAAAGGCAAGAAGGAACAATGGATTGGCCCTAGAGTTTCGAATTTGAGAAGCTGGCGAGAGGGAAGAAGCCTTTGTATTCGACCCATTAAATTTACATAAAATTTAAGAAATCTACACAAAGTGGAATTTATCACTCGTTTAGTTGGCATTTCACATTTCAGAGGATACATCAAAAGGCCATTTGAGGGGAAAAAATAGCAAATATCTTGAATCTTGATAGGCTTCAAAATATTTTCCATGGATTATTTTTAAATTTTTGTTTATTTCTATACACATCTTTTGCAAATAGTAATTAACAAATTTCATAACCATTTGTATTACTTGTTTCTTTATAACTTTTGGGTTCTTTTAAACATTTTCCTGTTGAGAGGTTATAAAAATATTATTTACCTTCTCTGTTACCATTTTTATTGCTTATTTTGACTTTTAATTCAGCTTACATTAATTTCATATGATACATGAAAAGATACTAATCAATTTGTCTTTAAAATGGTTGGCAATTTCAAATGACCTTTATTCTTTTCTCCTTCCTGAAGTAACCCATCAAGGAAGGAGATAAACTTAATGCTCACTCTATTGCAACTCCTGGGTATCCACACTAAACTTCACTACAGCAGACAGGTCTATATTCTTCTTCCAGGATACAGCCCTGCCTAAAAATATATTCAACACTGGCTCCCTCCATGTGTTTTCTTATTCCTCCCTCCCTCCCTCCCTCCCTGCCTACCTTTCCTTCTGTATTCATATATTTATTTGCAAGCCCAGCTCAATACCCTTGAAGTCATTTCACTTAAGTGGTTGTCCAGCCTGACTATATACATGATGATCTTTGTTTCCTTATTCATAGAATATTGATGGAACAGTCCTGCTGTATGGGGACAAAACTCACCCTTGGAGGTATAATAAAAATGCCTATAAGCCACTTTTAAAAACCATTCAATGCATTTTTATATCCTATACAATAAATGCACCAGCGTTATTGATCAAACTTTTTTTATAGCAACAACATTTACAGTGGTGTAAAATTGGAAACAACCTTCTTGGAAACTTGTGACTTAATTTTCACATAACTGTGAAATTATTGTTAACCTGTAAGTCACTAATGTAGAACCCAGCACATTTCAGTTTTCTTTCTCCCCCCAATAAGAAATAAACTTAGCATCTTTATGTCCCATCCATTCGCATTAAATAAAATCAGTTTTAAATAATGCAGTTACGAAGCTTTCTTTTCAATCAGACCATTATCAGCTGGTACCAAAGAGTACTTGTGATTCTGTGTGTATAATACCTAAACAATTGTCATTATGACCTAAAAGCTTTGTGCCTTTTACGTACTTCAGTGTGAAACGTTTACTGCGCCTTTCACATTTTGCAATTACAGTGAAGTGAGGCGGAAAATAGCAGTTCAAAAAATGTATTCGAGTAATGAAGTTTGAACCATTAGTTTCCAGGCTGTTGTTATTTTAGTAAATATTTAATCTTCCTAACAGCATGGGTTCCTAATTGATCTTTAAGTATTATTATTCCTGGACATTCCTAATCGACTTCTAATTGCTACATTAAGGCAGTTGGCAGATAAAGTATAAATGATGGCGGAGACTTTTACAGTACACTAAATCACAGAATATGGGAAAATTTAGAATTCATTTTTATTGCAAATTGAAACAGAATACACTAATGTCTACATATTTGTTCATTTTGCTTATTTTGAAAAGTTATACTAATCTAAAGTTTGGGTAATATGCTTGATTTATGTTAACTTAGATGTCACACAGGCTATAACTTTTTAATGCGATTAAAAAATAAATTTCAAGAGTAGATTTTCTTGGCAGCTTCCAAGTTTCTGTATATTTCATCTTAAGTTGTATTCGGGCCGTTTTAAATTCCTAGCTATCTATCTGATAGCAGGTGAATGACTTTCACTAGTAGATGAGGAGTTTATCGAGCATCTGGACAATCTTCAGAACTCTGTAAACTGGAATTATATGGAGACATATAATACAAAGTCGTTCACCTATTACTAATAACAGCTATATGGACATAAGAAGACCACTCTCACATCTCACATGGGACCCTCTCCTTTCTCCCTTTACAGTTGCTAGTGCTACCAGTTACTTTACCATCTACAATGTTCCACCACGTGCGGTTGTCATAGTTACTAGTCCTCATCAAATGCAATACCATCAGCGAATCACTGTTGTCCAGAGGGTTTCTAACTGTAGTATTATTTGGCTTATCCTTGAGACATACTTCAGGCAATAAACTTGTTAAAAATACAGTAGTTTTTTTTTTCTGGAGGAATCAAATAATTTCGACAGAGACACACAGCTCTACCACACTCGGCCGAGAGGGGCTCACCTTCGAGTCATGGAGGTTTTTCTTTAGCAACAAGCACATCATGGAGTTGCACCAATTAGACTCACGCAGGGGTGTCCAATCCACGACCCGTGGGCCACATGCAGCCCAGGATGGCTGTGAATGCGGCCCAACACAAAATCATAAATTTACTTAAAACCACCCTGGCTGGTGTGGCTCAGTGGATTGAGTGCCAGCCTGCGAACGAAAAGGTTGCCGGTTCGATTCTCAGTCAGGGCCCTTGACTTGGTTGCAGGCCTAGTCCTGGTTGGGGCCATGCGAGAGTCAACCAATCAATGTAACTCTCACACATCGATGTTTCTCTATTTTTCTTTCTCCCTTCCTTCCCCTATCTCGAAAAATAAATAAGTAAAACCTTTAAAAACAAAACTTTTTTTTTTCCTCACCAGTTTTCATTAGTGTTTGTGTATTTAATGTGTGGCCCAAGACAACTCTCCTTCTTCCAATGTGGCCCAGAGATGCCAAAAGGTTGAACACCCCTGATAGAGCCATATCTCTGCCTTTTTAAAAATGTAACTGTTCGAAAGGAGTGTTTTGTGTTGTTTTCCCTGGGGTTTCGACTTACAAGAATGGAGTGCCCGGAATCTCTTTGCCCTTACACAGGAAACATTCACCCCCAAACAAACAACATGGAAGGCCAGTGACCTAGGGCCCAGCTAGCAAGACAGGGTACTGGGGACTCTTGTTTGTCCCCCTGTAATCGGCTCCACTTGCATGTTATGAAGAGCTGGACTGCCCACTTCCACGAGCGAATCCATGGGTTTGCCTTTTTTATATTAAGACCATTTTTGTCCCATAAAACAGAAAGATTATTTAATAAAATAAATTGGTAGTGGTGTTTAGATTGCTGACAGAGGTGAATGCAGGTTCCTAAAGGACCTTGTATGAGGGACAGGACACCTGGTAGAGAATTTTGTTTTCTCAATTAGAAGGTGAAACATTCTCATCAAGCAATAAAAAGATAAAATGAGTGTCTGTTGCAGATGCTTTTGTTTCTTGTAGCTTAGGTTATACCCATATTACTGCTGCAGGCTTTGAAGATACCAGAGAACGTATCAAAATGTCAGGAAGGGTTCAATGAGAACCTCGAAAAAGACACAAAAAATTGTAGCTGGCACATCTGAATTGAGAAATGCATTATACCTTCATAAAGAAGACGATTGTCTTTGGACCTAGCCCACCAAGATGTCTGAGAGAGAGGCTATCACACACTTTGCCGGGATGGAAGAGTGAAGTTCTCTTTCTAAGCCTCCAGTGACTGTAAGCAAAGACAGAGAAACTGGAAACAAGATAGGGTGATGGTGACCCATTTCAGCTGAGTTTCCTCAGACACTGCAGAACTCCCTCAGAGAGCGTAGGCCCACAATCTGTTCTCCGTTTCTGTGGATTTTGTTCTTTTAGATTCTGCATATAAGTGATATACAGCGTTTGTCTTTTTCTGTCTGGGGAAATGGTTGAGGGCAGGAAAAATGTACAGACCCCTTGGAAGAGAAGTGCTGGGGGTCTCACGTACAGCATGGTCTCTGCAGTTAACGGTGCTGTATTGTACGTTCAAAGTTGCTAAGCGTAAATCTTAAAAGTTCTCTAAACACACAAAAGAAGGAACTGTGTGAGGTCATGGATGTTAACTAAACTTATTTGGGTAATTATTTCACAATGGATACATATACAAAATCATGTCATATACTGAAAATAAATACAGTGCTACTTTTGAGTTTTATCAATACAACTGGGGGGCACAGAGGGAAAGAGAAAACTATTTGGATGTAGCAAAGGGAAAGAGAGAAAAAATATTATATTCTTTTAAGGAACTGGCGAAAGTGGTAATGGCCAAGGTCACAGTCACTTAGCTTCAGGCAAGAAGAATGAGTAGAACACCAATACCCCCTGTTTAAGAACAAAAGTCCTAAAAACAAGTCTTATCTGAGGATGGCAAAACTCAGACTTTGGCTACTAGGCTCACATGGATTGGAGAAGATGGAGACTGACCAGACAACTGCTAAAGTAGTTTAGGAAACCCCCTTGTGTCAAACGTAGTATGACACCATGGGGCTCTGTGTTTGAAAACAGGGCAACATGGGAAAAAGGAGAGAGGGAAGAAGATAACGAGCTGAGCTGCCCTCTGGTGCCCATTTGGCCGGCAGGGCTCCCGGCTTCCTAACGTAGACGCACGCGGGCCCAGCCCAGCCTGCCCTCCGCACCGTGCTTTCAGCCCCCGGCACTGAAATAAAGCAAAAAACGTCGTAAATGCCTTTCCTGTCATCTGTTTAAATAGTAAGCTACCCATCTATCTATCTGTATTCATTTCCGTCAGCACTTCCATCCTGAATAGTTGAAAATTAGAGGAATATTTAATACATAACCATGGTAGAAAGATAGGAATTCAAACAAACATTTTAATTGGCACTGAGAATGGAAGGGATTGCTTTCATTGCTTTGGCATGAAAGAGGTTGATGTATAAATACATATTTCTAATTCCAAATATTACTACTTAAATTCAGATAAAACTTTGTAAATGAGTTGCGTTTTCCCAAGATTTAGAAGATAACTTAGGTACATTTAAGTCTATAAGATTAGTCCCTCTATGGCTTTACATGGCTATTATTATTTTCATAAATTCTTAACACACATTAGTATATTTTAGACTATTGTATTACATTATTAAGTTATTCGAGTATCTCTTACTGAAGAATTAATCATCTTTTCTTCTGACATGACCCATAATATTAATTATAATACATAGAAGACTTGATACATTTTCAGACAAAAGATAATTTGGTGTTTGGTTTTCTTTATAATTAACCTTCACAACTTTAATATGGATATATAATAGTACTTGTAAAAGTATTGATTTTCCTGTTTATTCAGTTGGACAGCATTTTTGTTTTTATCCCTGAATGTTAATTTTTATTGACTTCCCTTGCGTTAATAATTGTGAATAAATTACATGATTAAAGCTGTCAGTATTCATTTTTAAAGTACTGACAGAAATTAGTTTATGGTTTTTTATCATTTTGAGGTCACCGAATCTCTGAAGTGCATTGTATTTGTCAGTTTTGACCAAGAACTGCAATGTGAACAAAAGCTTTATTTGGGGTCTTTAGGAATTGCAATATGGAATCACAGATTTGGGTGAAAACTGTGTTCCTAGGGGACAGAGTTTATGAAAACAGAAAAAGGTCCCCCCACCTCAAGGGATTATACAAGTTGTTTTGAAAGATCTGTGATTGGTGCTGGTGCGCTGACTTAGTCCATGCTGTGCATGATTGATGGCTTATGTCTATTGCTAGGTGAAAAATTTATTTCTTAATAGAGAGTTCAGTGATGCAGAGCCAACTCAAGGAACTGTATCAGAATGTAGCCATTTGTGGGTTAGCCCAGCTGAAAGGTTCAGTCTCACACACAAGGGGTTTGTTAACTCAGCTTCTTAGAGACCTCCTGGCTCCATTTTCAATTGCTCTCTTGATAATATAAACTCCATTTTGCTGTTTTTCTTTCATATATACTACCATTTTCTCTTGTGAAATTGAAAATAGTATTTAATTACCAATGCCCTCTTCATTTCAGATTTAGATAATCAAAAGTTTCTAGAAACATAACAATATATTATTTGTATAAAATTCTTCTTTGCAGTATATTAACTAATTTAACACATTTTACTTATTTTCAGTTGAGACTCATGTTACTAGATTATGAAATTCGTTATTATTATTTTACAACTAAGTAGTTTATGTTCAATTTATGGAGGCAATGAATACCATAAATTGGAAATGATGAGTTGGTCATACCAATTGACCATTGGAGTCAAGATAAATCTAGTTTTCATTGAAATTGCTTATTAAATCTGGTCAATTTCTAAAAGGTAATTTATTTCTTCATTATACTTGTGATGAGAGTAGTAGCTACAGAACTGTTTAATTAAGAAAAAATACATGCTGAATAACTCGCTAATTAAAGTCACTAAACTTCTCCATGTTTTTCCTAATTAAGCCTGAGGGAAATGGAGTATTTCCAATTACTGTAAACCATATAAATTCACTGATTGCTTCAATGTGAAACTTTTCTTTACAATCTAAATCTAAAAATTTGGAAATCATAGTACATCCATAGAACAATAACCCAATCTGGCCATTTATTTTGGTAAAAAATAAACAAATAAGGTTTCTTCTAAAATATGTAAACTTGAAATGACAAGTTAAATGAAGAAGGAAGAAACATTCAGGTTATAAGACTCTTGATATCAGAAACAATACATTATGGCTTTTAAATCGACATTATCTAACCTGGGGCCTGGTAAGAATTTTTACCATCTCATAGAGAAGAAATATTGATCTGATTCCTTGAAATAATAAGAATAGAAGAAAATTTCCAAAATAAGAAGAAAGCATAATCATATTCTCAAAATACATTAATTATTTTAATTAAAATCCACTAAAAAGTGACAGTAGAATCAATTAGTTGGGAAATTTTAACAGTTTTCCAAAGTTACTAAAAGTACAATTGCTCTCTGTAGTGAAAAATTCCTTGGTGGAAATATGTGAGATGAATTTTTAAATATTATAATTGATTGATAGATTAATAAATATTTATGTAATACTCTAGAGCTCCCCAAAATAGTACCAGATAAGCCATAAATAGAACAAAATTACATTGATTTCTGTAGAGGAGAAAACCATTCTGAGACATTCTTAGCATTGTGTCAGAGGGCTAGAGAAAACAAAGCAGGCCATGTGTAGGACTTTGTAGTCTGTGTTCAATTTGTTCAAGGTGGGCTTTCCAAGGTGGGTAATTGTTTGTCACTTGGTAAAATTAGTGCTACTATTTTTCATATTATTCAGACTGAATAGAGTGAGAAAAGGGTCTTAAAATGAGTGTTGGTGAAGAAACTGGGTTATTTCTTAGTCATCCTAAAATTTTTGACATATAAATTAATAAGTATTTAATGAAAATAAATTATAGGGTAAGAAATATTGAATTAAATAATATTATTGATGTGATATTTAATCCAATTACTCTATTTTGGAATACTTTTGTTATCATTTTCATCCATTTAAAAATATTCAGTGAGTCCTCTTATCACCAGATAATGTAGTAGAACCTAAATCATGACTTAAAAGAATCAAAAAAGAACAAAAACAAAAAAAAATTACTCTGCTGGCAGAAAGTTTACCAATAAGACAAACGAAGTAAACCAACTCTGTTAAGCAAAGACATGCATTGATTAATCAATTAGGTCTGATTGTAGACACATTTACCATCTCAAGTATAAAACGATTTATTCTTTACATTTTTAAGATTGAAGCACACTGTATTCAGGGGGAGTCACTGGGATTCATGATTTTGTTGCTGCCGATATGTTTAAACAGGAAGAAATCTTGGCTCACTAAAAATACTAGGGATTTGCAAAGCATGTTCAATAAACACTGTTTAACAAATGGAGTCCACG
This sequence comes from Mormoops blainvillei, assembly GCA_004026545.1. NCBI lineage: Eukaryota > Metazoa > Chordata > Mammalia > Chiroptera > Mormoopidae > Mormoops > Mormoops blainvillei. The sequence goes on from PVJD01000039.1 coordinate 610,821, forward strand.
GACTACTTATCTGTCTTGTGGCCAGGTTGTTTGTAATGTCCAGAGTAAAAAGAAAATTGGAACTGAACATTGTTTTCACACTTAAGAAGTCTAAAACACATGCCTAGTCAATTACTATTATTATTACTATGAAGTTATTTTTTAAGGGCCCATTGACAAGGGGCTTCTTATCTCCACCTGTAGCACCTGCAACATAGTGATATTACCTAGAGACAGTGTATATTCCCAGAGAGTTCTCTGATGTCTATACAATAACCAAAAATATTCAGACAGCAACTTGAGAAATTAGTCAGATCTCCACTGTCCTCACTCTGCAATCTAAGGATGTTTAGGCTCCAAAGTACTGTAGTTACCTCAACTGGCTCCCTCTAAACCAAGCTATCTATTTCATTTTCTCAGCCCATCTTTCTAATTAATTTATATATTTTCCTTGGCATATCTTTGTCAAGTGCCTGATCTCTAACTCCCTGGAACAGCTGTCAGTCTGACATGCTTAACAGATGTTGCAGCTAAGTCCTTCAAGGCCAGTGAGAACATGAAGTCCAGTCCACCCCAAAAAACTACTCTGGCCAACCTCAGCCTCATAATGACTCTTAGTTTATCCTTAATTGTGCCTAAAGATAGACTTTGTCTTAAACACGAGAGGAGACTGACCAAGTGCTCAGAGTTCCCTATGACTTACACACTGACGTAGCTGGCTGGACCAGACTTGAGTCAGACTCTCTCTTCCTCCCACGACCTAAGAAGCAAAATAGAGAGACTTACAGATGGAGAGCAGGATGCCAGCTATCAGGGTGGGTGGTCAGGGGGTGGAGGGAGCGAAAAGGAGAAAAGACCCAGGGATGTGGACAGCAACGTGGTGATAGAGATTGGGGAGGAGGCATAAGGGGGATAAATGGCAATGGGAAAAAATTCAGTTAAAAGTAAGTAAATGAAAACCAGGCACAACTTTCAAGAACAACAGAAAATAATGCTTTGCAGGGCTGAATGAGTATATATTGTCAGTGAAGGCTATCAAGAGACTAAATCTAGTTACATCATTTCAAGTTGCAGTCTACGAGGGAAAACACAAGCATTAGTACACCATGCAGTTAAGGAAATGTAAAACAAGATTTAAAGTTGATGGAAAATAAACCCAGAAAGAAGCAGACTGAGTTGTTGACTATTTATTTTTTCTCATATTATATGTCTGATCTATAATAATATCAATGAGATGCAATCAATAGAATAATTAAAAGTCAACACATCATTTTTCTAACAAATGATTTGTGTAGAATGGCACAAAACTGTTCTTAGACACATGTATTAGGGATAAGCACTTACTGACATTTTAACATATTTAGTGCTAAAAATGCATTATCCAGGAAGGAACCATTCCCTTTATTTTAAGACACCATCTAGAATGAAGAATACTTTTTAGTGTAGGTTCCAATAAGCTATCAACTATGTAGTGACAGGGAAGCATTTTCTACAGAGAACTACCACATATGAATTCTAAGCCATTCTCTGATGTATTCATAGAGAAAATCTGGAAGCCAAAAAGTTTATATTTATTCAGTTGAAAAACATTCTAAAAATGAGATAGCTGTTTAATGTGTCTATCAGAGCCCATCTCTTCAAGTACACGGTATCTATAAGCAGAGCATACGTGCAGAAAGTCTGGTAGCTTTAGAAGAAAAGATATGTTAAGATTTGTTCAAGAAAAATAATTTTAAATTGTTCATAAAATGATTATTTTCAGAAAAAGCAATGCCTGATGTAGTCAGTTCCCTCAATTTATATCTCAAAGATCTACTCAGTGCCTTGAATAACCTAAATTGATCTACTTAGGACCACATAGTTTGATGAGCTTATCATTTAAGAGAAATTATTTATTTGTGATCATTTAAATTTCAAAATGAAAATTTGGGATTTACCCATCAGCCACTTTAATTATGCATCCCAGACTTTCACACTCACTTGATCCTAATAAATTCCCCCCTGGGTGAGAGTATTCGCTCAGGCTTTATTTGTTTGAGGCGTTTAGCTGTACAGAGCAAAGCGTAAGCAAAGACGACTTATATTTTTAAGATGAAGATCTTAAAAACAGCACAGTACATATAAAAATAGTTAACATGTTGAACTATATGCCGTGGACTATGCTAAGAGGATCACGCAAGTTGCTTTGTGTAACATCACAGAAAGTGCTACTATTTCCTCTCTTCTGGTTTCACTTGATTCAGCCTTTTCCAGGGTACGTACCAGGCATCTTACCCTGTTGTCACTGCAGGTCATAAATGCCAAGTTCTTACCATTCCCAGAAAACATGTTTCCCATGCACGGTTCCTGTGGAGGTTATTTTAGGACCTGCCAATATTCCACGCTACCAGCTCTTCATGGACATCCTGTATCAGGGTGGCCTGCCCTTGGAAATGATGCAGAAGTTGAATATAAAAGGCCCACGGGATGTTCCTGGTGCAATAGCTTGTTTAGTTAATGCAACAACTCACCCCATAAATGTATTTATAACCCTGCCTGTCAACAGCAGTATAGACTCAGTGATATGTCAGTTTTTAGAGAACAAAATCAGAATGTAACTAAAATTTTTGCAGGCCCTGACGAGAAAATATGTTAAAACTTTTATAACCAAACCTTCCACTTTTTGTTTGCTTCACCTGAATTCTTGTGGTAATCAAGTCATAAAAATAGTTTTTATGAAATTTTTAATGTGTGGCAGGATTGAATGTGCATTCAAGGTCTCTTGTTCCCTGAATCTCAATCCATCCTCTCGTCTTGACATTTTCCAATAAGAATTCAGCTAACATTACCCTATAAGGTGTTATCTAAAAGTGTCAAATAAATTGATTAAATGTTATTTAGCCTTTTGGAAAGATCTATAACCTTAAAATTGTTATTTTCATTGATTTGGTTTATGAATTTCTAATGAAATATTTGGAATTAATATTCATAAGTTTTCTGCATGAAGAGTTTTTTAGGAAAAAATAACCCATTAACTCCTTTATTGAATAATATAGATAACAATAGTAATATACATAATAATATAGATTACTATTGTTGTGTGTCCTGGTGATACAGCTATAAAAAACAAACCTCTGGCTGCAGAGTTTGCCTCCTAGTGATGGGGGTAGAACACCCATAATAAAGATGCAAAATGCATTCTGTCCTTATATTTCATTTTAGGCTTTCTACACTCCTCTTTCTCCCCACACCTCTCCACCACCACCTCTTTTACAGACCCTTCTGTTTTACGAAATCCAAAAGACCGATCCTTTTTTCCATATCATGATAAATTTCACCAATTCCTTTGAAAATCTTACCTTCCTTTGGCAGTCCTGGCTTTTCCTAAACCCACGACTGATGAGTTCTCTCTCAGTTACTCCCCTTCTCTGGTTTTCCGGAGCTATGCATGCATTCCTGGTATCTGGTGGACAGAACCTTTTCCAGATCTCTCACCAATCACACCATGAGTGATCTTGTCCACTCACAAGACTTGCTCACCGTCCCGTGTTCCTGAGCTATATATTTATAGCCCCTGCCCGAGGGTCAGGGATTTGTACCTACTCCCAGCCCACCTTCTGCATTTGGACCTTATGAAGGCATCTCTCATGTAGTACGTTCAAAACCGCACCTCACCTTGGCCTCCAAAAGCTCTTTTCAGTTCTACCCAGCGTCATGTCATAAATCATACTTTTTCTTTTTCTCAGTCTTATCCCTTCCAGGTGTTCACGGAACACTCTGTTTCTCCCTCTCTCTTTTTTAAATGTTTCTATAATCCCTGGACCTCTTGACGTTCTCGCGAGACCCTCTCAGGCCACCGGAATCTCTCAGCAGGGCTCCACCACTTTAATATGTAGCTCCTTTAAACCGCCCTCCCCATCCCTAGGATGTCCCTCTCGTCTTTTCTGTAGTCCAGTAGGGTGATTTTCACCGCAAACCTCTCTCTCATCATCTCTGCCTCAATTGCTTGGATGTAGTCCAAGTTCATTAAAACAGCTCATTAGCTGACCCTGGGTCATTTCTCTGGCTCTGTGTTTTTCTCGTTTCTCTGATTTGCACTTTAATATCCAGCAGTACGTTTCTCCCTGCTATCTCTCACATCAGAGTCTTTTGACAAGCTCTTTCTTCTTTTCTGGGATACATTTTCTAACTCTTTCCACAAGTCTAATTTCTACTTAATGAAGAGCATGGCTAAAGAGTACCAGACAAATCTGAATTCAGATATTAATTCTGTCATATGTGCAGCAGTATGAGTTGGAAAAGCGTCTATGTCTCTGTAAGCCTTTAAAATAAGAGTCACGTGCTACTTATTTTAGAGGTTTCCAGAAAATATTGCCATAAATTATGTCAGGGTCTTCGGTGTTTTGTGAAGGGGTGTGGAATATGCCATGCCAAAGTATGCCACTTTGGCATAAGGATTATTTTGAGCTTCAGGCTATTAAGAATCCACACATGCAGGCAGGCAGAGTGTCCTGCCATATACCCTTCCTGCCTAAAAGAAGGGATTTCTTTCATGAAGCGTCTTCTCTGTGTGTGGTTGAGAGGAATAGCCTTTATTTTATTATTATTATTTTTTTCTCCTGACCCAAGGACATTTTTCCATTGCTTTATTATTTTATTTTATTATTATTATTATTTTTTTTTTTTGAAAGAGAGGAAGGAGGTAGGGAGAGAGGGAGAGCGACTGAGATACATCAATCAGTTACCTCTTCTGTCCTGGGCTCCTCAGCCAGACATCAAACCCTCAACCCAGGCATGTGCCCTGACCAGGAATTGAACCTGTGCCCTTCTGAGTACTGGAGGAGGCTCCAACCAGCTGGGGCGAGAGCAATATTCTCATCACTGGCGAGTAAGAGTCACTGCAGAGATGAGTTTGCGTAAACAGATCTTACTGAAATGTAGATAAAATAGCCGTTTCTGTTCATTAGCCGTCCCGTTGATTTCCTGGTCACTTCCCCATGACTTGCTGTCCTTTGAACCCACATTCCCTTTCCTTTGAGGAAACGGCCCACGAGTCCTCAGTCTACCTGCCTCTTTGAGTTTCACTTCTTTTCTGTAAATGTCTTTGAAGATAGTATATTAATAAAATCATAAGCATTCTTTCTCCTTTTAATCCACCTTTTGATAGTTTAATTTGCAGTCACTTGTTTCCAAAACCTAAGAGGGTAAAGAAAAAGCTTTTTCCTTCCCGACTCTTGCTTAGAGGGCAGGAATTAGGTCTAATTCATAATTCCAGTGCTTTCTGTACAAAAGTTAATAAATATGTATATTTTATTAATATCATTTATAAAAATTATAACTTATTTGATAAAGATTATATAGATGTTAATAACTCTTTAAGGAAATTTTATTTCCAGGAATTTTAACTTTAATTTTTATTTTGTTAGCGCACATTAGAAGGGGCTAAAGATGCTTTCAGTAAATACATAACCAAAAATAAGTCCACTTAAAACTCTGAAATTCTGCTGCAGAACCTGCTCTGTATTTTTTGAGGCATACAAATTACTGGCAACTTAAAATTTTTGACAGGTAGTCAACCTCTTCTTCTGACCATACCACCTTTGAGGGATAAAAGACCTCTGAAAATTAAGTAGTCCTTGAAATTAATGCACCTGGGATGGTTTCTATGGATACTTAAAATAGATGATGGCTTCTTTATGTCCTTTGCTCCCTACCCATCATCACTGATTCAGGGTTTTCTAATTACCTAAGCACAATGTAAATAGATCAGATCAGCAATTTGATATCACTAAGTGCAGGGATAAATATCCATTAACATAATTAGTGGCACCTAGTACAGCACAAAATGTGAAAAGATGTCTGCGCCTGTTGGCAGGAGGTACCTTTACATCATTTCCTCTCCCACTGTGCATACTCAGATTATGAGCAGAAAAAGATAGGGAGAAAACGATGAAAAACAATACGTATCTCATTCTAATGCCCCCCCCCAACAATTATATAAATAATGTTTAATACAAATATTATCTTGCAGAAATTCCACATTTAAAGAGCATTTCCAATTTGCAGTTCATTTACTAGCTATGCATCTGGCTGTGACAAATATGATGGGAATTATAATCTGCCACTTTAAGTGAAATTGCATTCAATATAAAGATTTCATATATAAATTCTGTCTATTACTACTTCATAATTATCTGGTTGCTTTATTTGGTTTCAGTCACAGAATATTCTGCCAACGTCACCTCACGTGATCCCCCATCCTTGAAGTAATTGTAATGTACAGAGGACTATCTTATTTCTGGCAAAATAAATGATGCTATTGAAATGCTTTCAAGATGTGTAGCAGGGGGTTTTGGAATTATTGAAAGGTTACTTTATAAGTGAGCATATTTCTGTTATGGCTACATAGCTCTAGTTTCACGCAGAAGAAAGAGTGAATTTTATAACCACAAACTTAGTGGCTTAAAATAACAACAAAAACTATTTTCTTGCAATCCTGTACGTTAGAAGTCCAACACAGGCCTCCCTCCACAAAAATCAAGGTGTCAGCTGGTTTCGTTGCTCTCTGGGGTCACTGTGGGAGAACACTTTCTCATGATACCTTGACATTTTAAAATAAAACTCCTACACCAAGTTAAGAGTCTCTAATTCTAGACACTGCTTCTGTTCCTTGACTTTGGGTCTCTTCCCCATCCTCAAAGCCAGCGGGAGTGGGTCAAGCCTTTCTCACATTGCATCACTAGGGTGTCATCCACACTCAGTTTCACTTTGACCCTTACTCATTTTTCTACTTGGAAGACCCTTGTGATTGTATTTGTTGCAACCCAACAGTTCAGAATAATTTCCTCATTTGAACTTCAGTCACGTTTCTACAGAAAACAGAACAAGTAGGAAACGTACACATGTTTCCTCTACATCTATGTCTATCTATAGCTATACTTATTTTAAGGAATTGGCTCACACGACCATGGGTGGGGGCTGGAAGCCTGAAATCTGCAGTGAAGACTGGCAGAGGAAAGATGCAGGAAAAGACTGAACTTGCAGTTTGAATGTGGCAGGAGGCTGAGTACCCCTTTTCTCAGAGACCTTGGTCTTTTTTCTCTTAAGACCTTCGACTGATTAGATGTGACCCACCCACATGATGGAGAGCGATCAGCTTTATGCTGAATTAAATGGTAATCTCATCTACAAATCTCTGTGCTGCACATCTAGACTGCTTTTCAGTCTCATATCTGGGCTCTGTGACCCAGCAAAATTGACACGAAAAATTAACCAGGCAGAGAAATTTAGTCTGGGAGACTTTCTCAACATAAATGAGAAAAGTAATCATGACAAAAAAGAGATGAAGACGTACCCAAGAAAGTGACACTGATGAAAAACTTCCCATTAAAGGAACTGAGAGATATGTCATGACATTAAAACCATAGAGGATGAAATGTTGGAAGCTCATCTAAACTTAGAAGGGCATTGTAATTCATCAGAGCATAGAGGGATACTCTCTGTGTATCGTAAATCACATGGTGAGAAAAGGAGACCATTGTTCAAACTTGATAAGTTATATTTTTCTAAACTAGGAGAAATAACACTATAATTCTCAATCTTTCTAATGTTTAACATTATAGTGACCTACGTATCTACTAGTTGTTCCATGGTTTTTAAGTTATTGTCATTTCTCTGTACATATTTGACCAGCACTTAATGGGTTTTTAATATCTTAACAAATATAGCAACCGAAACAAGATTTTTTTCCCAGATACTGTGACGGTGGGGATTTGCTTTATTGTTCACACATTCTCATAGATAAGTTTAAATTTGCGTATTACTATATGTTTCTAACACATAACACTCTCAACATAGTTTTAGATATTACAGTTGAATGACGAAAATTAAAGTAGATTTGTAGCTATACATGACAAAATCTAGAACTTTGAAACAGGGCTGCTGTGTGTTAGAAAATAGTAACACTTGATGAAGAGTGTGTTCATATGAGTGTGCCAGACTACATCTTTATTAATGTCAGCTAGATAAATTCTGATAAATGAATTAAGGCTCTTTTGATATGCTAATTGCTTTCTCATAATAACTTGGAATTTTAAAAATAAAATGCCTTGACACAGACAACAGTGTAGTGATCGCAGGGGCTAGGGCGGTGTGTGGAGGTGGAAGAGGTGTGGGGGGATAAATGGTAATGGAAGAAATACAATTAAAAAAGTATAAATAAATGAATAAGTAAATAAATAAATAACATAAAATACTTACAACAAATTAAGCATTTTTGGGAGCCCTGGAAATATTATTTTAAGTAGCCTGTCTCAAAAGTCTACAGTTAGAGAAAAAAAAAATTCTAATTACTTTATTAGTTAACATTTTTTAATTATGTAATCAGAATAAAAAGAACAGAATTATTATTATTCAAAAATATGGAATATCTAAGCAACCAACAAAGATATAGGACCATTTCTTATAAACAGCAATAGCATGAATTTAATAAAAATTTATAGCCCACCAAATAATAACTTTACTGAACTTTTTAATCAAGTTACTTATTTGAATTCAACAGTCCATCAAACTTAGATTAAGAATCTTGTTTTTAGTAAGCCACTTACCTTTTTCTATGCTGATTTTCACCAGTTTACTCATATAGTAATTTCTAAATGCATTGAAATTATTTTTGTATATGCAGTTATATGTTACTACCTACAACTATGACTAATGTGAGTCTGTATGGACGTAGCTGCGTCCATATGTTTCATATGCCCCTCTTGGGCATAAATACAAACTGGCATTCTCTACTGGATATACATTTCCTATTATCTACATACAGCGAATATACTCAATTAATATGAAAGCACTTGTTAATAATAACCACCAATATTCTTCGTTTCTTTTTGTTTTTCATTTTCTCAGCTTGAGCAGTTTTCTCAAAACAAGGTACTTGCAGTCCTTGTGACTAGAGGAAAGTGTATTACTGTAAAATATATTTTCTGTAAACTCCTTTGATGTATGCATGCTGATATTGCCTACTTTAAATCATTTTGAGAGGTCAAGTTTTGATTTTGAAAGACATAAAAATCCTAAATAAAGGCATTCCTGAATGTATTTTTGTTGAACATAAAATAAGACTCTATCTGGGTGTTTATGTGTACATAACAGATGTTTTATATCTGTGTACATATTTTATATCTATACATACACATGCCTGTGCTACATATGCCTATATCACATGTAGTACAAGGAACCTGATTACATTTGTTGAAATCTGACTTGTAATTGGCTGTCAGAATTTGCAACAACTAGAATATCCAATGCCCAGATTTCTCCTGGCTACATAGGTAGGACTATCATTCCTTTGAACTACCCTGTATAAATTTAGAGATTTGCAATAGCTTACAGAATTTGCAAATGAATATTATATTACTGCAATTATTTTTTATACTACTATGTTAGCAATATTACATTAACTGTGGAGCCTGGTTTCCCTAGTGTTTTCTCAACTAGTGTTTTGAAAAAGCCAGGCATGTGTGTTCGCTGGCAATACTGAAAGCTTCGTAGCGTGTGAGCATTTGGGTTATGCAGTAGGTTTTATTTCAGTTATACTCACAGACTACTATCTAAATGTTTGAAACCAAAATAAACACATGGTGTTCTTATCAAACGATTCCTAAGCTATCGGCAGAAAAGTTACCTATTATTCCAGCAATACTGCTAGGATCTGCACATTTTTGCTTTTAATGTACAATATATAGCAGTGAAGCAAAACAATATTTGACTTGACTCTAGAAGATTTTGTAAGGCTATTAAATTTCCATTGAATTATGACTTATGGCATGAATATTTTTAACCTTGCAAAAGATCTAAAAAATAGACATCGTTTAAGTTGAACAAACTACACCAATTATCTGCTTGTCCGTAGTTGACAAATCATTTATTTTCATGGTTCAATGTGATAGTCAGTAAAAAAACAAGACTGTCTGTTACTATAATTAAAGTGTATTGCTGTGTATCATTCAATGACAGTGTAGAGCAGTTTTCAATTACTCTAAGGACACATATTTTTTTTTTTTTTGGCAATAGACTCAACACAAAGTGTAAAAAAGGTTTAAGAAATGTCTTGTCAGTGCTGAGCTCGGAACTTAGCACCAGATATCATCAATCTATATCCTCCTGAGACCAAAAGACTTACCGAAGAGTTACATCAAACTTACATAAGTTATTCTGCTTCATAAACTGATACTGGTTCGTACAAAAATAGAAGTAGCAGAGCTGGAATATATGTAGCCAAGGGATTACACTCAATTCGTTTCTACTTGATTATGCTTTGAAAAGCACAGCCTGCTGGGCATGATCTGCCTGTTCCAGGAATCTCTCAGATTCGTGTCCTTGGTATCCCCAGGGGCATCTCAGTGTTTTGTTAAAAATACATCACCAGCGAGTTTACTTTGATCGAGACTGCCACAGTATATAGGTCCTTTTGTGATTTTTAAATTACAAAGGGTATTTTTAGATAATAGTGAACATTAACCTTGACCCCAGGATTAAAGAAAATTTCACATGGGTATTTCAACCATTATATAATTTCAAATGAGTTCAACCATTTTTCAACTCTCAGACCCACACAGCATGACTTCAAGAACAAATCTTGGACAAGATCACGTTGAATTGCTTTCATTTCATGCATTATGACATGTTTATGTTGCTGCAGTATTTTACAAAGTGCTGCGGTCAAATAATTCAACCTCCTTAGAAACATATGAAGTGTATAAAGTAGGGCGACCTGATGCACTGAGAAGGAGGCACCATTTGTATCAGGAGCCATGCCATCTGGTCTGTGTTGCTCGGCTAACCAGGGGCAGAGCTTCTTCTGGAGTAAGAGGCTATGGGAGAGTATAACAGGTTTTCGGCTTATTGGTTGTGGCATCGTAACCAAATTGGATTGATGTAGTGATCGAATTAAATTAGATTAACTATGTAAAGGGCCTGCACGTGACAAACACTTAATGTATATTCATTATATTAATTGCAACATTCCACCAGGTATAGGCCATGTTGTATAAGGGTAAGAACAACTGGATTAAAATCGAAAGGCAGTAAACCATAAATCTAGCCCTGCCACTAATATTAACTTTCTCAGAGATTCTAAGAATGTGAAGGAAGTTTTTTGGGCTCTTTCTATAAGTTGTTAAAAGCACAAGCCATTGTTTTTGGGTTAAACTGAAATTTTCTCTTCACGTGTTGCCCTCCTTCTAATGACCATGAACCTTTGGTGGGATTGTACGTAATTCCTCATTCCTCATATTTACAGAACAGAACAGAACAGAACACTTGGGTTGCTTTTCCCCAAAGGAAGTTCAATTATTATGAATATTTAATTTTTTTTCTCTGCAATTTTATTTCTCTCTTTGATGGGAATAGTAGAAAAAGCTAAACTTATTATTGAATAGTAAACATCCATTAAAGCTTATGTTTACAAAGGGTTTAGGTTTGATCTAGAAAAGGTAGCATCAGGTCATCTTGAACTTTTAGTTAGACTTGCCTGTGTTCAAGAACAATGATTCTTGTGACTTCAGTTTTCATAAACAAAGGCCCCCAGTAGCTGCAAGGAAGAGGACCGAGTAGCGGTATTCGGGTGCCACGCTCAAAACTCAGTCTGTGTTGCTATCAAACAGGCCTCAGTGTGCAGAGGGAAAGCAGACAGGTAAGGCTGAGCTCCGCCCAGGACAGCCGGGACAAAGTGTCGGCCTGTTAATATTGAAATATGGAGGTGGTTCGCTCATGTTGGAAATAAAACATAGTACGTTTCTGAAAGTCCTGTTGTTTTCTGCTTTAGACTTGCTCTTGCAAAAGAACACTGTTTGAGGGAGCAAACTCATTAAGAGACTGTTTCAAAATCTCTTTCAGTGGGAAGGGAATATATTTTGTACTATGTTGATCAGAGAGTTAGGGGCAAAGAATTCTCATGCCCTGAATCTGAAGTGTCTTTGTAATGTGCTGTTGGAATACACTGGTAGCGCTGCCACTATCTTGAGGCAACGGTGACATTAGTGTTTGTTCAGTAGATTGTTTTTACTAGTGGAGTTAGACTCAAGAAGCCTGGAATGCAAGCTTTACTACAGAAGATACACAGGTTGTTAGAAAGTTTCCTTGAGGAGGAGAAAACATGAACAACGCATAAAAGAATATATCTGAAAAATGAGAAAAATAAACTAAGATAAGCATACAAAATCAACTGAGAAAACAGAAGTAAATGAAAATTTAATTTATGCTGGCAGTAAACAAAAGGCAAAGAACATTCTTTTTTCCACTACAGTTTACATTCAGTATTATTCTGTATTGGGTTCAGGTGCACAGCACAGTGGTCAGACAATCATAGACTTTACAAAGTGCTCCCCCTGATATTTCCAGTACCCACAGGACGCCACACATAGTTATTATAATATTATTGACTGTGTTCCCTATGCTGTACTTATATCCCCATGACTGTCCTGTAACTACCAATCTGCGCTTCTCAGTCCCTTCACCTCTTTCACCCAGTCCCCCGACCCGCTGCCCTCTGGCGCCCAGCAGGCTGTTCTCTGGGTCTCGAGTCTACTTCTCTTTCATTTGTTTGTTCACGTTGTTCTTCGGATTTTACATACGAGTGAAATCATATGGTATTTGTCTTTCTTTGACTGAATTAGGCAAAGAATATTTTAAGATTAAGAAAATACAATATGAAAAGTGAACTACATGCTAAATAAAGGCAAGCACTATAACCTATAGAAAAAAGTATTACATTTAATAAAACATACATTAAGCTAAAATATACATGAAATGAACAATGATTCCCCCTTCTTAGAGACTATTTTTTATTATTTGAACATTTTTTAACTTATTGATTTTAGAGAGAGAGAGGAAGGGAATGAGAGAAGGAGGGAGAGAGACTTGTTGTTCCACTTATTCATGCATTCATTGGTTGCTTCTTGTATGTGCCCTGCCTGGGGATCGACCTCACAACCTTGATATATAGGACGGGATGATGCCGCAACGACCTGAGTGACCAGGACAGGGCCAGGGATCAAATTCTTACAGAAATATAATAATTATATAAAATGATTATTTTAACATAATCTGTTTAAAATGCAGACATCACAATTTTGAACACCAAATATATTTTCTTGCTTTGCTTTCACAGTACAGTAAAATTTTAATGAAAAGTTGCTTTTCCATTTTTCGCATACTCCTTTATCTACTTATGGAGGATTTAACACTCAAGCAAGTAGAGTCTGTAATATATGCATTCTATTATAAATAATACATGACACTAATTTTTAAGTGACATTTCACCGGTATGTCAAAAGTTGAAGACACGATATATAAACAGATTGACATTATGAAAGTGCCTCTCAGCTATAATGATGTTAAGTACATTTAGAGCAACGTAAAAGAGAAAAGAATAACTCTGCAATTGACTTGAATGTTTAAAAATCATAACAATGTCTTTTTAAATTTTTCTATTATCTCTCGAGGTGACATTGTTTAATAAAATTACCTAGGTTTCAGATGTACATTCTATTACACATCATCTGTGTATTGCATTGTGTGTTCACCCCAATTCAAGTCTCCTTTCATTAAAAAAAATCATAATAATGTCTTAAGGTAATTACTTGCTGAAACCTATAAATAGGAAGAAACATTAATTTTATAAGACCCTAACAAAGGAAAAGTTTTTTAAATGCTAACCTCTAAGAGAGAGGAGAGAAAGTAAAGCAGTAAAGAAACTCATTTATAAAGTCAGCTAAATATATTTTCTTCACTTTTAGGACAATGTTAAATTTTTCATAGCACTCAAAGTAACCTTTGTTACAATGTATTTTCAATCAACAAATGAAAGCCCTGAACTCACTGTCAAGTAACAACAGAGGCTACAGGGCCGAATTCATCTCATGAATGATCTTTGAGGTTTTACATCACGAATCTTGGGCTTTTTTGATATCTGTTCTCTCTGTTATTTTAGTGCAATGTTGAAAACATCACTCAACATATTTCATGTGTTTCAAATTTGTAAAGATAATTGTTTCTCCAAGGTTCTCTGACAGTAAAAGAAAAATAGGCTAACATATCTGGAATGTTTTTCAGAGTCAGGAAAGGTTTTCATGGCCCACCAATCCTTTTATCATTGAGGAGAAAGAATTTTTAATGCCGATTTTCATTGACTTCATTAGAATAAGAAGTGCTTTTACATGGCTAAATAATAAGTATAGCTTTTTTCCATAGATAAATGAGTAGAAGTATGCAAAATAACTACCAATATCCCAGTGTGAATAAAAAATTACATAAATCATTTTATCAGTTTTTGTTTAGTTTGTGATCATACCTGAATAAAGCCTTTTATTAGAGAGATAACATCATTTGATGTTCTCAATGATGGGATCTATTATAAATTTACAGAATGTAAGAATCATGTACATTATAAAGTAAAGCCCTTCAACCCAGTTTGTTAATATTAGCATAAATAACTAGATAAATTTATAATTTCACCCCTAACAGGATATGAATTATCATACTTAACAGTAATCCAAAAGTTAACTTTTATAACTTGAGTCGATATCAGTGTATGGTGCAAAAGTTATTGGGGTAAATTTTACACTCTGAAAGCGAACCAAACAAGCGTGAACCACAGCAGCGAAGGGCGTATGAACATAATGCAAGTAGACGGCAAGGACTAGAAAAGGACGGCCCACGTATTTTCACTTTGTAACAAATCTCGCGTTAATCTCTTCTCTAAAATGTAACCCTGCAGCAACTTTGATATTAAGGAAGTTAATATGAGGATATTTAAAGTAAAGAATTTAGTCTGCTAAATACAGGTTGGAAGGGAAATAAAAGATGTATATTTTTAAACATAACTATTTGAAATACATATTCAACACCAATTATTCTAACTCCAATCATGTCTTATTTTAAGTTTAGAAGCACTGGCAATTTTTGCCTTTATTCTGAGGAGAGAACAATCACATCGCAAAGCCCTGTCCTCCCGGTAACGAGTTTAATGTGGCATTTGGGAAAGCGCTTTGCTGTGACTAGAATAGAAATGTTGATTTTACATTTTAAATGATGCTTCGAAACACATACAGAGAGAACAGTTTCACACAGGGATGTATTTTTCCACCCATTTCAGTTTGAATGTGAGGTAAATTCTAAATTACAGTAATTGTGAACTGTTTTCATGTTACTATAAAATGTCTCAAATTGCTGGCTAAGTCTTATTCTAGAAGCAGAATCTCATCAATAGAAAATCATTTTCAAAACTACTCATATTGGCCTGGCCAGGTAGCTCAGTTGGTTAGAGTGTTGTCCTGATAACTTCAAGGTTGTGGGTTTGATCTCCGTCAGGGCTCAAAGAAGATTCAGCCAATGAATGCATAAATAAGTGGAACAACAACTCGGTGTGTTTCTCTCTCTCTCTCTCTCTCTCTCTCTCTCTCTCTCTCTCTCATATAAATAAATAAAATTCTAAAAGTGAAGCTCTTACTGATTTTTAAGTTGAGACAATTTTCTTTATATTCAGGGCAAATTCCAATGACCATGCATTAAATCAGAAGGATTAAAATAAACACCATTGTTATACTCCAGTCACATTGAGATAGAAAGGAATTCATTTGTTCATCCTTTTTAAGCTGTTCTATCTAGTTTTAGAATGGAAACCTGTATGGATACACGCTTAAGGACAGTTTTAAGAAAACAGAAGAGATGACTATTCTAATGCCATTTATTTCCGTTCAACACTATTCATCTGTATTTTCCATCCTGCAGTTTTTTCTTAAAACTGCCACTTCTTAAAACTTAAATGACACAAAACACTGCCAGAGCACAAATTGCACCTGAGATAAACATGTAAAGAAAATATTATCGGAGGCTCTTGCAATAGACAAGAGAGAACATAACAGAATCTGAAGCCAGCTCCTTAAAAAGGTGGGGGGAGGGAGTCAGAAGGATTTCTAAGGGCAGAGTTGGGGGACTCTCAGGCCCTCAGTGTGGCTAATGGGCCTTACCCGGAGGAAACGTGAACTCTTCTGTCTTCGTGACAGGAGGGAGCTTTGCACCCTGAGCGAGGTGCACAATGAATTCAGGCTGCTCTTCACCCACAGAGACTAGGGGACAGGGATGCTAGCTAGCACCCTTGCTGATGACATTTCAAAGGGACAGTTGCCAGGTTCTGGAGAAAGTCCTAAGTTATAAAACTGGTAAGAGACTTTTTAAAAAACTTTTAAAAATTCTTTTTGAGATGTACAGTCACTGGTACATCTCAAAGAGAAAGAGAAAGAACTTGCAGTTCCAAGTTTTCTAAAGCAGATGCTCCAAGAAAAGAGGGAGTGCTCTGTGGTTGGGCTGCACCGCATGGGCTCGGCGAGGCCGGGGTCGGAGGGAGGTCGGTCGGCGGCCCTGAGGCAGGAAGAGGTCTGTCTGAAGTTTAGTCAAGCTTAGGGGAGCAGGAAGGCTATGTTGGTTTTTTTCAAATTTATTTTTACACCTGTTTTTTAGAGCAGATTTAGGTTCATAGCAAAACTGAGAAGAAGACAAAGATTTCCCGGGTACCCCTACCAATGCATTTGTACCTCAACCCCCCCCCCGCCCCCACGGGAGCGGTACATTTGTCTCAATGGACGAACCTGCACTGACTCATCACAGTCACGCAAAGTCCACAGGTCACACCAGGGTTCACTCTTGATGTTGTGCGTTGTGTGAACCTGGACAAGAGTGTAGCGGCATGGATTTATCGGTAGGTTATCACACAGACTAGTTCCACCACTGTAAAAATTCCCCTGCTTCTCCTACTCATCCCCGCCCTATCCCAGCCCCAGGAACAGGTGACCCTTTTACTGTCTTCACAATTTTGCCCTTTCCAGAAGCTCACATAGGTGGAATAATCTAGTCTGCAGCCGTCTCTGACACAGTGCAGGGCCCAGACAGAGCGGCAGGGAGGGGACTGGCGGGGATGCCCTGAGCACCAGGGGTCGGCCAGCCAGACGGACCTGGGCACGCGCAGAACCACATCCCATCCAGCGCTACCAAGGTCAGAGGTCTCCCTGTTGCCTCTGACACTTCTCACTGAAATCAATATTAAGTCAGGAGACAGAAGGGCAACCTCGTAAAGGAACGAAAAGGAAAACAAGACATGCCGACTTCAGAGTTCCATCTCCAGTAATACTGTCTTTCAAAAAGGAAGGGAAACTGAGGCCTGCGTTTCAGGCATACAAAGTCTGAAAGAAATAACAAACTGACCTATGCCAGAAAAAAAAAATAAATGAAAACCTTCAAGCAGAGAGAAAATGATATGAACTCGGATGAAAAAAAACCTGAAAATAGTAAATGTGGGGAAATAAAAAAAATGGTTTTTAGTTATAAATTTTAATACAGTATAATAGATTATTTAAAGAAAAAGTAAAAACAATACATTATGGGATTTATAATATATGTGGAAATCAACTGTCTTACAACATAAGCACCAAGGCCAGGAAAGAACAAACGACAATATATTGTTAGAAGAGTTTTATAATTTTTATGACATAGTATGTCACTTGAAGATAGATTATGATAAATTAAAATGCTATCATGTAGTCCTGATGCAACCTCTAATACAATGCAGACTTATTGGCAAGAGATAGCAAAGGGGATAAGATGAAATAATAAAACATTAGTTATCTTATTCCAAAGAAGGTTGAGAAAGGAAAAAGAAACCAAAGGAAGATGTGGAACAAATAGAATATAGAGGTCAAAATTATAGATTCAAACCCAAACATATTGAAATCGTACAAAATATAAATCATCTCCCAGTTGGAAGAAAAAGATGGTTGTGATAATTTTACAAGTACATTAATTTGACCTTAATTTTACCTAGACAAAGTAGCAATTACGTCGGAGAAGATGACTCCTAGTGCAGTATCTAGCCTTTGGGTCTTCTGCAGCTGTATATCGGGCAGTTTTCCAAGATGGTAGCTGTAGTTACCGAGATAATTTCCATGGTCAGGATGCACTAATAATGTCAGAGCAGAAGTAAAGGGGACCACGTGGAAACTAGTCAAATGAGCAAACAAAACACAGAAGCTCTTGGAGTAGCAACTGTGACATAAAAGAAAGTAAAAAAGGGGTGGAAGGAAATGCATTTCTTCTCAACATATCAGGTTGATAAATGTGACAGAAAATGTATGTGTAATTGTTGTGTATTTTTTCTCACAACTATTTTAGTGATAGCACAATAAACTCAGCAATATCTTATGTGTATCTTTATGTGAATAGATACTTTTTTTTTTTACAGTCTGTACACCACTTGGAGATGGAGTTCTACTTGGTGAGGTAGTGACATAGAGAAGAAACACCAGAGCTGTAATGGTTTTAAACTAGAGTTTTCACTCCAACTTTTATGGCAGTGTTTACACTTCAGTTATTTGTGAGCCTCCAAAAAAGTTCTAGAAACATTTACTTGGGATGTTACCTATGGAATTGAGATAAATGATAGACTTTTGAGGCACACAGTTCATTCTGAGTCGTGAGGCTGGCTTCATGGGAGTAATGCATCAGTTTTTGCTAGGAAATCCTTAAAGAAATAAATCTTTTTTGGCAGCAAGGATTCAAACGCCATCAATAAAGTCTAGTGCCTTGGCAAGATACTGTTAAATGGTGAGCTAATTGACAATGATTTGTATAGCTGCGTCAGCCGAGCCCATGTGGTTTGGGTGCATCAAGAAAAATACAGTATGAAAGAAAGAACGATCTTTGGGCTAAACTCAAACCATTGAAATGTTGCTGCCCACATTCTTGAAGTTACTGCTGGATTTTTTTTTTTTTAACCTGTGGTCCTTTCTTCTCATTATTTTGTCTGCCTGAAACTTCCTGAAAACCTTCAACTGGCTTATTCTCTTAGTTAATGCATGAACCTGCTCATATTATCATCTCAGGAAAAACTTATATGAACTCCTGTCCTTTAAATACAAAAAGAAGGAAGTCCCTTTCATGGGCTACATGGCAGCTTATTTTTTTTTCTTTTCTGATCTTGAGTCTAAAAAATAAAATGGATTTTTTATTAAATAATTTTAACAGTTATATATCATTATAGAGCTGAAATTTCACTAATGCGTTTTAAATCTCTTTACTCAGACAGAAGTGGCATTTCTTTTATTATTCTTTGGAATCTCATAAAATCACCGAATACAACTATTAAATGTAATAGCCGCACACATTAGAAATTCAAGGTTGAAGTAACTGGAATGAAACAGCAGATTTTAACGGAAGAAGACTGTCACTTAGTGTCAATGTTACAATTCCATTTATCAGCTCCATTAACTTAATGGTCAAAAGAAAAAGGTTCCTTCGTACTTTCTTCTCCCTGGTGCACATTCACCCCCATACACATCTAAACTAACGCTAATAGAGAGTAAAGTGATGCTATCAGCACACTTTTATGTAGCTTTTATTGTTTTCCATAAAATTCTGTCACGGGGATAAAACTAATGATTTTATACATCTGGCCCAGCCTTGCGAACTCTAATTTTTACTTTTCTAATTTTCATTCATCCCTCCTTTTTCACTCCTTTAATTTGGAGTGCTTTTGTCACGTGAGAGTTGAAATACCAAAAAGTCAGAAACCTCATCAAATAAAAATAGGTGCTTGACCACCTTTTGCCTCTCCATCACGGCTCCAGCCCTAATTTATATTGCAGACAGCTACACAATAGACTTTCTGGTATTTAACGCTGAAAAGCCTAGTTGGTGATGTGTCGTAAAATTTTACTGCTTGTCTCAGTAAAAAAGGAGAGCAATTCCTACACCTACTTTGCAGTTGAAAAGTTCAACCTGTATCTGTTTAGCCAGCTTTGATTCCAGAATAGGTCTCTTCCCTCAGACAGGGAAACACTAAGGCCCAAGGCCTTCGTCGCGGCGCTCGCGCAGACGGCAGCCTGCCGCTGCCCTGAGTTTCCTTCCAGCTCCCAGGAAGGTCCCCTCGCTTTATTATAAGGGCCTTTAGCGGCGGGGTGTGTCCATAACTCTTCATTTTCCGGCTTCACCGCGTTTTGTGTGTGCGTTAGTTGGCAAATATTAAGTATGCCATGTTATTATTCAGCTAGGCACTTTAAAAATTGCATTGCATCTCTTGAGAGTCCTGAGTTATAGCCAGAACATTTAAATAAAACGTATAAAGTAATTTTGACGTGGTTTGTTGCCACAGATCAATATGTCACAGATGTAGGTACTTGATTATAATGGTAATTACCTCAGTTTCATTAATGTTCAGCTTCCTAAGTATACCAGTATATTTCTGAAATATTTAACTGAAGCTGTAGCCACTGTTTTTGCCTGATAGGTACTCACATAAGATTTTCTAAGGATATGAAATGATAGAAAATAAAGTCAGTCATATCCGCCATGGCTTTGTTGTCTTAACTTTCTTTTTGATGGAACTTAATTTTTTTCTTCACCTAAGTGTTGGCAAAGAATAGTATAAGAATGGCAGCCTGAAAGCCACTTTTATGCTTTTGTCCCACTGTTTACAAGTTGCAGCCTTTTGGTTAGGTCATATAAAACCTATTTTGGTGACAATTATTTTCACTGTTCCAAGGGGACATAATAACTGCTTATTGTTTGAAATCATGTGAAATGAAATATAACTTTCTTTTTCTAAAAACATATAGTATTATAACCAAAATTTGAAACCTCAATACCAAAATGCATAAAATTTAATTTAAATATATTTTTTAGATGGTAAGTTTTATATTAGGTAAAAACATAACAAAATCGCATAGTACATTCAGACAACTGACACTTTTCTCATCACTACAAAATGGAGGGGTGGGGCACAAGTAAGAACACCTCTGCATCTTACTGAGGACTGAAGTCTTTTTTTTTTAGTAAATAAAATATTTACTTATAAATATTGCAGATATTACTGGTCTAGAAAATACGTTTGCAAATGTGTTTCAGTGAGGAACCAAATTGGTGGGTTTTTGGATGGAATCCGATGAGGAAAGGAAGTTCTTTTTCCTGATGATAAAAATCTCTGAATTTTTCTGAGATCTAAGGTGAGTTTTGAGGAATACTGGGTCGAGGGCTTTCACTTCCCACATGTGGAGACCGTACGTTTCATTTGATACTCAGCGCTCCTCCAGAGGCGCTGCCCTTTATACTTCTGCTCATCCTCTGCATATCAAGTAGGCATGAGAAGTTTCTTCATCTACATTTCACTCAAATGTGCTTTTCCAAATTGAGATAGAAAGGGCGGTGTGTCTGGTTTCCATTTTTAGCTTCTTTTACCAGATGCTTTTGGAACTTGCCAAGTGAAATTTTAACCGCCTGAGAAAGTATTTGAAATTTAGCACTCACCTGATAATCACTTAAGATTTTGGCTTGCATGTTGATCATACGTTTCTTTATGTATATCTTTTCTATTCAAATGCATTTTCCAATTTTTGATAAGATTTTATTCTCTAATAATTGTAGAATCAGCATCATTTAGGATTTTCAATTCTGTGATTTACAAAATGACTTGTACACAAATTTATTGTTCAACATTGAGTTCATCATAGCAAAATTGGAAAGAGAATGAATATACCACAAATTCAAATATTTAATTAAATATTGCACAAGCAAACATAAGATAAAGATAGATACTATTACTATATAGTAGAAAGATAGCTTTGAAAATTAGGTAAATAAGAGGAAAATATTAAAATAAGTAAAAAAATCTTGGTAATATTTATATTTTACTTAATAATACTAGAAGGCAATATTTATATGTTTATATGTTAATTCTATATATTTTCTTGGGTACTATGATGAGAATAATTTTAATTTTTTGATTTTTGTATGTAACTGCCAATATTGGTGCCATAAATATGTATGAGTTTTAGTAGTTGAAAATAAAACGTATCTTAGAAGTATTGGGGAATCAAGTGATATGTTCTATAACATAGTGTCTCATGAAGAAAAGTATTAGACTTTTGTCAAAAACTTCCTTAATATACTTTAAAATGACCAGTGTCTATTATAAATTCATGTTACTTTTATTTCCAGGCAATTCTGTTAAAATTCAAGAAGTGTCTTTTGGGGGCTATTCTGAGTACATGCTGGACAGAATACAATTTCTATAATTAGGAACAAGGGGGCAGTAATCGTTTGATGATGTTTCCGTGTTGTGTCAAACAGAGATTCATGTTAATGGAGTCAATAAGTAGCAGCGACCAAATTCTCAGCTCTACTTGGAATTCCCAGACGTTGATGCTGTGGCCTGATAGAATGTTTATGACAACCTGGGCATACCAAGATTCAATCACAGTCTCATTCTTGTAAAACCAGCTGACCTAACATTTATTCATTTTCTTAGGCTATACTGTTATTTGTTAAACTGGAATAATGATATATAATTTTGTAAGAATTGAATAAGCTATAATCCCTCTGATTTGTAAGTCTGACCCAGCAGCGCACCAAAGAAAGGCAGGGAATCCAGAGACGAATGTTTCGGCGAACACTTTACAGGTGTTCCGTAGGTAGCTTGTGCCTCCTCTATTAAGATAAGGACCATTCACCCTCTGAACGTACAAAAGCCGTTCTGCAGAACTTTTTAATGATGCTGAAAGAGAGTGCTCAAAAGTAAGCCGTCTTTCTAAATATAGTCACGTAGCTTAGGTCAACGAAGTTCTGTTCCGGTTGGGGCCTTCTTCCCGCAGTGCTCGCGGTGCGGGCACGGCGGTGGGACACGGAGTAGCTCTGTAATACGGCAGTGATGGTTAGCACTTACAGGCGGAGCCACACGGGACGACTCTGGCCGTCACTGAAATACACATCCAACATCATTCATGGGATCATCGTGGCTCTAAATTCAGCAAAAATGCCTTTTCTCCTTATTTCCTCAGAGTTACATATTTTTGAGTACATTTGAATCTCGTAGCTCAGTGTAAACTTGACAGTGAATCAGTCATTGCGTTCAAATGTGAGTTCCCTAAATGTGTGGAAACATGAAATACAAAATTTACAAAGGAAGCAATTCCACTTAATTTAGCAAATAACAGATGTATTTCTAAGAATTCAAATATTGATGAATAAAAAGAGATATATTTGGCTACTTATAAGCAATGCTACTAACAGCATGTAACTTAAAACCAAAATGCATGAAAAACAGGGCCTCAAAAAGCAAGAAAAATAAAGTAAAATAGAGGAAATGCTAGGTGTAGTTATGTAAAATAATTAGTATTTTATAAATGAGAAATTATAATACAATGTCTCAAAAAGCAGCAAAAATTAACTATTCAATTCACATATTTTGTTTAAGACAGGCAGATATATACAGATTTCCAAAAGAGTGGCTACTTTGAAATTATTTAAATTACTTAAATATTATATATGTCGTTCATGTACATTGTTATTATATAGATAAAAACCTGAACTATCTGACATTTATTAGAATTTTGACCCAAAAACATTCTAATATTTTTCTATCATTGACTTCTTCAAACATTTTAGTCATGAGGGGAAAAATAATTTAAATAACTGTGTGTGGTTTTTGATGTTAAAATTATATTTTATTCCTGGTTTGGAATAATAAAGATAAAACAAGGTTAAGATAATATAAGCGGAACAATTACCAAATGGTAATAACCAATATTAACATATAACTTTCCAGTTTATATGAGCTCTCCTTCATTGGAGGGAAAACATAATTTATTTTATTGATAACTATTTTTTTGATAAAAATATACATGGCAAGACCTTCACAATCTAAGTAGAAATGACCTCTGTAACTTCACAAGAAATCTACCACACCTATTATAACGATCAATTTGGTTCTTAATGTGTAATAATGACTTAATTACAAATCACCGACATTTGTGATAAAACACCAACATCAGACCAGGTAGACATTGAATAAAAAAGGCAGGTGACACCAGGGGAAGCAGGCACCTTACGGATCAGAGAAAAATGTTGTAACTATTTTTTATTAGAAATGTCTATAAAACTCAAGACGATGCTGTAACAATCATAATTAACTGACCTACCTATGAGTTAAAGTAATCCAAACAAAAAAGAGTTTTGGGCACGTAAAATATTATTGCGATGTTCTTCAAAACAAAGGGCGAAAGATAAAATGTACTGAATACATGGCCCATTGAGAAGCAGTTGGTGGGTGTGCTGGACAGCCTTAAAAGCTTGGCTCACTGATGTTTTGGAAAGGAAAGGCCTTGAAAGTGTTTGATATTTAGAAATGGATTGAGAATATGTCATTTCCAACAGGCTCATGACAGATGGCATGTGGATCATATAGGCTTGAGATTTTTTTTTTCTTGCTTGTAATGAAAACTGAAAGGTATATAAGGATACAGATTGTAAATGAATAGGAGTGTGGGGATGACAGGATAGGATGAAGGGCAGAGGGGATAAAGGGGGGAAAATGGGACAACTATAGTAGCAAAGTCAGTAAAATATACCAAAAAAAAAAGAAAGAAAGAAAATGAATGGGAAAAAAAACAAGAATTCATCGAATGCTGGTTGCCAGGGACTGGCAGGGAAAGGAATGTAGAAATGTTGGTTAAAAGGTATAGATTTCCACCTACAAGATGAGTCAGTTCAGGGAATCTAATGTACAGCACGGTGACTGCAATCCGTAATACACGCTGTATGCTTGAAATGTACCGAGTGTAACCTGAAGTATTCCCACTACACACACGAAGAGTGGCAACTGTGTGAGCTGAGGGTGTGTTTGTTAATTAAGGTATTGTGGTAATTATTTTATATACTATATGTTTCATAAACCAGAGTATACCTCTTAAATATATAGAAAATATATTTAAAATATATAAAAATATATAAACCCCACGAATAGAAATCCAGGCTGTGAAAACGTTTTTAAATGACGTGTGTATGTATGTTTGCTTATGCATGTGTGTGGCCATGTGTACACCAACACACAAATATTCAAGGCAAATTCTCAATATATCTTTAATTCTTAACTTACTTGTTCTTCTCTTGACTTTCCTCTATATCCTTTTAATCAGCTTCGATTCATTTATTTTAACCCTCTCATTTCTGCATGGCCTCATATTGCTGATCTTGTATTTATACAATAAAACTAATATCTTAAACACAAATGTGTGTTTGTGTGCTACAGTATAAAGGGAAAAAATAATACAAAGTGGTTGTACTGAAAATAAAACATAGTAATTTAACAAAGTAAAGTCTATTACTATAACCCTAAGATTAACCACGAGTACATCAGGAAAATTAAAAAGGAAATATAGCAATTAAAATCATTCTGAATCTCTAAATACAAAAATGCATAAAACCAAGTTTGAAAAAACTTGAACTTTTCGTGGATGTGGTAACTGTGACTTGACCGTACTGACAAAGAAACAAGTCTATATTAATTGCATAAAAACAGGGTACTTCTAAATTTGCTTTACTCATTAATTTAAATTTGCATTAAGCAATTTACATGTATGCCATTTTCACCCTTGCTATTTGCATGCTTTAATTAGCTTAATTTAACTGGAATCTCTAGATAGGTCACAGCTCTCAAGCTTAATAAAATAGAGTAAAATGCATTTAATCGGAATTCATAAATTACCAACGTTCTTTGGAGTAATACGTACATAATTCATTTCTTCTTGATGCCCAGCATATTTTGTAATGTTCAGGTAAATAGAGATTATAGTATTACATCTAATACCCTTCTTAGCAAAATAATGGTGTTTCTTCAGGGAAAGAAAAACTTCTGAGAATGCAGGGACATAGCCTGTATATAACACTCCAAGTTTTACTCAAACAGTACTGAACTAGAGTGGCCTTGTTGGCCACACTGATTAAAATAACTCCTCCTTAGGGTCAGTTCTCCTTTCTGCGTTCCTTGCATTATTTTTTATTGTGTGCATCACCATCTGTCATACTATAATATGTTTTGTTTATTTGTGTTTCTTTGTCTCCCCTACCCCCAGTGTCCAGGCAGATAAAGTCGGAGGACCTGGTCTATGACTTCTTCACTATTTTATCCATGGGCCTAAGAACAGAGCGGGCACAAAAAAGTTCAAAACCATCATAGAACAATAACCACTGTTAACACATGTCATTAAAAATAAGTTAAGGTTACTAAAGTCAGAAAAATGAACATAATAAAAGCCTTTGATTTATATTCAGTAAATGAACATCAGTTTAATGGGGTTTAAATTTGTTCCAGTCTTTCTTAAATCACTGCTTTTGCTTGCTAAATAAGTCGAAGCCCTGCATCTGTTATTTAAAGGAAGACATGTATTTATAAATCAAAGACACTGAACATGTATGCCATTCAGAATTATTTTATTTGCAACTAACTAAAAACTTGTAAATAAAGTTACCAAAAGCTCAATGAACAAAGTATAATGATAATCAATTGGTTTACACAAATAAGAAACCAAAAATTAAGTCAGGTAAGAATTGATCTGGCTGAAAATATTATAAAAGCAATCATTTCTTCCTGGCTTTTCTGTCTGGTTTTCAAAATGAATCCAGCAGTTTGCTGCTAGAGACTTCTGTGTGCTGAGACTTTCTTGTTCAGTTCCAGTGGGAAAAGAATAATTCACTCCTGAAGCTACAGGTAGATCTCCACAAAACATCTCTTAAATTAGCCATGGCTGAACTGGGTTACATGATAGTCTCTGAGGCTACCTGTTTAACTGAATCCTTGGCATTGAATCTGAGATTGGCATGAACGTCAGTGAAACAACAAGTGAGGAGAGTTTCCCTAA
Source organism: Mormoops blainvillei (assembly GCA_004026545.1). NCBI lineage: Eukaryota > Metazoa > Chordata > Mammalia > Chiroptera > Mormoopidae > Mormoops > Mormoops blainvillei. Next base: position 637,520 of record PVJD01000039.1, read on the forward strand.
GACATACATCCCCAAGGCACAGGTAGCCCAGCATGTGTGGGAGGGATTCTGGGTACCTACAAAGGTGTGGTTCTCTTTGGGAAACTTTGGCTTCTGTGTCTGTACTTGCTACCAATCAATAGGTGAAACTGTAGCTGCTAATAATTTTGTGGACATATAAATAGAAAAGTTCATTTTGGAATTCTGAGGCATTTTTAATTTTACTGGATTTCTCATTCCTTTCTAGAATAATAAAAAAGAGATGAGGAACTCTTGAGAAGTTTCCATAGAGCAACATGACAAAAATACCCAATGATTAGAGAATTAGACCTGTGAGAAGGCCTTAGAAGACAAATATTAGGGCTAACTTAGTGATGATATGTAACAGAAGTGTGGACTGCCCCCGTCCCAACTACCCTGTAGCTTCCATCCCAAATTCCGTGATATCTCCAGGATGAGTTCCAGAGTGGCACACACATCAAGTGATAATAATTACGATAACAAAAGTTCAAAGCTTGAGCACTCAAGAGCCATTTATTTTCTAAGAACTTTATGTCCATTAACTCATCTTATCATCGGAACAGCTTTCGTTCCTGTTACGTGAAAAAAAATGAGTTTGAAGTGTTTTAATACTTGCACAAATGCTGAACTCTGGTGCAATCGTAGCAGTGAGATTTGATAGCAAATCTTTCAAGCTGGAATGATGATGATGCCGCCGTAATTGCTGGATGCTGCCGGCTGCCTAGGATGCTTGTCAGATTTCTCAGACTCCCCGTTGTTTTATTCTCAATCATCCTAGTCCACTGATCTTCCATTGACAACTTAATAATCGTGTGTACGGAGTGACTGAAGTGTGTACATATTGTTCCGGGTGTGGAATATCTGAGAAGGACAAGAAAAGACCACTGCCCTTTGAGAACCCACAATTTGTTGTGGAATGCAAAAAGGTAAAAAGATAATCGCATTAATACTATATGAGAGATTATATTATATTAACTATAGGTGAGGCTGTTGAACTAATCATCCCACTGTCAGCAACCAGCAAAGCTGGAAAAAATATAAAAGTTGTACTTAAAGACATCAACATGCTAAATAGGTAACAGATGAAAAGAAAAACATCTCAGAGGAAAGAAAATAACATCATTCTTGGTTTCAAGTTATTTCTGTGCATTTTTCTGTGCAGAAAGTAGCCATCAGTCATTAGGCATACTGTGGAGGCAAAAACTGTCATTAAAAATAACAAGTGCAACCGTATAAGATCCAGACAAATGAGCGGACACACAGATGAATATCTTTAAATATCTGAATGCAATCAAATTACTATATTTAATGATATGATGGGTTAGTGTTGACTGTTTCAAAAAGAGAAAAGGACATGTGAAAGAAATGAAAGGTAACGTTCTACCTGAAAATACAACTGAACTTAAGACCTAAATATATGAATGTAGGGGTGGGCTTCAAATAGCTGAAGCAGGATACAGGTACCTATGGATGCAGGTCAGGAACACGTAAGTAGAATGAGGCACAGTGAAAATGGTGGGTAGGAAAGGGGAGGAAGGGACAAAGGGCATAGTTGCAATAAAGGTCCAGCCTGCCATGAAGAGCTGTCCAGCCAAGGGGGGTGGCCGGTGAAGTGTGAAAACTCCTCGCCTTGGTGTACCTCGAGACAGAGCCACTCAGGAGTCTGGGACTGTCCTCTGCCTGGAGTTGGAGGATCAGCCAGTGACAACAAAAGCCCCCTGAAGCTTGCTGAGAGGCGTTCGGAAATAAGGTGAGGGATCCAAAGGCAATTGGGGGAAATGTGAACAATGCTTGCTCGAGATGGATGTGACCTTCAGGCGAGGAAGAAAGATAAAGTCATACGGACCATCCCAATAGAGAGGAAGGGACATCTCCAGGCCAAAGAATGAAAAAGACATAGACAAAAAGAGAGCAGTGGTTTAGAGGAGAGGCTCACCAGCAGCAAGTGAGAACTCACTCTGTCTGACAAATGGTGGGCACAGGCTTCTGATAGACTTCCTGGAAGTCTCGGGCACCTGGATGAACAATATTCTTGACATTCTTCTCTGCTTTCCTCTACTCTGTGTCTATAACTATTGAGACACATACACACACACACACACACACTCATATATGTATACACACACACACACACACACACACACACATATATATATATATATATATATATATATATATTTTCATTCCCTGAGGTAATGAGAAGAAATCAATTAACTATACACAAAAGATAGATCAGCACACAAAATGAATCTGTCAAAACTTGACGGAGTTAAGGCGTATTTAATCACAGAAAATAGCTCTTGCCCTCAAGTGATTCATAGCATTGTAAGATAAGACAGACGATTTATATTATAATGAATAAATAATAACATTTCAAATGCCAAATAGTGCTGCAAAATCATTCATAAATAAAACAGGGAATGTGATGAACTGTGACTAAGAGAAGGTTTCAGGGCCAGAGGACCTGTGACTGCATCCTAACAGAACCTCTCTCATGTACACCTCCCCCAGTTGATAGGCTGAGATATATTACCTTGGCTCCTCCTCATTTTCTGAGCCTTGATCTTTCCCCTTCCAGGTAAGCTTGTGAGCTTCCCAGTATGTTTCCAATAAACCCCTGTCCTTGTTAAAGTTAGCCAAATTTTTTTAGATCCATCTTGATCAAAGAGGAAATCAAACTAAAAATAATAAATAGGTAATAATGAGTAAAATATTACATAACCAAAACAATAATTCCAAAGAAAAATTCAGTCCTAATATGTTCGTGCGTGTTGTGAATTATTCTTCCTAAGAATAACAAAAACACGAGGAATAAGCATTAAAAAAGAAATTGGAAATGGCAAATAAGAATTAGTAAATTAGAAAATAAAAATATAGAAAAAATAGTAACTGCAAGATAAAATTGTTTGGGGAAAATGTACATAAGCCCAAAAGTGTTAATACCAAGATTAATCACATATCAATATAAAGAGAAGTTAGAGCCATAAGAGAGTACTTTGCCCAACATTTTCAAATCATATTGGCAGGTGACACCAGCCAAAATGGCAGACTAAGGAACTCCCCAAATTCCCCTCGCTATAAAAAGAACTGGCAAAGGAAAAAAAAGGCAGAATCAACTTTTTCAGAATTCTGAAAATTCATCAACCATTGACAGAAGTCCTGCAAGTGTTTTTTCAGAAAAATGGCGGAATCTCAGAAAGAACAGTGAACATTGTGTTATTTTAAATCGCCCTATTTCCAGCTCTCCCTTCTCCACTCTGTGGTGTAGAAACCATTGCCTTGGCTCCTGAGGAAAACCCGCATCTTGGCAGTCATGGGATGGGGGCAGCTGGGGTTGAAGCCCCTTCGAAGCCCCACTCAGAGAAATCCCTTAGCACCAGCAGGGGGTCCGACCATGGCCTGTGGGTTACAGGTGGCCCAGGAGGGCTATGAATGTGACTCAACACAAAATCATAAATTTACTTAAAACCTTTTTACTGCTCATCAGTTTTCGTTAGTGTTTGTGTGGCTCAAACAACTCTTCTTCTTCCAGATGCCAAAAGGTTGGATACCCCTTGGTAGTGGCATGAATAATGTTCTCAGATTGAATGACTTAATATCTGAGAATATATTTATCACAAAATAATCTCTGAAGTTTATACAATACCATTACCAAGATTTAAACTTAGTTTTTTTTTTTTTAATTTCAAACTAGCCTCAAATGTATGACCTAGAACAAACCTATGTGTAGCTTGATGACTTTAAAGTTGTGAAATTTGAAACAAAATATGAAGTGAAAATAAAAGCTAAGTGCTCACATGGTCCCAAACACATAGGTATCCCAATAGTTGGAGTAAAGCCCTACATGTCAGAGAAAAAGTTAAGAACCTTCCACCTTCAATATTAAAATGGCTGCACAAAAATTTACCAGTTTGATAAGTTGTGTTTTTTTATTGCATGCCGATATGACAACTGTCACAACACGATCTAACAAAATGGCTTTGAATGAAGTCAAAGACAACTAAGTGCTACTAGAGCCATTTTAAGAAAAACCAAATGAACTTTTTGACCAACCTAATATTTTTTTTTAGCTTATTCTCAAGATAGTAGAGAAAATGATTTTTCATTACTACAGTTTTTATTTGTTTGATATTAGTGAGTTCATGAACTCACATTTGTTAAAATTTACATTTCTGATTTTTTTAAATTGCTTCAATTATCTCTATATCACACTCATATATTCTATTGAATATATTTTTGCAGAGAGATTAAAAAATTAGCTGGCATGCATGTACCTTCTTGGTTCTATTCACATCTATGTACATTTTTCAATATTTTGATGTAGAACCAGCACTAAATTTATTTGTTACTATGTCATACCTTACTTTTCCTTCCTTCATAGTTTTATTTTTTTTAAATAATTCCATGTTAGGTTTTTTTTCCTTTACATTTTCTTTTACATTTTTTCCCTAACATGGGAAGATCTCTCTAACTCTTAATAGGCAGGGTGAGGGACTTGACCTTGAATTCCCCTTCCTGTTGACTGGCACTGTTTCCAGATTCTATTTTCAAATGTGTAACAGAAGGGAAGGTTGATGTGCACAGCTCCCAGTCCAATTTCTAATTTCTGGCAGTTCTTCATCTCCTGGCCCTGCTCTACTTTGATTAAGTGTTGTGTTTTTTTTTTGTTTGTTTTTTTTCTGAACATGGTTTCCAGGTTCACTGGGATTGAGCCAGAGAGCAGAGGCAGCGTTGCCTGCTCCGAGGGTTACGCTCGTCTCCCCGCACCGCTCCCACGTTGCATTTTCATTGCCCCTACTTACAGCCACTTACCCATGGGAGGGCCGCTCGCCTCACAATGCCCGCTGCCATCCCCTATTTTCTTTTATGCTCTTCCAGTCATTAGCAGTGATTTGAAATCTCAGGCACACAGAGCGGCTCCAAAACAGACGGTCTCTGCTTGTCACAAGTCCTGCGTCTTACACTTAGTTGATCAAGTGATGGTAAAATTACGAAGCATCTTATCACTGCATAGACTGGCTTCTGAAAAGTTTAGGAATTCAGGCCATGAGTTGAAGACTGGTCAATAGCTGCCCACTTTTCCTCCATCTAACTCTATCTAGCATCAGTGTCAATTCCTGCAGGGTACCAATATTGGATTATCTGTCATAGTTACTACGGAGGGTTGCTAAGAGTTTTAACGATATTTTACCATATCTCCATCAGCATTTAATGAATAGCTGTAGGAGGCTGCCTTGGGGCCTGCAAGCCAGCTGTCATTTTGAACTAGAAATCTCTGATCATAAAATTTCAAAAGTAATGTCTTTTCTCTATAGCTGACAGTAAATACTGATATAACTAGTACTGAAGCTACTCTGTGAGGCAGAGATTTATTTTAAAATGAATTTGATATGTCAAAATTCCTCTTTAGTTACATAAGTCAGGGATTTTATGTTAATTTGAAAGATTCTTCTAAAAAGAGCAATGTGAGAAAATTTCTTAGTGAAAAGAAACAAGGTTCTAAGAGCATCTCAAAAAATAAGTGGATATATTGTGGCATGCATATATTTTATAGATATTCTTTACATTTTTTAAATAAACTACATTAAACAGAATGTCTTACATTATTATATGTACATTATATTGCATGGTACCAACATTTTTTAAATCAATTTGATGGCTCTGTTTCACACTACAATTCTCTACCCTTGTATCTGTGTTTAAGAAATTCATCAACAAACAGAATTCAAGTATGGTCCTGAAGAATATATTTTGGAAATTCTCAATCATGTTGTTCAAATCTGCTTCTCAAAAACAAATTAACAGTAAGCAACGCACTGTTTTGAGGAGAAAAAGGAACTTAGCTCTCTTACGCTGAACGGGACATGGTTTATGAAGTATAAGGGTTCTTTTCTTCATAAACAGTCTTCCTCTGATGTGCGAAATGTCTAGAGGTTGCAGCAGTGAGAAACTCAAGAATGCAACTACTCTGATTTAAAAAAAAAAAAAGCCTCATTCTGTTTCTCACTTGCTGCAAAAATGGGAAGCGACTGAGGAAAATGGGCCCTTCTCATTGTAGAACTGTTTTCCTACATTTTTTGGTACTCAGAATATATGTTTATAATTTATCTTTAATCATAAATTAAAAACTAGTAGCAGTATATAAAATCAACATGTGGTAGAAAATAAGAATGGCTCTCAAGTTTTTATCATGTTGTATGTGCCAGACTCTGTAGGAGGAACTCTTAATAAATTATCTCATGCTCTCTTCTGAAGCACCCTGCAAAGGAAGAGATTGAGAGCCCTGGGATTTTTTGGATGTGGTAACTTCGAGTCAGGTCGGTCTTGAGTGAGGCGCCAGGACCGCAGAAGAAATGTCAGGCTGTATTCCACAAAGTTAGCTCTCAAGAAACATCGGCTGTTTGACTCTCTAGAATTAAGTGATTGAAAAATTTATAGAAATACTATAAAAAATACGAAATGCTATTCAAAATAAAAGTCTAGTTGGTTACTTCACCCTACATCCATCATCATTCACAGAAATTTTTGTAATTTTAGTCTTAAGTATCAACCATATTTTCAGTTTCCTATTCTTTGTATTTGAAACTTAGATTCTTTTGTGTGCAACTTAATCATCTATCTTGTAGAACAAATAAATGGAAAATCTGTAAAGTCATTGGTGAAATTGCAGCCTTAGTCTATAGAAAATAATTATTTCTACTTTGGATTAATAATTGCATAGATCAACTCTATTGACATATAAACCTATAATATGATATCTAAAAATGAAATAGTTACTGCTGTGTCTCAGGATTTGCAGTCGAACAGGGGACATTTAGAATTGTCAGTTCAAAAAATCTGCCAACTGGTTATCAGAAATAGACATCTTAAGTATAGTTGCATTTTAACCTTTCTCATGTTGTGGTCTATAATAAAATGATATTTTGTTATATCATTTTAAATTAAAAAAGGTTTTACTCAAATTAATAATCTCCATTTATTGAATTTTTGGTTCTAGATCCAGATGGAGTCTCTAGTTCAACAACTATATATACATAAATGTATTCAAATGAAGAACACTGCCGATTACTTTTTGTAATGTCTGCTCCTGTAGATGAACCCAGAAGTCTCAGCATGTTAACATAAGAAATGTTTATTTCTAGCATGCATCATACAGTGAGAATTTCTTACTATTTATTATAGAAAAAGGAGTTTCTCATCTTTGGTTTTTCTGTCTGTGCTCTTTGACTCGGTGGACTTTGATACTCCTCTGCTAAAATAAGCAATACTTATAAAAATAGGCATTTAAGTTAGTTTAAAATGTATTATGTAATATGGGGTTACACTAATTAAAAAGAAGGCAAATTAGCATAAGCTTATTAAATTCAGGGTGATAGCTAATATAAGGCACATTCATAATTTTTAAAGACACCTTAATGTTTTTACAGGTTAGACCTTTTCCAATTATAGTATTTATTTCCATTCTATCAACACCAAGTTCTTTCATTCCGCAATACCACGGTTTCTATTGCATTGTTGTATTATTTAATTCCTTTCTGTTATTTAAATTTTGGCACATTAATGGTCCTCCAGCTAATAATTACTTCTCACACAAAGCGTCTTCATTTACATTGGCCCATGTCTCAAAATGCCCTTTGCACATCTAAATCCAACTCTTTTACTACTGTATTGAATATGACCCCCTTCATGGGATTATGTGCATCTGTTCATCTTATTTGTGTCTTGTCTCTCAAACATTTAGGTACTTTAAGTTAACCTCATTCAGATTAATATTCCTACCAATGGCTAATTTGATTATCCATAACTCAGAAAATATTTCTCTCATACTCAGATTCTCATATCACAATTACCTATCTTAATATTTTATTCCTATTTATTACATTCATTTTTTCTTTAAAAACCTTCTGTACAGTATTTGATTATATGAACACACCATAAGTTAGAGGATAGTTTATAATGTGAATGTACTATCTCATATAAATCAGTGTTCAATAACTTCATTCATTTATTGCTAATTGATATATTTAACTATAAATATATATTTTTGGATGCACATGTTAGCTTACTGTATTTCTAAAGACATGTTTTATATGAGACTATCAGAATATATAATCAGTAGTCTTTCTATTTAGTTCACAAATTAAGAACATTTCTTTCTTTTTCATTTCTTTTTATTCCTTACTTTTTATATCTAACTTCCTTCATGCTGAGAACTTCACTGACATTAGTGTTGATTCATTTTTTGAGGGTAAGAGAAAAAAATTGCTTTCATTATCTGTAGCAATCATGTAAATGCATTAAAACACATAAAAACACAAAAACTAAAATTCCTTGGGGTTGCCTTTTCTTATTAAGAGCTGAGCATGTTGAAAAATAAACACCTGAATCAAGAGAAGCCAGTCACTCTACTCTGTGTTTTACCGCTGTTAAGCCCCTTTCAGTCACAATCACAAGCCAACAATGAAGATGATAAAAGCTGAAGTGCTTTGTCTAGAAATCAAATGACATGCTTCCACTACTGAGGTCACAGTAGGGAGGGGGAGGAGGGTTGGCTGTCTGCCAGCGTCTTGTGGGTACTTAATTCCATTTCTTTTTGGATCTTTGTGACCTATTCTTCACAGCGACATCAGTGATAAACGAACATCTTATTTTAGTAACATATAATATAGAAACAAGTATCATAGTTTGACACATTGCTAATTAAATATTGATTTGTTAAATGAACTCTGAGACCTCAGTATTTTTCTAATTAGAACAATTTTTCCATATGCACAGTTATGATTCTCTTTAAAAAATAAAAGACATGTAGAAACAGTTCAAAAGTATAAATTATTAAGCATATTGTACTTCAATGTATGTCTAATAACTTAGACATATTGTAATAAGTTCAGGCAAATTGCTTTTATTGCTTACAATAAAGAAAGAGTTCATGCTTCTCGCCCAGCGTGGTAATGGGGAAGTGCGGCATTTGACAGTAGGGCACGGCCTTTGGACAATACATTTACTCAGGAGGTTACACTCCATTCTTAGTGAGCAAGTCTCCAGTTGGACTATTGTACGTCACGTAAAAATTTAAGAGCCCTCAATGCCTAAACACAGAACTGTTATTTTCATTTTCAGTCATCATAAATTCATTTCTATCTGTTGAATTGTCACTAAGGAAATCATTATTGCATATAAACAGCATTCTCCATACAGTGAAATCCCTTAACAATATTGAGTGTGAAAACTAATTAAAAGTGGAAAAAGTCCATCAGGTAATAGAAAACATTACAAAGCTAGCAAAAAGATAGCTTTGTAAGACTTTTTTTTTTCTTTCTTTTTTTTTCTTTTTTTTTTTTTTACTACAATAAGGGTGTCCCAGGGCATAGAGTTCTCCTTTGGACCAAAATGGGTCTTGGCCATGAATTGCCCTTTGAAGAGCAAGACGAAGCTTAGGAAGCAAATGCAAAAGTTGGAAAAGACATGAAGTTATGACTGTGCTTTAAAAGGTTTTCCAGCACTGATCACTTTTAATCCACCTAAGAAGTACATGAATTAATCTGTTCTCTTGTCTTCCTTCTTTTTTCAGCCCCTCTACATAACATTTTTCTTTTTTCTTTGTTTAGTTCAGTTGCAAATGTTTCTTAAATATAGAGTAAACACAAATGTATTTATAAATCATGTGAGATGTTGAGAACAAAAAACCCAAAGGCACCATTTTAAGAAATAGAATGCAATTGTTGTCTTTGAAAAACCACCCATGTCTCCCTTTCCCATACCACCCCTTTCCCAGCCCAGCATTGGGAAATAGTATTAAGATTTTGTCTTTATAATCACATTGGTTTTCTTTATTTTTTGCTCAGTCATGTTAATCTCCATAGTCATATAGTGTCTAGTTTTATGGTTTTGAACTACAAATAGTATAAGTACTTCTTTATGATTTATTTTTTACACAATGTCTTGTCCCAATTTAGCATAGCTAAATAAAGCTATTTACTTTTGATTCTTCTTTTGTCGTTTTGTTATTTACTTCTGAATTATATTCCATTTTATGAATATAGCACAATTTATTTATCCATTGAACTGCTGAGCAGCACTTACATTTTTTCCAGCTGGGGCTACAAAAATCAGGACCACAATTTATATTATTTTACAATGACTTTTTAAACACATTAGAAGGTTTGGGGAGGCATTACCTGAAACTAGGTAGTATTTTTAGATCATAAGTATTGAAAACATCCAAGTAAAATATTTAGCTCACTTATATCTTAAATCTTACATATCTTATATAAGAAATACTTTTCTGTCTTGATTAATAGTGATATGTCCTGTATCATTTTTATAATTTTATAATTTTACTGTACTTTTATTCTTTCACATTTGTGATTCAGTTGCTTTGGATTCAAGTTTTATGACTGGGATAAAGAAGCTGTCCAATTGCTTTTTTTTTCAAATAGGTATGAGATACGCACCGAAATGTTCATTATGAAACACGTTTCCTCCTCTGCAGCACCAGTTTGTCATAATACAGGTTTCCATATGTGTTCAGTTCTGTTTCTATTCTTTTTATATCATTTATTGCTCTGTTGACTATACAACATCACATAACTTCTAATCTTTGACATCTAATAAGGCAAGTTACTGCATCATGTTTGCACTGAACCCATGGCTGTCAGCTCAGAATGACTGCCTCTCACCTAACCCTTGGGATGTTTGGAAAAATCTGGCATTGTTTTTGGTTGTTACAGCTGAGGAGGGACTGCCACTGGCACATAAGGGTTAGAGGCCGCAAGCACTGCCCATCTTTCTAAGGCATGTCACTCCTCTCCCTACAAGAATGATCTGGTCCAAAATGTCGGTATTATGGAGGATGCAAAATCTTGAACTAAACGGGTGACCCATTGGATATCTTCCCCCCCCCAAAAAAAATTGCATGTTCCATGAGTTAGTAGAATTCACTATAGATATTTTTACTTAAGTCTTTATCTCCTTTTTTATTCTCTTAGTTGTCTTGCTTTTCTTCAGTGCCCTTTATTAAATTTTAATTAATCTATTCTCTCTTGCAATTTAGGCTTTATTACTGAGAGTTTTTTATTTCCTTTCCAAAGTGCCCTAAGAGGTAAAAAAAAAAAAAAAGTCTGAAAAGGAAGATCACATTTTCCTTCCATTTGTTTCTTGAGTTTAATCAACTCTCCTTTCATTTGCATTTCTTCTGAATTTTGTTCTTTTTTTTTTCTGTCTCAAGGTGATTTTTCCTATCCCTAATATATATTTGCATATTGTTATAGGTGACTGTACTGAAAATTATTGTTTGAGTGCTGCCTTACAGTTGTCTTTTGATTTATTCAAGGAGAATGTTTCATTCCTTGAGGTATATCTCGTTTTCTGATATTTAAAAAACATTTTTCGTGAATTATTTATTTTTCTATTGGGTCAATCTTGCATAGTATACAGGATTCCAACTTTACTGGCATTAACTTCTGACAAGGTAGCAAAGTCCAGATTCCGTAGTGGGTTTGATTATTACTGTTTTTGTTTTTTTTTGAGACAGGGAAGAGATTGTAATGTCCGCTGGATTATGCCTTTCTTTTATGATAAGAGACCCTACACTTTCCCTCCTCCATCTTGAATGCTCATCAGAAATTCTGTGTTATTGGTTAAATACGTGTGTTGATTAACATGACGGGAAAACCTTCCAAACTGACATTTATTGTTTGTTTATTGGGGCATTTTTTCTTATTTTCCTCTCATTCCCTCTTGATATATTTTTGCATTGAAAATTATGCATATTTCTATAGTCTACATGGATTTACAATTTTTACAATTTTTTCCCTGCTTGGAATAATTCTTTTGAATACCGTTCATAAATCACATGTGTGGGCTCTTTGTATTTTAAGTAAAATCACCATATATCAGAACTTAGAGGTTTCCATATTTCCGCTAATTTTTATTATATTCTTAAGGGAAATTATGTGTGAGTTTTTTTTGAATAACCTGAGCATTTGAGAAGCATTTAATATGAAAATTATTCAGTTATTGTGTCATTCATTTCCTAAACAATCACACAGCCACATAGGTAATTGCACCACTGATTCTTCAAGAGTTCATAAACAATGCCCCAAAGTATTACTAATTAAAGCTTTTTTAAACATAATTCAGTTAGATTTGTGGATATAGCTTATTTTCATGTTCAACAATTTACAAGAAAATTGCAACTCTAAAGCCCTTTACGCACTCCTACAGAAGGCTTTCCAGTACAAGGTGTTTTATCCAAATGAAAATCAGTGCAATCTGAGATATAACACTTCACCCCTGATTAAGAAAAGGGTGCTTTATTTGGTACGCATTTCGTGTTTAAATATTTTATTGTACCCTGATTATTAACTCCAATCATTGAAGTAAAAGGGGAAAAGGACTAGTTCTAGCTGTGTGTGGAGAAACTAACTATGCAGTAATGTATAATTTGGAATTTGTAGGGTTCACCTTATTTTTCTACATGTCCTGTGAATTATTTGTGCCAAAACATGACTCAAGCTTTACTTTCCAGCTTCAAAACTTCACCTTGAACCTAGTCTTCTCCGAATAACTCAGCTGAGAGCCATTTTTTTCCTCTCGAACACACATAACACACTATTTGTGTTTATTTTATAGCATTCATCACTTACTTTGTATTTTAGAAGCACCGACAGGAGATTACCACATTGTAGCACATTCTATAAGCAGGAACAAAAAAGAAAAAGAAATTTTGACCCACTTATATACATACCGCTTTTGTTAAATGTTCTTCTATTAAGTTACTCTCTGTGATGTAAGCGCCTCTTTCTGGGACCCTTTGGCTTGTACCACCATTAATTTTTGTTAGTTAACGCACCATTGAGTCATACACTACTGTGTAAATTACTATTCTAACGTACTTCTTGAATACATGGCAGTATAATTATATTGACTAGAATAGACAGTTATATTAGAAATAATATGTGTTCTAGGTGCTTTATATTTCTAGAAAATCAGCCTCTGGAATTCTCTTCTTTTCCATTTTTAACTGACAATGGCTGAATTTACTAAAAATCAACTTGCAATATTAATTACTATTGAAACATTTGACCAATCATTTATTTCTTCAAATTATTCCATTTTAGTTGATCCATTTTCATCCTACTTTAATAACAGTATTTCAGTGAGCTGTGTACACCTGTGCCCAAGGCTCCCCTCCCCACAGTCCTGTGTGCGAGCTGAGCGGGTTTCTCTGGGGTGACAGCGGTGAGTCGCTGTCTGCAGTTACGCAGTAAAGCCGTTAACTCCAACCGGATGCGAAACACCTGTCTTCCGAAACTCGAAATTTGACTCCAAATGTTTTCCTGCCTCTGTCATTCCTCCCGATTTATTTCGCTTCCCCTCTTTATCTTCCTGCTCCCACCAAACATCCTTAAAAACAACAGTGAAAACTATATCATCATCAATATTAACCCTTGCCCGGTAGCAGAAATATATGGGGTGGGGGGGAGGGGAAGAAATCATTTAATGGTGCCCCTTATATAGTAAAGACTCGTTATTGTTTTCTACGTAATAAAAGTGCAGATTCTGCCTGGTCATATTTTAACCCTTTCCCCTCACAGGTTACTGTAAGGAAAAGGCAGGAATATGGATTTTTACTTTAGCAGGTGTACGAACGTTGACAAATACCTTAGAACATTGAAGAGTATAGAATCACTATTTCATTAAAAAATTACAAAATTATAGATGCATATAAAAAATAATACAAAGAAGTACTAAATCCAGCATCTAGTGTGCCAGTTTATAACATCATATTATATTTTTCTCAAAAGTCGCTTTATTTATTACACATATTTTAAAGTATATATTAAAAATGAGTCACGATACAGAAGAAGGTGATTAATGTAGTGCAGAGTTGAAAGCTGTGCTGTCCTATTCAGTAGTCACTAGGCAAATGTTGCAACTGAAATGTGAATTAATGGGTAGTACACACAATTAAAAAGTCAGTTCCTCGTCATCAGTAGCAAATGGCTATTGGCTACTGCCTAGGAGACCCTAGACTATGACCATGACATTCATCATAGAACTGCTTACTGGAAAACACTAATCAAAAGCATTACAGTTTTAATTGTAGATTATTTTTTCTTCTACCCAAATACTTTAGTAATAATAATAAATTATTGAAATATTGATGATGAATATTTTGATCGCTAACCATGGGACAGGCACTCTTTTACATGAGAGATTTTTGTGTCAGTTTATAAAACCCTAATAACAGTGAAGTGGATATCGATGCACAAAGAATGAAGAGATTTATGGTCACTTAATTACTGGTGGGAGAATTGATGTCTAGTGAAAGTGAGTCAATTTCAAGTTGCAAACCTGGAATTTGAACCCAGAATTTCTTGCTTCTGAGTCTTTTAATTTTGTTTAATGGTGGTTACACTGCCTCTTTAGTCAACATATCTAAAATATATTTGCAGGTAGTAGAGAGAACAGACCTTGTGGAGTGTTTTTCTAAGTTGATGAGATAATATGCTAGAGGATTCAGATAAGCTCTGAGAAGGACTTTTGCATATGATACTACAATTGACATTGAGATTGCACATATTTATGTGACTTAATTCCAAAAAAAGGACTTAGGAAAATGTAAAACTAAACAAACAAACAAACAAACAAACATGTTTTCAAGACCAAGAAGAGGTCTTGAAGATGGAATTTTGCCCCAAAAAATGTGAGATTTCTTCACTTGCCAAGCTTCATAAATGCTGGTGGAATAAATAAGTCCCTTCTGTGAGAGGAAATATTACACCAAACAATAAAAACCTCATGTCACATCAATTCCTTTGTCCCCAAAGGTCCATGGGGATGGAGAATAGTGACCCAGGAGAATGCTTTTCCTACAATGGGTCGTGATTTTGGTACAGAATTCTGAGCTTAGGAAACCCCCAATCTTACACAGAGGCTTCTGGTAAACCTTCACAATCTTTGCTATAAAGACATTACATTTATTGTTCTGGTCAGGAAAAATAAAAAGCTGTCCTTTGCCCAAGAGGAATATAATGTAATTTTTTCAAGGTTCTACAGACATTTTTTAAAAGGTAGTTGGAAAAAAAAAAGCTGTCATAAAATATATATAGTGACCCTATGGAGAATTGTACCCCAACAAAGTCAGCATAATGGAGTCCAGAGCTTCTCTCTTAATTCCACATATTCATAAACCAGAATCTCACCTAGCTTTCTCTACATGTAATGAAGGAATCCCAGCTCTTGATCAAGAGAAAGAATTTTTCCTGATCTTACCTTGGGCTATGAAAGTATTATGTGATAAGGAACATTGTACAGTATAATGAAAAATTAGGCAACAGATTTAATTATTCAATTAGGTTAATAAAATGAAATGATATTCCACATATAGGCATTTTCTATGTTTTTCCTCCAGAAATGCAAAGACAACACAGCAAAGAACACTCACATATAACCAGTATTTGGAGAGTGCAAAAACTGATGTAAGATTTACCATTGATTTATAAGTGATTTGACTGAGCCTTATAGCGTCTTTGTATCTTTAGAAAAATGTATTTCTCCTTAGCCTAATATATTTGAAGCAGTACATTTACTTAACTGATAATGTTCTTCCAAAGTAATTAAAATCAATAATCTTGTTGTTATGACTTAAAATTGAATCCTGTTTTATAACTTTTTTTGTCTTGTTTTAAAGGGTTTGATGTACCACTCTAAATCAGTCCCTCTTTTTTTTTATTATTGTTCATTTACAGTTGCCCCAATTTTCCCCCATTGCGCTCCGCTGCTCACCCCCCACAATCAATCCCTACCCTATTGTCTATGTCCATAGATCTGCTCCTTGACTAGACCCTCCCCTTTCTCTCCCCCATTATCCCCCTCCTCCCTCCCCTCTGGTCACTGTCAGTTTCTTTCTTATTTGCATTTTTCTGGTTCTATTTTGCTTGTTTATTTGTTTTGTTTGTTAGGTTCCGCTTATAGGTGACATCATATAGTACCAGTCTTTCACCTCCTGGCTTATTTCATTTAGTGTAACGCTCTCCAGTTCCATCCATTCTGTTATGAAAGGGTAGGAGCTCCTTCTTTCTTTCTGCTGCATAGTGTTCCATTGTGTAAATGTACCAGTTTTTTCATCCACTCATTTACTGATGGGCACTTTGGCTGGTTCCAGCACTTAGCTATTATAAATAATGCTGCTATGAGGTGCATAGGTTCTTTTGAATTGGTGTTTCAGAATTCTTAGGGTATAATAACAGCAGTGGGGTTGCTGGATCAAAAGGCAGTTCCATTTTTAGTTCTATGAGGAAGTTCCATACTGTTTTCCACAGTGACTGCACTAGTCCCACCAGCAATGTACTAGGGTTCTGTTTTTCTCCACATCCTCGCCAGCACTTGTTGTGTGTTGATTTGTTAATGATGGCCAGTCTGACCCATGTGAGGTGGTATCTTATTATGATTTTTATTTGCATCTCTCTGATGGCTAGTGATGTTAAACATTGTTTCACATGTCTCTGGGTCCTCTGTATGTCCTCCTTGGAGAAGTGCCCATTCAGGTCCTTTGCCCATTTTTTAATTGAACTGTTTGTCTTCCTGGTGTTGAGTCGTATCTTTAAAATCATAAACATAATAATTTCTTTTGCACCCAAATCCTGCCTCAACAGGAGGATATATTTATTGTCTTCATGAAGATTCTTGTAGGCTTTTATTAGAAAAGCAACATTTTGGGGAGAAAAAATATCAACAGTAATAAAAATAAGTTCAAAAATGTATCTAAGATATTTTTCTTTGTAAATTAAAAGTCTTGCTTTCTAAGTTATAGAAAGTATTCAATTATGGCAACTAAAAATATTCTGGCAAAATACAGCAGCAAGTATCTCATCAACACACAAAATTAAAACTCTCTGTAATTAAATTAAAATGCCTGAAATTAGAATTTCAGATTTCTCACATGCTATTATAATTTCCTGTTTTCTTTTTTGTATACACAAACCATCTCTACATGATAAGAACTTGGGACCAATCCAAATGAGTAAAGAGAGGAAATTCATATTTAAGAGCTATTTTAGTTTTCATTCATCATTGTCCTATAGCATATTTAACATGATTTTATTCTTTTCTAATTCCATTTAAATAACAATATTTATAAGTACATTATTTCAAGATCCAGGAGTACTGGAAAAAAACAACTTTATAGCTAAAGTAGCTTTATCAAAATTTTCACTAAAAACGTTCACCTAGTTGATATATAGGACATCTTCTATTGGCTTGAATTTTTCTAGCAAGAGTCACACTTATTTTACAATCCAATAGTCATTCAGGATTTTGTCAATAGACATATTAACTATGTACAGAAGTCCCCTTTCAGAAGCCTAGTGCAGAGGTAAAATATGTTATGTACATATTTTGTCAGATAACACATAAAATATGCATGCACAGGCTTTAAAAGAATTTTTAATAAACAAAGAAACAAACCATGCACTGGAAAATGGCTAAAAACCTCAGGCCACTGACAGATACATGCAGCCTAGGAGTGACTGATGATAAAATTATACTACAACTGAGTTTAGTACTGCAAGTTTCTAACGCTGCCCCTAAAAATTTGACATTAACTTTAAAGCATAGCATATGGGATGTCTGCTTTTCTATAGGTATCTCAGACAATACTCACAGCCATCCCTTTCTTACATATTATAATCCTCCATTCTAGCAAAGAGAAAATGGAAACTTTACAGTGTAGTAATTAAAACCATGAATGTTGACCCTGGCCGGGCAGCTCAGTCGGTTAGACTAGAGCATCATCCCAATACACCAAAGTTAAGGTTCAAAATCGGCCAGGGCACATACAAGAATCAATCAATGAATGCATCAATAGTGGAACAACAAATTGATGCCTGCCTGTCTGCCTGTCTGTCTGTCTCTCTCAAATCAATTAAAAGTAAAAATAAATTTTGAAGAAAAACCTGAATGCTTGAGCTGATTACGAGTTTCAAGATTAACCTCCCCCACGTATCAGCAATCACAATGTGGAAAGGGTAACGTCTGTTACTTTCTGTTTCCTCTCACTCTGTTATTGGAGATGATAATTAAGCTCATAGGAATTCCTGGGAGGTTTTAATGTTTTAAAAAATTCACTTGGTGCTTAAGAAATGGCCTGTTATGCAAAAAGGTGTTCACTAATTATTAATATTTGTTTTTATGATACTAGTGCTGTTGTTTCTGCTATCATTCTGTGTTATTTTGTGAGAAATTAAGAACATTTAAGACAAGTCAGTGAATACTTTGAAAAACAGGATATAACCCAAAATTTGTATTTTTGAAGTTAACATTGTTTTTGCACAAATTTTGAAGTTTACGACACATTTCAAATGCTTCTCCTCCACCCACTGGACATCTTTCTCTTTCTCTCTCTTTTTAGAGCAACTTTAGGTTCAATAAAATTGAGAGGAGGGTGCAGAGTTTCCCGTCTACCCCCTGCCCCACACATGCACATACCCCCGACGTTGTCACCCCTCCTCACCAGTTTGTTACACTTGATGAGCCACCAGACACATCGCCGTCACCCCAGAGTTCACAGTTCATGTGAGGGCTCACCCCTGGTGTGATGCCTTCCATGGATTTGGACAAATGCATAATGAATGACATGTATCCATCATTTATTGCAGTAGCATGCAGAGCACCATTTGTCCCTTTGGGATTTATTTTCTTTACAATGGTGTTTCTTCTAAAATGAAGCTTTGGATGTATTTTCTTTGTAGTTACAGACCATTATTCCAAGTGTGTTATATTTTAAATAGCTGCATGTTATAAATTTTAATGAATGATCTATTAGAATATAAGTTAATTAGCTAGATGAGACCTAGGAAATTTTGTTGTTGTTAAATACTAAAAAAAACAAAAACAAACAAACATCATTATTAGCACACCAGATCTCCTGCATACCAGTGGTGGCAGAAATGCAATAATGGAGCCAATTAATAGTACACGTTCATTATATTGTCTAGGAATATTTTACATATGCAAACTCATGTAACTAAATACATGCTAGGAAAAAAAATAATGATTTTTAAAGTATATTTTCTATAAGATGCAAAACCTCTCTGTTCCCCTCAGAGTCTCTTCCCTGATACACCACCCCCTGTTGGTGATCAGAGCCGGGCTGCAGAAGACGGGCAGCTATGTGCCACACACAGTCTTCCTTTTAATCATGTGCACGTTAAAGTAGGCATCCGAAAAGGAGGGTAATGTGCCTTGAGAAGTACTATCTTAATATAAGCTCTGAAAAATATCCACAGGCAGGTTAAAAAATAGAATTATAATTCTTATACTTTCCCTTGAATCTTTCTCATTATTCCTATAAATTCCCGCAGAAAAATAATTATGTATCTCATCATGGCATCAGGGCTAAACCTTGAAACGAGTATAAAATAACTAAGCCATGTAATTATCTGTCAAAAGAATAATTAAAGTAGCTTAAGAATTTTCCTTCCTTTTTTAGAAATCAGTGTTCAACTTAACAGTATTCCTTGTTTTCATATGAAAACAGATACAATTTTAAAACAGTAGTTTGACCATGTGAGAGACTGCTCAATATTAAAATTATAAAATAAACATGTTTTCCTTTATTAAAATGACAACTACTCTTGCATATTTTCATTTTTACCCTAACACTATAAGTAGAAGTTTCTGCTTCAGATATTTTGAAATATTGATGTTATGTATTTACACCCTTTTCCACCCAACTAATCCTAAACAACTTGTCAATTGCAAGACATGACATTTTTAGTGATATCTGTAAAGACCATATATAATATATTTAAAAGAAAAACACATGACAGCTATGAATAGACCAAGCATTCTCCTCTCTTAAATTGTATAAAAATGTAGCAATTATTAGCACAATATCTTTTGCATATAACACTGGTATCATAAATACCTCCTTTCCTTTCTCCATTTTGGTTTTTCCCCATCAAGTCCTCCAGTCCTCCACTTTCTTCAATATTTTCACACAAAATTCCTTGTAAGCTATCCACAAAGAGATGTCAGTTTTCCAGAGCAAAGAAATACCTTTAAAAATTTTTAATAGGCACTCCTTATGGAGTAACTTCCATATGTCAGGGTTGGGCAAGTTTTAGGTTTTCCCATCAACCCCTTAAGCTGTTATCGTTTCGTTTCACAGAGAAGGACATTGAGAGTTGCGAATGTTTGTTTAACATGCTTTATAAGCAATGGGGTTGGCATTCAAAATCAGGTTTGATGGACTTCATAGATGATTCTTAACCACTTCACTAAACTGACTCTTCAAAAGCAGCCACTACCTTGGAATAAGCTCAATATTTGGTCTTAGTGATCGCGTTCCTGTGATTCTGCGCTGAACAGCTTTACTCGCCTTGGGTTCTGTCCTTAAGGCGACTGGGGGTCTCTCAGGTGAGCTGTGGCTGTGATGTTCCAACATGTCTTACTGCCTTCACTTCACCTAACAGTGAGACATACAATAAATATATAAGATTACTGGAATATAAACTGATCATCAGCCATGCATTAAAATGGAAACTTTATGGCAAGACTCACTGACTGAATGAAAGCTGCTTGCCTTGTAGAACTCTCTTGGCTCTCAGCGCCGCCGTGTGGGAGGGTGTCAATGATTGTTTTGCACGTGCCGGCCACGTTTACGTCTCTCATGAGTTTCTGATTAGGCAAAGCAGTATGTGTGGCGCTCATTTTATTCAGGATGTGTCAGTATATGCTTCTGGAATGATCGACCTCCAGTCGGGGCAGATACTAGAGATCAGTTGCTCTCCAGAGTAAGAGAAGTAGACATCACGCCCTCCAGAGCGTTCACCTGTCTGTTCCTGCGCCGCTCGTTGCTGCAAAGTGGAGACTCACACCGGCACGCTGCTGGACCGGGCCGGCGTTAAGAAGAACGCCAATAAAATGGCATTGAATCACTGCCTACCTCCTGTGGATCAGGCAGCAGGCCAAGCACGCTTTACATGCATTATCTTTACACTGCGAAATAATCCTTTAGTGTAGGTTATTATCGCTAGTTTCTAGACAAATAACAGAGACCTAAAGAGATGAAGAGATTTTTCTTCAGAGTTAATAAATTGTGTTTGTAATCAGAGCACTAGGACGTTTGTCTCTGCTGCCCCCAAGTTAAGGGATCATGTTAGAGATGCGTGACATTCACGAATATCAGAGAGAAAGAGTTTTAGTCATCCGAGATTTCATCATATGGCGTAGAACTATTTAATAGTCAGCATACTAGTGAAGAACAATAGTGAACGAGGTCGAGGTGCTTTAGACTACCAGATTTCTTCTCTAATACGGAAAGAATCTCCAGACCTGTTTTTTTAATACTTTCGTTTAGGGTGTCGTCTCCATCCACCCCTTCAGCTGGCCTCTTTTTCTCCTTATCCTGACCACTCTAGTGGCCATGGCTAGGCCAATGCAATATCTGACCCATTCGAACCTCAGCTCAGACTTCATTTCTGAGGCCTCATCCGTGAATCAAACCTCAGAAAATGGTTATCCTCCCGTGAAGGCATCCTCGTGCTTATAACTTAAGTGATCTTAATTGGATTTATCACTGGAATCCCAGTTCTGTTCCTCCTACACTGAACGTACCTCCACCTTATCACCTGAACCACATATCTACTGCATATCATTAGCTCATGTTTTCGCACTAAACACTTCCAGTCAGTGACACAGTTCTGTCAGTTTTACATTCTTCATATTTATTGAATCTATTACCTCTCTCTTCTCCCACGAGATGCCACTGAACGGCAAGATTTTTTCTCCTACGTAGGAGACATCAGAAGGGTACATTTTGGTAAGCCCTGCCATGAGCAATAAATACAAAGAGTAGAAGAATCACAGGATTTCCCAACACAGACCTCAAAGAAAATGAGAAGTTATAGTCCAGGGGTAAAGCCGTGAGAACTTTGCCAATGACAGTAACCTTCACTGCTTTCCCTCGAGTGTTTCTTTTTCCCTCCCTTGTCTTTTTCTTAGTTCTGATTTATAGCATATACTTGTATTAAGGATTATGTTAGGTAAGGGCAGAGGGGTTTTATGTATGTACAGAAAAATATAGTTCAAAGTTTGGAGCTCTTTTTATGTCCGTTTACACTCTCTAGTTAAGTAAAATATTTCACAGTGAGGCTGTGTTTTTAATTTCTTACCTTCTGTATGCTTACTTGGTGCCTTCCAAAGGCCTCCCCACTGGTGGTGTGCAGTCTATGTAAAATGAGCTGCATTTTATGCAGTTTGGAATTCTGCAAAATATAAGTCACACAAACACAAGCACTATTACACATTGCATTTGTAATTTAGAAATAAAGTGAAATTTTTAAGAATTACAAAATATTGCACATTTTCAAAGATGGGAGGCCCACTGGAATGGGGAGCTGGCATCTTGGTCACATGGCCTTGAGTGTTCAGCTGGTAAAGGGGGGCCATCGCCGTATTTTTCAGAATCTCTTTACACCTCACTGTATTCACATGCACCAGAGCTTCTCTGGACTTTGCTGATGACAGATGTGTTCTTTTAACATTTGCCGTTTAACTGTCGTCAATGGATTAACTTTTCATATTCTGAGGCGCTAAGGAGAGCTGTTGGTTCCTGTGCAGAAAATGTGTTAAAACTCAATACATTGGAAACAGAACTTAGAAGTAAAAATGCAATGAAGAAGGTAGAACTACTGAGATTCTCCATTTTATGAATAATTTAGAGATACAGTCTGGAAAATATAACAGATGAAGCTGCAAAAAAAAGAACCATGGTAAATTTTTATAAGTTTAACTATGTAACTTTCAGTTTTTAGAACTGTCAAGACTAGGAAGAGAATATGTAAGCTAGCCTTGAATGATTTGGGAATATAAGTGTGTGAGGGTTTTTTAAAATATATTTCATTGATTATGCTATTACAGTTGTCTCATTTTTTCTCCCCTTTATCCCCTCTGCCCTGCACCCCATCATCCCCACATCAACATTTTTCCTGCCACCACTTTCCCCAGCCCCACCTCTCCCCACCTCCTACCCTCATTCTTTCCCCCATTTGGCTTTGTCCATGGGTCCTTTATGCATGTTCCTTGATGAGTTCTTTATAAATACATCTCTCACATTAATGGAAATACCCAGCAGTAGATAATTATTTTGATATATTTTTAAATAACTTTGTTATTGCAAAAATCTTATTTGACATACATTTTGAAATGAAAGTAGTATTCAAATGATTGAAAACAATGCTTCCAGTATGCATGAGATTTTTGCTTTCTGTATACCTCTCCCTTGTTCTTTCTTTTTCTTTTTTTCTTTTTGTTTCTTTCTTTTTTTTAACACATAATTTTTCCAGTTTTTATGTTAGCATAGGTATTTTAAATAACTCTCTGAAATTCCTGCAAAAACCACCCTGAAGATTCAACCTACTCTAAATTGTTAGATGTAATTACCACAAGAAACATGGTACTATACTGAAACAGATCTTTCTAGAACTAGAGATCTTTCAGGGTACACTAGGACTTTCTCTCAAGTACCTGATTCCAAAATTTTAACTTACCCATTAACTTACAGATTTCTGAATTTACAAAAAGCACTCACTGTAGGGCTTGTCTTTGTTGCACATAACTTATATTCTAAATACTATCTGCTTTTCATGCTTTTGAATTCTAGATTTCAATCTAGTGTGGTATTCAATTATAAAAGGCACTCATGGTGCATAGATGGTTATTTAAAATTGTTATATAAATGATCTCACAGCACATAGTTGAACTCTTAAACAGAAACCTAGCTGTGACGCACTTACCATTTTATTGTCTATGTTCTAAAAATAGTAATTGTGTATGAAATAGAATATAAAATATAATATAATCCAGGGTTGTTTTCTGTTTTATAATTTAGCTAGTTCTTTATATAAAGTAAATTCTCCTTATCCTCAGATAACAGAATCTCCTATGCTTCATAGTTTTCTTTTTAACCTTGTGAACGGACACTATTACTGAAAATATTCTTTTAGATTAGCCCCAGTAAGTAGTTTTCATCAACCCTCCTACTTATGCTTTATGATTTATTTATTTTTCTAATTAGAAGCTCAGCCAGGTTCGAATGCCAAAAGCGGCAAGCAGGCTGAAGGGATCGCCTTTTGTTTTCTGGAGTCTGAGGTGTGCGTAACCTGTGTCCCTTGTCGAAATGCGTAACATGAGCTAATTTTTATAATACGGGAACAAGCCTCTCACAGAATTTTTAATAATACTATAAAACCTAATGTTATGTTAAATTCTATTTTTATATTCAACAAGGACATTAGGAGACCCAGCAGTGAAAAGTGTACAGTCTCTTCAGTGTTCCTTGTGTTTCATTACCCTTTAATTCAATACATTTATTACAGGCTAATTAGAGTTTTTAAATTATTTCAACCAACAATATCACCCATATCCATCCAATAAACAGTATTTTTCTTAACCAATTCAAGTTATACACTACCAACTTCAGTCAAGTTATGACTGGCATGTCAGTTACATTTAGTATGATAATTAACCCCAAGGAGGTGCTCTCAGTAGAATACCAACTTATATTAACGCGGCTTTAAAGCTCTCCCACCAATGTGCCACACAGTTGTTACTTACCCGAAAAGTTTCTTGCTCTTGCTTATTTACATGTGTACATTGTTGTAGAAATATTGATGTCTTTTTAAAACAATAAAACAACCTGTCATTTTAATATAATACCCCTAACACAGAAGTTTAGAGATTTTAGGCTATTTGGAAGTGCCTCTAATGTTTCGACATATGCAAACATTTATGAAAGTACATACAATTACAAACACTAGATTTAAAGTATTAAGAAATAGAACGTGACAAATTGAGAAAACATTGATTAGAAATATATATTGTGCAAATATATATATTTTTATTCATAAAACATATATTTGAAAAGGGGCTCACATTGAGTTTTTACATAACTTCCTAAAATCTCTAAGAAAGACATTTCTGGCTTTGGGTAAAAAAGGGTGGATTTTTTTTTTCAGTGGCAATTTATGACTTTTCCCCATTAATCCATTGCATTTAATTTTTACACAGAGTTGAAGATGCTATTTATGTAAATACTATACATGAATCTGTGACAAATATATGTTTTATAAATATCTTCTCTGAATCTGTTTCTTGCTTTTCATGCTCTTAATGGTCTATTAAATCTAGTATCTGTAAGTCATGTATGCATCAAAATTTTCTGAATATAAGTTTAATTATTGAATAAAGATTTTCATGAACCATGAAACTTAGAGATACTTCAAAAAAGCCATTTTATTTAAAACTTAAGTTTTATTAAAAATAACTAGTACAAATAAAATACCTCTTCAATATTACAAAGAGAATAATGTTTGAAAATGTCACCAGTCACTAATTATTATGCTAACATTTCCTTTGTTTTCTATTTTGTTATCTCTGTACCCTCTCAAGCAATATTTTCTTGATTAAGGAAGTGGCAGTCCTTACAATCTTACACATTTCCCCAAGGTGTTGTTTTAATTCTTTTTTTAACTGATCACATTAAGAAGGGCAACATATGTTAAAATGTTCACTTTTTTATGACACTCATGAGGAAAGAGAAGAGTCTCTTGGCAGAAGCAGGATATTACTGCTTTAAGCATTCTAACCCTGAGAGAGCCATTGAGCTGAGTGTAGTGTAAGTTAAACTGATTTCGGTTGCTTTCTTTTTTTCTGGTAAATACCATATCTAGCTATGTGCATAAAGCATATGGAAAAAATATATTTCAACTTTCAATTTAATTTTCTCTACGGAAATCCGAGCATTGTACCTAACGCCATAGAATAAGGTCATGAATCGTATTTCTGAAGTACCCTTTTCGTAAATTCTCCAGAGGATGAGGAAACTAGTCCGAAGTTAATGCTTTAATCTTAACTTTACTTAAACTAACCCCTACCTATGAATGCTGGAGGTGTATCAGTTACCCAATCTAATTAGTTCTGCTACATAATTAGAGATTGTTAATATTCTTGCCAGTAGTCTCAGTGATGTATTATTACCCAGCAACAAAATTAATAATTATGCCTTAAAATGAAAAAAAAATCAACCAGAATTTTATCAGAAAATTGAGAACAAATTTTAAATTCATCACTCAAATTTCACATTATTTTTTTAAATGTTACTTTACTTTCTGTTATACCATACTGTTGGTTTGTATCATTTAATCATTACATGGATAATCAGCCTGATCTACTGAAGTGACTCTTTCTAATTTTTTCATTATTCTAACTGCAACACTGGGAAAAAAGACTGGATGGTTAAAATGCCTGATTAGACCTTATGTGTATGATACTATTGATTGAATATATTTGACTCTATCAGACCTGTATCAATGGTATCTTTCAACCTCTTAGTGTAGACTCAGTGTTAGAAACTCCCCATACTGTTCCTAAAATACTACATCACTTGCAAAAAAGTTTTTCTAATGTGTTAATAGGAAAGTTGTGATATATGTTAAAAAGTTCTCAGACTTCCATGTTTCCTCAGTACCACAACTGTTATTTTTAATTCTATGTTTATTTTTATATGGTTAAGCAAATAACAAATATACCTTTATACACTTAAATTATTTAAAGGTAATTTTTATATAATTTTTTTCATTTGTCTAATTTAGTGATATTCTCATTGACAAAAATGGTAAATATTTTCATTCAGGGGTGTCCAACCTACAACCCGCGGGCTGCATGTGGCCCAGATGGCTGTCAGTGCGGCCCAACACACAATAGTAAATTTACTTAAAACAATTTTTTTTGCTCATCAGTGTGCTAGTGTTTGTGTATTTAATGTGTGGCCCAAGACAACTCTTCTTCTTCCAGTGTGGCCCAGAGATGCCAAAAGGTTGGACACCCCTGATAGAATATCTTCAAGATCTCTCTCTTACACAGGGTCTGGCAAAAATAATGCCCCTTGTTCATGAGTTGGTAATCTATACCAGGTCTTTTATTACAAAATCATAAGCATGTAATTCTGTAACAGAACAATGTCACACTCAATCACACCATATGATATTTTAGGTGACATGTTCAAATTGCTGCCCATTTCATGTAAGACATTCACGTGCCCTACCAACCACACTCAATGACAGTACTTCTACCGGACCCAGTATTTTTTACTCCTATGTTTAAAAAAGATTGTTTTCCGCTATATTGCAGCCCAGTAGACATGGAATGTATTTTACATACTTACAGTGTAAACAGCAATAGGCCTTAAGCACAGGTACACACCTGGGAAACATGACCGCAATCAAGGTAATAGCTGTGTCCACTCTGGTCTCCAGATCCCTTGGTCACACTTACATTGTGGCCCCGCCCCTCTCTCCAAGCAGTAACTGGATTGGATTTCATCCTTCCACGTCTCTTTGCACTTGTTATAACTTTATATAAATAAAATCAGACCTTACATATTAATTTTGCTTGGTTTCCTTCACTCAGCTTGATTGATATTCATCTAGATAATTTGATTTTGATGTGTTTTGTGTAGTCTGATGTTTCTCATACTGGAGCGTTTTTGTTTTTTCATTTCGATGAGACAATAAAATCTGTGAATTTATACTTTTACTCAAATCAAAAACTATTTGGCAACCATACAGTTAACATAGTGTGTCCTTCTGCACGTCCCTCCTCTTCTCTTGGGGATGCTAAGCACACATATATTTGGCCACTGAGTATTGTCTCACTGCACAGAAATGCTCCATTGTTTTTGTCTAGAATTTTCTCTCTCTGTGCTTTTTGACTTGTTTTTATTGATATGTATTTAAGCTTGCTGATTTTTTCCTCTGAAATGTCTAATCTAACATTAATCCTGTGCAGTGAGTTTTTATTTCAGACATAGTTTTCACCTTGAGAAATTGGATTTGGGTCTTTATTGTATTTTTAATGACTCCACTTATTATATCCAATCTTTCTCCTGTCTGCTTGAATATATGGAATGCATACTTAGCAACTAGGTTAATGTCCCTGTCTACTAATGTTATTATCTATTCCATTTTTGGATCTATTTCAGTTGATTGATTCTTTTTCATTGTTTTCCTGTTTCTTTCCAAGTCTGCTAATTTTGCTGGTTGCAGGAGATTGTGAATTTACCTTGTTTAGTGCTGAAAATCTTTACAACCCTATAAATAAGAATATTCTTAAGCTCTTTTGTGTCGCAGTTAAACTAATCTGGAAGAGATTGATCCTTCGAAGGCTTGCCTTCAGCTTCGTGTGTGGCACTGTAGCAGCCTTCGGTGTAAAGCTAATTTGACCCCACTTCTGAGCTAATAACCTTATAATTACTCTACTGAATGCCCAGACGTTCTTGAGGTTTTCCACTTTTGCCAGGTGGGCATGTGATCTGTTCCTGTTCCGGATGGCGCTCTACAGACTGGCTGGTTCGCTCTTCCTCCGGGGTTCTTTCCTTCGCTTCGGGTAACATTTCCACCTGCCTGC
Organism: Mormoops blainvillei; assembly: GCA_004026545.1. NCBI lineage: Eukaryota > Metazoa > Chordata > Mammalia > Chiroptera > Mormoopidae > Mormoops > Mormoops blainvillei. The sequence continues at coordinate 665,993 of PVJD01000039.1, forward strand.
ACACCCCCCAGCACGCAGGGAAGCCAGGAAGGGCACCCTCCCTTTCTCTGCGCGTTTCTCTCCTCCCCAGTACTCTTGCAAGCCCCAGCCTCTTGGGCTTCGTCCCACTCCCATCTCCATCTTCTTGACTCAGGAAGCTGACAGGGCTCTGGCTGACGTCCCTTCCCGAGGTGCAGCCTGGGAGCTCAAGGCAGGAACCTGGGGCAGCCGTAGGACTCACACCATCTGCAGCCTCTCTCTGAAGGTCACTGTCCTGTGTTTCCTGATTCCAGCGTCAGAAAACTGTTGGTTCTTACATTTGCACAGTTCTTTTCTTTTCTTTTCTTTTTTTAGTTGCTTCAAGGGGGTCAAGTAAATCCAGCTCCTGATATTGTTTCTTGGCTTGGAGACGCCCCTGATTTATTCTTAAAACATGTTTTTAAATTACACATTTATTCGGGTAGGAACACGTTTGGGTTTTTTTCAGAAAAACTTGTAGTAGTTATCAGGTTTAATATTTTATATCTTTTAATATCCTTTAGAATTGCAAAAATATCCTGTTTTCAACATGCTTTTGAAAGATTTCATGTGTACTGATGAAGAAAATTTGGAAGTCGTTGTGCAACGGAAAGGTACATTTTGGAAACAGGAAAGTCGGTGCATATAATCTTTCCTACTGTGGGCGTGTGTTTGTTAATTCTTGAGTTTTTTAAACAAAAGTGAATGAAAACTATTCAGTCAACTCTCACCTCTCTTTGAGTTTATGTTTTCTTATTTAAAATTTGGTTCTCATACCACTAGAACAATGGGCAAAGAACCAATTAAGTGCTCCTTTTTTCTTTCATCCTAGCTTTATCGTTTGGTAGACTCTAAAGAAGGTATAAATCTACATAGAGAGTGGAATGGTATTAGGGAGATCAACATGGCAAATACTAAACCCACGCTAGAGGAGATGTTCTTGTGTATATTCTAGGTTGATAACTTGCAATCCAATGCATAAGCCCCTAGGGAACTACAACACAATCATAATCTATCGGGCAAATGTACAGAGCTGTTTATTTTCTCTGCACGGCAAACAGACATTGAGACACTTAATCCAGACACTGACCTTCAGTTAGGCTAAGAGCATGAGGAAAACAGTGTGAAGACACGAGGTCTGTTCTTTCACGAAGAGTCCCGCGTCCGTCCATTGCACTGGCTGCCTCCCAGTTCATCAGCTCTGATCCATACGTATTTCCTCCCAACCCTTTATAAAATTACAATAATATTAAAATGAAATCTGGCATAAGAAAACAAATACTTTCCATGTTTTGAATGCCATTGGAGACAGGATTATTTTACTACTTACTGTACTCTAACAGAAAGATACATAAGAATACCAATACCCACTGCATTGTTAGCCTTCTAAGCAGGAATAGGTGTATGTCTACAGGAGCCAATATCTTGACTGAAATAATTACATAGAAATATCAGTTATGGTAATTTGTAGAATTAGTATGATGAATTGTTAACATTTATGTCTCTTGGTAAAATACATATGGAATACTATATTTTAACACTTGAAATGAAATGTATATAACAGCTTTTTAATGGTTACTATGTATCTGTTCCTCCTAATAGAATTAGAAAAATAATTGGGGATTCTTCTTTCTCTATAATCTGCATAATCATTTAAATACCACTTGCCATACTTTCCATTTTAAAGGGCTTAAAAATATTGTAGGATTTAATAGAAAACTAATGAACTCTAAAAATTAGTGTTAATTTGACCTGCAATGTTTCCAATTAAGTTTACAGGAATTTTTTTATTAGCCGTTCTGAATCCTTATGACCAAGCATATGTAATGGTTGGTAAAGTTACTGAGTTAGATTGTTAATCTAAACATTAAATTTGATTGTATCACCATATTATCTTACAATTAGGATCTTTCTCTAGAACCCAGAAGGAAGTGAGATGTGGCAAATGTTTTAAAGCAGATCACTCATATGTGGTGCCAGCCCTAAGTAAAATTATGCAATAATCTAAGTTTTCTTTCAGCTTAGTTGGCCTTTGTCTTTATGTCCTCCTCTCGTACGGGACTCACTCTTTCTGCCTGAAGTTTAGTTGTTCTGCCATTCCACTCCTATCAGAAATGGATACCATCAATTCCCAGACAATAAAATGAACCCCGGATACCCCTTTGGGCCCACTAAGTGAGGAAGAGCAAATGAAAGGAAGAAATACAGAGGTGAGGAAAGAAGAGAAGAAAAACATTTCTCATTTAGAGGAATTTTTTTCAAGGCAAATGGAATGGCACTTTTATTAAGAAATCTTAAATATCATAAAATTAGCAGAGGAGTTTGTGATATAAGCACCAGTCTATTTGAATTAGACAAGACTTCCTCTATCTTGTATTTTTTAATAATTCAATAAATATTTTGAGCATATGCCATGTGTACTAGCCAGAAAAAAAAAAGTAGAAAATGTATCTTTAGAAAGACTTTCATTATAAATTTCAAAGTTTGACTGTTTTCATGATACTTTACTCAGCCCTCATTAGTGCAAATTGCACCCCCCACCGCCAAAAACATTATCGGCGTACTACAGTTCATATTTTTTAAAGATTTATCTTTAAAAAGTAATAAAATATTTATCAAAAAATAATTACTGATATTACTCTTAAAAGTGATATCACTTTTATTGGAATGTCTTATAAACTTTATAGGCATTTCTCCTAAAATCATATCAAGTGAAAAAATAATTTAATTAGCACCATGGTTTTTTTTGTTACACTTCATGCTGTTCCCCAGAAGTTGGGGATGTTGCTTGCTTGGCCTTTTCTATCAGAATGGAGACAATAATATTGACATTAAAAAGAAAACAAATAAACTATATAAGTCATTTTTAAAAAACCAAGAAAGTAAATATGCTGCTTCACATTTTTACTAGTGTAGAATTTTGGCAAACTTCTTTTTACACCAAACATTTTTTTATAGTGAAAGCCCATGTTATTTCCTTATGTTTTAGCAGATCTTTAAAAAAAAAGTTATCAGATACACTGCTTACAGCAAGAAAATAATATTTTCATCATGGAAAGATATAAATATTAACAAATTAAATCCACCAAAATGTATCATGCCCAAGTGGTGTTAGTTTCTGGATTATAAGTCCAGTTTAATACTCAAACACCAGTTAATTAATTTAATTTGCTATAGGAACAAACTAAAAAGATTATGATCATTTCTGTCAGTACAAAAAAAGGATGTAGCAATACTTAACATCTTTTCATAATAAAACTTCTCAAACTGGGAAGACAATGAACTTCCTCAGTCAGTACCCAAAAATGCTAACCACTAAAGCTGTTTAGTTTATTATTATCTGTAATCATTTCTTGTCAGCTGGTGAAGTGTCTTTTAAGGTGCTTAGCCCATATTTTAATCAGATTGCTTGTTTTCTTATTATTGAGTTTTTAAGTGTACTTAGAATATTTTGGGTAACAGTCTTCTATCAGATATGTCTCTGGGAAATATCGTCTCAGGGTCTGTGGCTTGTCTTTTCATTCTCTAGACATTGCCTGTCACAGAGCAACAGCTTTAATTTTAATGAAGTTCAGCTTATCCATGGTTTCTATCATGATGTGTGTTTTCAGTATTGTGTCCAGAAAGGTATCTTGGTTTTCTTATATGTTATCTCCTGAGTTTTATATAGTCCCTAAACCTGTCAGTTACTGAAAGTGAACGAGGAATGTTGAAATCCCTAATTATAATCGTGGGTTTATCTGTATCTCTGCAGTTCAGTCATTTTTTTGCCAGATGCATTTTGACTCTGTTGTTAGGTGCATGCATGCTAAGGACGGAGGCTTCTTAGAGAAGAGAGCCTTGTTACATGATATACTTTACATCTTACTAGGACCTACTAGAGTCCTTAGACACTACAAAGAGAACACACCGTCAGGTGTGGCTTAGCATATTGTACCCTTCCACATGCACGTTCCTGAAATGTCTAAAATTTTCAAGAACAGCATCTTACTTTCAGTGTATAGCCAGGTGAGTCGATCATGTGAATACAATTTGATGTTTTTATTTCACTGGTATTATGTCATCTAAGTGTATAATAATGGCTATTTTTAAGAACAATAGTGTCTTTTAAACTTTAAAATGATGAGATACGAAGTCACGTGTGGTGATATTAAGTGCTAAATTCAACTAGGAATTATACCCCTATTGTAAAGGGATTTATTTTTGTTCAATGCCTGCACATTGACATGTAGTTGATGCGTGTGCATGTGTGTGCACTGAAAATTCAGGCGACAATGGATGGAACTGATGGAGCACCTAAATGGGACATAATCAATACCTGAAAATACAAGCATCAATAATATATCTACATAGAAAAGGTCAACTATTTCCCTTTCCTTCTTGGAAATTATAAATCATGCAGTAAGTTACAGTTGGGTGAATTTCAGCTCATAGCTTATAACATGTGTGTGAGCCTGTATGTGTGTGGGGGGGTCTTGTCACTCATATGCAGAACATGTGAAGGCAAATACACGTACGGGCATCTTCAGTAGAACTGACCCTGATAAACTTCGGGCAGTGCTTAGGTTATTGGACAGGTGAAATCTGTGCTGTCATTTCCGTGTCTCTTCTTCCGTAGACTGTTGACCTTGAGCTCTAACTTGACTGGGATACAGCTTATAATTTCTGTGATGCAGCCGTACATTACTATTCTCTTTATGTTTTCTTAGCAGCCACACTGATTTGCATTCAATGCAGTTCCTATTTAAAGTGGCATAATTTTATATTCTTAACGCTCAGGGGTACAGAAAGTAAATAGTGCGTTTTCGCCTCACCCCACCACTAATCTGGCGTGATATTAGAGGATTATGGCCACGGAGACTGTGTGGTAGGGAGGGCATTGCAATTTCTTCTTTCCCTGTCTACGAAGGAATAAAAACAATTTACATGTTATTAAAGAGTGACCTATATTATGGATACAAAAATGTCATTAAAACAACATCTCCATGTTTATAAGTACATATGTTTATTGTTTCTGCATCCTTTTTTTTATGTCAAAAGCATTCTTTCATGAAAAAAATGTGGTACTTAGCATTCAAGGGTTATTGTAATGAAAAAGATTATTTAGAGGCTGATGTAAAGCCTGTTTTCCGTTGGTGGGTTCCGTCTTCACCACACTGATTAGAGCAGTGGTTGAAGGATTTCTCGGTAACATCACAGGCGCTCAGTCCGTCAGCAGCGCTGTGCCCAACCTGCAGGGCCGCACCCTAGTGTCTGGTTTGGATAATGAAATTCTGCCTGCATCTTGACTTCTGACAGCTCTCAGCCCTTTCTGCATCTTCCGTTCTTTCCTGTTTTGAGTGGAAAAAGGCTGGCCCCATGGCCCCAAGGCTGCCTAGGGCCCAGGGTGCCATTCGCCCACTTCCGTTACCACTGTGGTGACAAGATGGCCTCTATAACTTCAGTTTTCAGTCCGTAGCAGCATTGGTGAAAGAGACTCCCGTCTCCTTGTTTCTGTGCTAGGGAAGATCAAGTCCACGGGCCTCTGTCCACATTCTGCTTCTCGTAAAATAGGGACGGATCGAACGGAAAGGCGAAAGAGCCATTCTTTAAAAATGTTACATGCACATAGAGTGCATAGCATACCTTTAAAGATTGTAAGTGCCACTTGCAGAATTGATATTGATTAAAATAGATCTAGATTCATTAACTTCAAATAGTGGCCTGTTTTTCACATTGGCTCGTGATGGAACCGCCTGTCGCACAGCCATCCCTCGGCGCACTTGGCGAGTAACGTGGGCCGTGTGTCGGGATGCTCGGGAAGCACTCCTCTGTGGGGCACACGCCCATATTTGTCCTAGACGAAGTGTAGTGGTTTGCGTACCGGCTTTTCCTCAGGTCATTCCGAAGGGAGAAAACAGTGTTTCATTAACATCGTCGACAGTGCACCGCCAACCCCAAGTCACCCTCACTTTCCGGCCCCAGGAACTCTCTAAATCTCGCTCCGCCTAAGCCTAAAGTAACATAATAAAGTATAACAACACAGGCTCTGCTTGTCCATCTTGCACGGGTAAACCATACTTTATATCCTGTTCCAAAGGGAAAAATATATGACTTTTAGACTCATTCCTCAATATTAACCATATAAATAAATGTGAAGTTCCAATGGGTTTAGAGGAAAGGGAACATTATCAAAGAAATATGTGAGCCCCAGCAATGATCCTATTTCCCTAATAAAAAACCTACGTAATCTGATATTATAATGAGTAGTTTGAAGTAAATATTAACATTTACATTTTTTAAAATTACAGGTATATAATTTACATAGACACATTTATTGTTTAAACAGGTTTTCTTCGGTGAATTTATGTTTGCATATATACATATTTTATTAAATCAGTAATGCAGAGTAAAAATAACATTCTTATTCTTCATTTGGGAAAACATTCTCATAATTTGTCTGATAGTAGTTAAACAAACCTGTTTAGAAATAAAAATTATAGATTTTTCATATCATAAAATTTGAAAATGTTACCCAAAATAGGATTTTCTTCCAAATTAAGATGGGCTTGTGCCATCCAACAGAAGCTTTAATTGCATGTGTGGGTGAGCGGCTTCCCCTCCCCACTCTCTTTGAGTGGTGGAAACACATATTAAAATGCCCTCCAGCCTCTCCTACCTTATTTAGAAGAAAATATGTCAGGCAAAAAAAGAAACACAAAACTATACTGTAATTAGGAGAGAATGGTGTCACTGTAATAGTAGGTAGGTAGGCAGGTAGATAAATAAATAGATCTGTATCTTTTAACATTATGTACAAAGATCTGTCCACACAAGACTTTGAAATTGATCTGATAATCAACAGGCTTTTAGAGACTCAAGTTTCTAAGTATTATAATGATGGTGTTTTCCTTTTATTCAAATCCTATTTCCAACAGTAGTTTGCGTTGGTAATTTGCACTGTGAAGACATTTTACTTCTGATCCATACCCCCTTTCACATTTGCTTTCTGTCGGAAAAATTTGTGCCCTGTCCCCATATATTCTCACCAGCAAACCTTTTTCTTCACTGTACTCATCCGATTCAGAACCACACTGCTCATCACTTGACAGGATGCAAAATATAATGGTCATAAAAGGAAAGTCTGCTAAGTTTCACTCCTGACAATTTGTCAAAAGGCACATTACAAAATAATTGGAGAGAAACGGCACAGATTTTTTAAATGTATGGAGCCATTTTTCTTCAATGCCTGACTGGTCAGCTTGCAAGATACCTATTCTCTCCATTATTAACAAGCCAAGACTACAGCTTTCACAAAAGAAATAGGACTGCGCCGCTCTCCTCCTGCACTCGGGTTTGTCGCCATGGACCTCTGATTTATCTGGAAAGTCAACAAGTAACACAATCATTTAGCACATGACTAGTTTATGTTTTCAATTTTACCTTTCATTAAAATCGTTGAGGCTTTTTTCCCCCCTAAGCCTGCAGGAAATATCATAAATAGCAACTGGAATGGAAATAATAAACCAAGAATAATCTCCCTTCTATGTCATTTAATTAATACTTTAATGTCTCAATAAAATTTTAGAGAATTCAGTGGTAATATATATTCTGTGCTTAGTCTATCATACACAAACCATTCAAACCATAGTAGGTTTCAGTGGCTCATTGTTATTTGATCGTATGCTTCTCTTGACAACTTCAAAAATACAACAAATGGCATAAATTGATAATTTTCATCAAGAGGTAAAATTAATATACTTTGGAATTTCAACAGAGAAAAAACAAAACTTCTATTTTAGGGAATTGAGGATCTAGGGAAAAGAGATAAATGGGAAAAATAAATCTGAACTATATGCTGTTTTATTAAAAATAAAATAATATTAAAGAGTTAAGATGATGTCTGTATTAAAACAATTTAATTGTATTGAGATAAAATATGGGTAATAATAAACAAGATTTTAAACAATAAACATGATAATAATATTGCACAGGACTTCTGCAGCTGCCAAATAGTGCTGTTAATTAAACGCCAATGATAACGATGACAGAGTCATGTTATTCCTGATGCACTTATCCTGCCATGTGTGTCTTATAAAAATAAGAAATAGGGGAATCTTTTCTACTATTCTGAGATGATAGCTGGTGAAGAATTTGCTTCTGGAAATATTTGATATTTTTCTGAATGAAACTAATGAAAATATTTTAAGGAATAATAGTTCATGAGTTTTTTTCTGATAATAAGTGACATGTATCATTGATGAATAATACTATTTCCTGTAAAGTATTAATATTCACGATATAAGCAATACAGTATCCTGTTTTCCTTTTGTTTCATGAGTCCTTCCTCTTCTAATTAAATTAAATTAAATTCAGTAAATTAAATCTACACACTTTCAAAATGATTTCTGTCAGGTTCAATCTGTCCTTTTAAAGCCATTTCAGGAAAACAGCACATTCTCCATTGAGATAATTATTATGGATTCAAATTCTATATTAAGGGAATATTGGGTATATATGAGGAAGATTTCCATTTTCCTTTCTATTATCAAATTAATTAAATAGTTAATCAATTAAAATAATAAGAAAAACACATTCAAAACATCCAGAATCAGATATCTATTAGAAGGAATTTTTCAAAGTCGATTTATTTTCTTTTCAAGAAATATTAGGTAATGACCAGTTATTAAATACATAGCTTCCATAAACCATTTATATACAAAATTTAAAATATCACGTGATAAGTGCAGCATATTACCTAGTCTAACTCTACCAGGATTATCCAAAATTCCCCTGATATTACATTCATTTTTTGTCCATGTATTAATTTTATAAGTTGCCTTAATTTTATTCAACCTTCTGTAATGGCCTAAACGTTTTAGTGAGAATATACTGAAGAATAAATGAATAGAAACTTATTGATAGTTTTTTATAAAACTACAAATACTCTTACCATATGATTCAGCAATAACACTCCTTGGTATTTACCTAAAGTAGTTAAAAACTTATTTTCCCACCAAAGTCCTGCACATGGAAGTGCACAGTAGCATGATTCACAATTTCCCAAACTTGAAAGCAACCAAGTGGCTGGATGGGTAAATAAACTGTGGTACATCCAGACAATGAATTATTATTTAGAAGCAATTTGTCAAGCCACAAAAAGATATGGAGGAATCGTGATTAGATGTCAGTGAGTTAAAAAGAGCCAATCTGAAAAGATTACATATTATATGATTCTAACTATATGATATTGTAGAAACTGCAAAATTATGAATAGTAAAAATATCATTGTTTGCCCAGGGTAGGTAGGGTGGGGGTGGGGTAGGGAAGAGTAGGAAGAACACAGAGAATTTTTAGGACAGTAAAAATACTCTATGATCCTATAATGATGGATACATGGCGTTATACATTTGGCCAAACTCCTAGAAGGCACAACGCCAGGAATGAATCCCAAAGGAAACCACGGACTTTAGGGGATAATGATGTGTTAATGTAAGTCCGTCAGTGAGAGCAAGTGGGCTACTCTGGAACTGGAGGCTGTTAATGGGGGACGAGGCCATGCCTGTCTGAGGGTGGTCAGCGGGGTAGGGGGTACACAGGGGTCTCTCTATGCCTTTTCCTCAGTTTGGCTATGAACCTGAAACTACCATAAAAAATAAAATCCATTAAAAAAATCTTTGAAACTAAGTTGCCACTGTGAGAAGAAAACACCATATTAGAATTTATTTAAGGTCTTCTTGACAAACATACTCATATGTCTATTACACATTTGACCTATTTTATAAAGTCTTCTAATTTTATATTTCTCATATCCTTAATTTTAGCTGTTTGATTGAATCCAAGTTAGGGTCTATAACTAGTTATCTATTTAATAATTGTAGCTAGGCCAGAAAGCGTAAAAAATAAGTTATCAATGGTGAGGGTGAGTTAAAATAAATGGTTCAAAATTTGATGAACAATTATTATTTCCATCCTTTTCCTTTTCAACAGAAATGCGTTTATTCTTTGATATTTTTAACGATAACTTACAGGACATATAGAAAAGCTTACTGAGAATAACAGTTAACTTAGAACTGTAGCCTGAGTATCACAGAAACCATGTTCATGGCTTGATACAGTTGTACTATAACAAAGCATTTGCTTTACTATACGATTTTAGAAAAATCATGCCTTCCATGTTACAGAAGTAACAGACATGTATTCTCAAGGTCTTGATCGGTCTCCATAAAATTATACCCATTCGAGGTCAGTATCTTGTGTTCTTTTTCTAGGGGTAGTGTTATGAAATATCACTCAGTGAATACTTACGAGATTTTGTTTGAAGACCTAAAAAAGAAGTAAATCTTAGGAGTGGAGCTTATAAGAATGGCAGAGTGAAGAGTTTGATTGAGAAAGTCAGTAGAGTTATAACACTGAAAGAAATGTGGGCCTTGAATCTGTAGCCCGTGGCTGTCAGCACACGAAGCTGAAATTCTAGTCGAACTGCTCCGCGACATGGCTGCTCTATGTGCAACTCACTAAGACTCACGTGCCATGCTTTCGTTTTGGCGTGGTGGCATTCTCTTTCTGACCCTCACTGGTCTCCTGCCCCATCGCTGTGGGGTAATAATTCCTCACAGGAATCTGTTGGTATTCATTATATATTCCTACATTTTATAACATGTTGGCTATCTATTTTAATCATGCTTTATCTTAACATAATTCAATACAAGATTAATACCTTTTGGATTAGATATAATCATTTTCCCTAATGTTCTTATTTTTCCTTCATAATAAACCTAGACAGTTATGTGCCAAATTGAATAAAAGCAAACATATGAAATATAAAATATTATCTGATATTATACAGATGCTTGATGTTTTTTAACATCACTGGAAATTAGCATTTGTGTTTTAAGAAGCACCGTAATTATAGAAAATTCTATACTTGTTTGTATTCTTTCGAGCACAATGTTAAAGGATATGGTGTTCAAAGTTTAACTATACCCCTTCATTATGCTTTCTTTTTCAAGAGAAATTTAGATTATTTTCCTTTTTAAAAATTGTTTAATGTATGTATTGGTGAACTGTATTTTGTTCGTACTCCTTGCTACAACCCAGTACTTTTATCTTTACCTGATTTCTTATAACTGGGCGCAGCATTTGGGCCTCTTCCATAAGTAATTGCATATTATATTAATCTCCAAACTAGTTACAGTCACTTGAATTATGATACACATTAAAAGATAGACTTGCCTACCACAGCTTTCTCTTTAAGCAAAAAAAGCCCTTGCAAAAAAAAAAAAAAAAACCCCATCCATTAGGAAGAATGATTCTTTTGCCAATGACAAGATAGTCAGAGAACATCACTACGATACTACAAAAATTTCACGTTAGTTGTTATTTCACAATCCTTGGGGTACGGTTTTCAATATTATAGCGTTTCACATGCAACAAACTGCGACCCACCCTGGTACCTGTGAATGGTTTGTATTCCGCTGCTGAGAGTATAGAAACCTGGGTATGAGATAAAAGAATCTTTACCACTCAAGAAATTAACCCAGTTTTGCTTGTATCTACCTCCGCACTTGCATCCAGATCTCTATGAAACGTTTTTTGTATTTTCATTGATTTACAATATTTCCTACACATTTACTTAGGATGATATCCTTTCAGAGTTCTTGCGCTTCCAAAATATCTTCATATTGTGCTGGCATTTAAACACTATGTTCCCTGGATACAGGATCATGCGATCCTAGCTCTTTCCTCTCCTTTATTGGTATAGTTAATCCATTGTCTTCTACCTCTCAGTGTTGCAGTTAAACCCACACTCCCTTTTTCCATTTTTTTATTTAATAGTTTTATGTACCGAAAATTGATAAGATACTTTGATACTTAGACTTAAGAAATTCATGAAACTTTAGGCTGAAAGTCTATCACTTTTTAAATTTTGCTAAGTTCTTTGAATTCTTAAATATATACATTTAATCTTGCCTTAGCCCTAAGAAATTTACTCATTTATAGCATTTATAAATCTTTATTTTTCTCTTCTAAAAATGTTAGGATTCTTAATACTGTCTGCATAGCGTTATTAACATTTAAAATATTATCTCCAAGTTTTGAAGGTGATTTTTATGATCACCCATTTTGGAAGCCATTGGGATATTTTGAATTATATTATTCCTTTGTTCAGTAGCTATGTTGATATTTGATATTTTATAGATGTGTGGATATGATCTGCCTTGATTCAAATAAATATAAATGAATTCCAGCAAACATGGTACAGAGACTGAAAATGGAGAGGCCCTGTGGTAGAAAATATTATTCACCTATCATTATTTATTAATCACAGGACATGCATGTTCTTCTGGTGGGCCACGTGTAGTTACCAGAGTGATGCCATTGTGTTTGGCCACGTGACTTGCTTTTTCCAGAGAGTGTGAATTAATGTGATGAAGGCCAAGTAGATTCATCGATAACCTTGATTTTGCTGAATGTACCCCCAGGTGGTTTAGTGGCTTTGCTCCCTGGTTTTTCCCGTAAGCAGGTTATTAGATCCAGAGGTTTGTCCGACCTAGTCCAAGTTTTCAGCAATACCACTTTGTGGTTGACAGTGCATGTTTTTGTGCTGGCTTTGTTGTCTTTGTAAGAGCAATTTTTTATGAAGTTAGTGGTCAGTGATGACCATTGACTAACTCCATTATTTCATTTTGGTGTTGAAAACCCAGCTTTTCTTATTCTATGAATCCTTCCTCATGCTAGTAGCTGAAGTACTTTCAGAATGAGAAATTTTATGTCATCAAATGTTTAATGTATCACAGTACAGTTTATGCATAAAAACATTTCTTATGTATCTTTTCAATTTATTGAAAAGGATTCAAAATAATAGAACTATTCCCTACCATGAGGATTTATATTTTTAATATTTAAATGTTATTTTTAATGTCTTTAAAAATATATTTGATGTTTTTTTAATCCATGGCATTTATACTTCCTGCTGGTGTTCCAAACTGCCCGACTGTGGCTTGCAGAAACATCTTCAAATCCGCTTACATTAGTCCTTCTTAACTTTAAATACCATTTCTGACGCTGAGCCTATTTTTCCCATAATAGCGGCCCTCGGCATCTGGTTTTTACTCTACCATGGCAATACGTCCCAATCTCACGCTGTGCATTTTCTGCCTCAGTTGTTAAATTAGTCATATTACATCAAAAATGCTTTTAATGGTAAATTATATTTGAGACCACAATACGAGCTACTGATTCTACTCTTTTACTGTATGAATTGTTCCTTCTAGATATTTTCAATGGATAGAATCAGAAGTTGTGTTTATGTGTGTGTAGTACTGTAGTATATGGTAAGTTTAAGTGATATTTGAAATTCAAATAAGAATTAAGGATTTTCATTTGTTTTTTACTTAAATTATTTGTTTTATATTTGCATCTATTTTACTTTAAGGTAAAAATCTTGGTTCCTAATTAAATCATTATGATGAATTGTTTCATCCCATTGAAATGAATATGTAATATATGTTAATAATTTCAGAAGAAAACATTATTAATAACCCTAATTACTTACAGTTCTAATTTTTTCCAAATGTATGTGTGTGTGTATATAATATATTCTTAACTTCACACATTACCAAGAAAACTGTATACACATGACATGAGCAGTGTCCCATATATGATATATCCCGTATATGGCTATAGAATCATTTTTACATGTTTCTGTTACTAATGTAAAGCTTTTGCTAAATAAGGACATATGTATTAAATAATTTAGCAAATTACGAAGTTCTTTAATGCTACCATAAAACATGTTAAAACAAATGTTGCCATTCAAATTTATTTTATTACATTTATTTATTTGGATTGTTCATGCTATTACAGTTGTCCGCATTTCTCCCCCTCTATCCCCCTCCCCGCAACCCCACCCCTATTCCCACAGTCAAGCGCCACACCTGTGTTCTCGTTCATGGGTCATACAAGTATGTTCTTTGTCTACTTCTTTCACCTTCACGATTCAAAAACTCAGTTGCTATACATTAACGTGGCTTTAGATGCAGGGGTATCCGACTTTTTGGTGTCTCTGGGACACACTGGAAAAAGAAGAGCTGTTGGAGCCACACATTAAATACACAATCACTAACGAAAACTGATGAGCAGTAAAAAGGTTTTAAGTAAATTTACGATTTTGTGTTGGGCCGCGTTTGTAGCCCTCCTGGGCCGTGTGCGGCCCATGGGCTGTGGGCTGGACACCCGTGATAGAGGTTCTTTGTTGTGACATTTGTGCAGCAAGTTTGTTAAATATTAACCCTTGTCTGCAATTATTGTGCAGAAAGACAGCTGAGGGACTAAACACATAAATTGTGTTCTGTCACATGCACAAATATATGCAGCTTTAAATATACAGGGTACACGCCGAATGCTCATGTAGCGTAAACAAAAAAGTAATGAATCTGGCTGACGCTCCTGTAAATATTATGATACTCAATTTCATTTGTAATTCAACTAGAACATAGTGAACGTAATTTCCATCCCTCGGGGCTGTTTATACTCTGTATAGCTAGACAATTTTCTTCTCTAGCTCTGTTTTATATAGTTTTTGCTTTAGTTTCTTAGTAAGAATTCAGGTATTAACCTTCTTGGTTCTAGAAAAATAAGAATCTACCTGAAAAGCCAACATTACAAATTTTCCAAGAATACATGAATAATCTGACATAATACCTTTAAATTGGCACATTTTTAAATAGTCTGGTAAAACTGGAATATAGTAAAATTGTTTTTATTTTCCACTGTGCTTTTAGAGAATAGTTCATTTTATTTTCATGCCCTATAAATAAGTGCATGTAAAACTAACGTAACATTAACTTGCTAGCTCTTATTTGATCAAGACAATACATTTGTATATTACATGGCTTTCTTTAATGCGATTTGTTCATCTACATACATTATTTTTAAAAGTTTAAGTATAAATAACTGAAGTCGTGAAATATAAGTTGGGCATTATATATGCAAATATGTGATGAATAGAAATAAATAATTTATTTTGAAAGTTAGTTGCCAAAAATGTGCAGACTGGATAACTTTCTTATGATTATTATTGAATTAGTATTTTTGCATTATGATCATGAGATTATTAGAATTATGAAAATGAGAATAATAATAGTGGTGAGTATGTGAAGCAGTTTGTATTAAAACTTGTATTATTATTTATTAATTAGTTTTCCATATGAATAATATAAACCTACTTTTCCCCCACCCTTTGTATAAATACACATACACTTCAGAACATTCTTTTTTTTAATGATGAAAAATAAGATTAAAATAATTACAATGAAATTTCTTTTAAAATCATATTTATATAAAATAAGGCTGACTGTGTATCTATAATAAGTAAAGTAAAATCCATTTGGAGTTTCACAGGTCTTTTGAAAGCACATGTACGTGAATTATATTTTCAGCAATTTGAGTAGGTCTTACAAACAGGTGTTTGACTGGAGAGTTCGTCATGAATTAAATTAAATAAAGCATATGACAAGTTGATTCCCACATATATTTGCGACAACAGTGTGCATATATTAAAGACACCCATAGGGGATCTTTGTAGTTAAGTCAGTGTGGTCTGCAAGTATTTTCGATCAGACACCCCTTTAAGAAAGAAAAGTTTGGATCCACCACAGTCATTTACAAATTATATTCACTTATTAATCTATGAATATAGTGTGTGTGTGTGTGTGTGTGTATAGTTGTAGAAACATATAAATGGATTAACATAAAATACAACAATTTCTAATATTTTTCTCATACGCCTTTAGTATCACCTTAGACCCTGTCTTTTCCACGTCTCTGATTACACTATCAATTCTTACTCTGAGCAAACTATCTATTTCTACGATGAAACATGAGAAAACTTAGTGCATAGGAGTGTCAATTTGGGGGCAGTTATTTAAAGGCTTGGCTTGATTATATTAGTCATTAGAGGAAAACCATTTTCTTTCATGTGTCATAGTTTACAAGGCACTTTCACACGGAAAATCTTCTTCGATCCTCACAAATGCCTCGTAGTCTGAACAGAGCCCCATTTGGGAACTAATACTGTTGAGCTTCGCAGAGCCTGGGTGTCATTCCTGGCCACAGAACCAATAATAATAATGTGTGTGATGGCAATTCAATCTTGCAAATGATGGGCATGTCAGGCTGGAGTCAGGGCTTAGAAAGAGGGTCCTCTGGGTGACAGAAGAAGGATTCGGCTGGTCGTGGTAAAGCACAGAGGACTTAACACTGGGGGTCCCAGTGGAGCTGGGTCAGGAAGTGCATGCGAAGTCCAAGTGACAAAGCCGAAGGATCAAGACCCCGGCAGCAATGGCGCAGACAATGTGGGGTGAAGGACCAAGTTCAGAACTTCTCTGAAGTCCAGGTGGTTGATAAGTTTTATATAAAATTATCTGTGCATGTGCCCGTGTCTTTGTGATTGCGGGTGCATGTGTCCAGACAGGAAACATACAGTCTCTGGATTAGAAAACAGTTTATTTCTCACAGAGAATCTCAGTGCTGGTTCCCCGAGCCCTGAACCCTTGGAGTGACATAGTGACAGCCTAGTGCTCCCTGGTTCCTGGGTCAATCCTGACGTCATGTGATTCAGAGCTGATGGGGGACAGTTAGCACATGGGCCCCACCTCTCCTTCGCTGAAAGAAAGGCCTTCGCTTTGGAATATAAAATTATACTGGTAGTATTTAATACCTCTGGGGAACAGGAACCAATGTCCCAAACTCATATTCTCAGCTCTACCAAAAACTCCAGGGATGGGACTTCCCGGGTATTTTCCAAACTGCGGAGCAAGCTTTTCAGACACACACACACACACATACACACACACACAATAAAATAAAATTTAAAAAAATAAATAAATAAATAATTGTGTCCATTCCATGCCATTTTAAAAATATTTTCTTCCTTACCTCCTTTATTTTCCCCCTTAAATATTTATTTTCCAACTGCATTTCCATAGCATATTCATTTTATTGAATACATGAAAACATGTGCTTTACCTCCTACTGCTTGAGAAAAGCTACTGGCTGGACATCCTGCACAAACTCTGCGGGAGGGAAGAGCTAGAGGGGCCGCTTCTGAGATGCTGTTGTCTGGTTTTCTGGTGTGACCCAGAGATGAAGGGGAGATCAGGAACGGGAATCATGAAAAGGGGGCACTCATAGGGCGACTCTACTTTATAATGCTATATTTATTCAAAGAACATTTTTCTTTCCCTTTAGCAAGTTTTGATCAATTACAGTAGCTCAGAATTTCATGGGCATCTATGACCTGCAAAATACAATAAGCTGTCAATGGATATGATGAATTAGTCATAAATCTAAGACCACAAAGTCATTACTGTTTAAACATTGACAAAGTGCATCATGTTTTGAAATGAAAGGCTATTACAGAGCATTATTAATAAAAGTACTCTTTTACTTATCAAAGCTCAGGGGTAGCTTTACCAAGTTAGTTTCCACAAAAGCTTTAACAAGATGAACGTATGTACAACACTGTCAGGTGCAGCTAAGGAAAGCTGGAAAATAACTGACAAAAAAAAAAAGAGGCCCGGGAGACATTTATCCTTTCCTCGCCTGCACCACAGACACCGCCTGACAACTCATCCTGTTTTCTGGTGTTAAGTCTGAGAGATTACATATCTGACATTGGAGTCTTATAGGTAAATGCAAGACTCGCTTGTTATAAAACAGTCTCTGTAGACATTCGCAATATCTTGGCATCACTTCTGAGAAGAGACAAGGCATCGCAACGATAGCTAACTACAACCACACACGTTTTTCTACTTTCCTACCTTCTAGTGTAGAATCTGCAAAAATGAGAATACAGGATGATTTTTACCCTGTTAGGTGTGTTTATTGCTTTATATGTGTGATGACAGTGGGGGAAATTTTGAAGGATCTCATGATGGCATATTAAGAAGAAATACTTTACACAGTTACGCTGTGAATATATGTTTTTATTTGGGGACTTGGCAGCATACTCAGCACCAAATTGTGACTGCTGTTCCAACTAACAATAATTTTATAAATGACAAAGTGAATATTTAAATATATTTATAAATAATAAAGTAAATATTTATAAACAATGAAGTTATACATTATTAATTAAGTTACACTTAATAAAATTTTTCGATGTGATATAAAATAGCATCATGTATTTTTGAGATTTTAAAGACTGCATATGAACACATAGACAGTTACTAACAAAAGATTTTAAGTTTAAATGATATTTGGCATTCCGAAAGAACTTTTACAAATACTGTGTTTGTTGCAACTAGGAAAATGCTAAATTTTCTAAGTAACCATGTATCTATTTTAGTTGTTGGAAGCTCTCTAACCCGTAATTCTCAAACGAAACTAAATCCAGGGAAAATCTATTAGCATTTATATTCCTTAAAAAAGAAGATAGATAGTCTATAAAATCTAAAAGAATATACACATAAAATCACATATATATATAATTATTTCTTTAGTTCCCCAGTGGTTTATTGTTATTCAATTCAGAAATAACCCTTGGGCAGTGAGAAATTGGTTCCTGTGTTTAGTATGTAAAACTTAGAAGACAGTAAAAGAGATTTGCATTAAATTTTTTATACTTTGTAAAGTTGGCTCTCTGGAGATTTGGGTAACAGAATTGATCAAATCTTTTACTTTGAAGAGTGAAAAGAAAATGAACCATTTTCTTCCTTTTCAATATGTACAACTTTTAAAATCACACACAAAACCACCCATTTGAATTTGCACTTTTTATTAAATCACTTTTTTATTGTTATTCTATTACAGTTGTCCCATTTTTTCTTCTTTGCCCTCTCCACCCAGTCCACTCCCTGCCCCCACTGTCAATCCCCACACTGTTGTCCATGTCCATGTGTCATTCACACATGTTCTTTGTCTAGTCCCTTCCCCTTCTTTTCACCATTATCCCCCTCCTCTCTCCTCTCTGGTGCCTTTCAATCTATTCCATGTCTCCATGCCTGTGGTTCCATTTTGTTTGTTACTTTATTTTGTTCATTAGATTCCTCTTATAGGTATTAACTGAAGCAAAACTACAGGCTTCCTATAGAGCAGAATTGGCATGAATCTCCTTCCCTAGCAGCCTTGACGCAGTCAGATGGTCACGGACATTATCTCTGAGGAACCTTGTAACGGGAAAAAATCACAGATCTGGGGTAAGCAGCAGATGAAAGCTAGGAACCTCGTGGCACAAATCGCGCCAGCAAATCGGGCAGCAGGTCCCGAGCTACCCACGCACTGTGCGCGTGGGTCCTGTGGCGCTCAGACGGCAAGTGGGGCTGGGACCACCCGAACCCATGTCCGGTAGGGTGGAGACTGCTGCACCGCTCAATAACCGACCGAGGAAAATAATAAAGCATGAAGGTACTTGGTTTCAACCCAAATCTCTAAGATTTTGCTTAATTTGTAGGAGGTATAAACATGAAAATTAAACACTGAACAAGAGTTGACTGTTCAAATGTATTGAGAGGCAGAAGTCAGAATTGATCCTATTTTTTTCCAACAGCTTGTCACAATGCGTTATACGTGTGTCAAATATTTATTAAAAATACCTTTAAAAGGCTTTTTTATTTCTGCAATAATCCGGTATCAGGTATATAATTATATATGTGTGTGTATCTCATCCACATTTGCTCAGGTTCTTAATGTGTCATCTGTGCGTGTGTTTGCATACATATGTATGCATGCGTGTATATGTATGTATCTGTTGTTTGCCAGCAAATTTCACCTATCTTATTTTTTATTAATGCTATTTAATTAACAAAATAATTCTATTTTTTATTTGTGAGTAGTGGCATTTTGAAGAGTGATTTTCTTTTCTGTAAACTGGCCTTAGTTTCACCCAGGTTCTCTTTTCCTTGATTCAAAGGAGTTACAAATTTCATGCATTTTGACAGGATATTTGGGAAATTGATCCCCAGATCAATATCCCTGATATTTTAACACTTTTCTATTTATTTCTCTGTGTGGTTCCTTGGATAGTTGAACTTGATACTCAGCAAATATTTTCAAAAGTAAACTTCAGACAGCAAAAATCAATTTATTAATCGCTGTGTCTATGAAAAAAAGCGATTTTTTAAAATATTGCCTCTTTAGGAAGACACGTAGCTTTTCCCACTAGCCAGGAAATGTGAGGGGTAGATACAACTGAGAAATCTCTGCCCTTAGGAATGACATTGGACCTGTGTGAGTGGCTGTCCGATTCCATCTGTCCTTGGACAGCACCCTACAAAGAGGCCTTGACTGGCCAGCAAAGAGTTGACTGTGGCAGTTCCGAAGGAGATGGGCAATGTGTTGTGTGGAAGGCCACCGCTCTGATCAAAGAAGGGAAAAATGGAGAAGACCAGTGGACCGAACTGCATGTCATGTTCGTTGCAGTGGTGAAGGAATTGAACAATGATAAAAAGCATCTGTGTTTTCATTTTTGCCAGCTCATGAATGATGGCCAATTGCCTTGCCATGAGTTCAGTCAGGAGAGCATTAGAAACTTAGTCTATTGGAGGGATGCCCATTTGGAGCATGGCTACGTGGAAATCACCATGAGAAGGCAAGGGGCTCAGGAAAGCAGGACCTGTGTCGCACACCAGAAGGACCACCTTCCATGTTTAGAAGGTCATTGGAATCACCAAGTACACCTTTGGGGGCACCCCTTTGAGGTTGCCACCTGGGACCCTGACATAAGTGGACATGAGTGAGGGGCTGCAATAATGTAGAAATGGATTAAATAATTTTTTATTTTTTGTGCCTGTGAACTGAATTTCAGATAATTGATTGAGCTTTGTCTTTAGTCATTTAATCTCTCTTCATCTGTGTCTAGTATGTTAATCTCATGTAGGGAGAGTTTAATTTTTGTTACTTTTATTTTTAATGATTTTAACTTCAATATTTTATTTCTAAAATTTCCTTTTTTTTTCAAATATCCACTCCTAGATTTAACAGTATTTTGATGTCTTGCTTCTGTTTGCAATTCCTTCCTTTATCTTTTGATTGCGATGAGCATAACATACTATATAACTGATAGTTCCCACGTAAGAGGTCCCCCCGAGTCAGATTCTGTGGCTTCTTCAGACTCCATCATACCTCCTTCCTGTTGATTTTTCATGGCCTTTACTGGAGCACTCATATACATGCTTCATTTGCATGTTGAATGCTGTAAGATCTGGTTTTAGTGTGAATTTATTGATCGAGAGTTCTGTTTGTTTCTATGCGGCACTTGAGACACTTGGCCCTACTTTAAATTCATATCTAAGCTTATAATGACTTGGACCATGATCTGGAATACAACTCAAATCCTATGTGAAAGGCACTTGGAATTATGAATTCTCAGAGACCTCCTGTGTCCTAAGGGAGGACTGTAATCTAGTTTATCCTTTCCCTGAAAGTACTGATCTGTGGGGATTCATTTTTATGCCGGGTCACCCGGCACCGCAGACATGCCCATATCACAAGCTCAAGTGCTTATATATCATCCTCTGTGGAACATGAAAACAAACTGAAAAAGGAAATGTCTGAGTTCTGCGACCTCCTCAGATCACCTTGTGGTAGCTGCTGGCTGGGCCCACTGTGTTCAGTGTTTGTCTTCATCCTTCCTTTCGGTCTCACAGTCTCCCTGCCTTTCTTGCAAGTTCGTGCACATATTTTGAAGTATATGCATTGCTATATTTTGTCAGGCATTTAAGTATTTTGTAGGAGGTAGATTTACAGACTACATAGTCTATAAGTGTGAGGAAATTTCGTCAGCTCTATGATGTAGAGTAAAACACTATGATTAATGGAGTGACTTAAAAAAGGGGTCATTTATATACCTCAGGATTCCCTGAGCCGCAAGCTTGAGTTGGGGCCAGCTGGGCCACTCTAAATGGCTCTTGAGATGTATCGATTAATCCCACGAGCAGCAAGAGAGAGTGAGCCTAAATGAATGAGAATTTTCAAGGCACTTCTTCTGTCATATTAACTATTATCCCATCAGCCAAAGCAAGACACATGGTCAAATGCAGTTCAACAGTTAGTTTAAAAGACTCCACCCTTTTTATGCGCGAGTCCGTGTCACAGATAAGTACCAGCAAACACACAGGGGAAGATTCACAGCTATAGTTGCTACATACCCCCAAAAAGAGAATTTCCTTATTATTGACTTCGATGTAATTTTCCTTTTATGCGACATTTATGTCACCCTTTTTAATTATTAAAATAGTCATTATTTTAGTCCCTGAGTGATCTTGAAAAATTAATATATTATTCTAAAGCTAGTTAAAGCTCTACAATGATAGGTGAATAACATTTTTCATTTTTACCAACTATTTAATTAAAGAAATGTTTAAATATGTATGTATTTTATAAAACTTTTAATTGAAAAAATATTTGATTTTTTAAATATTCATAAGATTCTGTTCTCAGCGTTTATCAGCTTGGATATCCTAAAAAATCATAATAATGCTTAATTAAATAAACACATATGATAAAACCTAGTGAAAATAAAGGAAATAATAAATGCAAAATTCAGGATAGGAGTTAGTTATTAAAGGGCAAAGGAAGAAAATGTTGAAATCAGGGATCGATCCAAAGAGAGGTTAGTATTCCTCCTCTTAAACTGGGCATTGGGTACCTGCAAGTCCGTTGTGTATTTTATGATGGAATATAATACTGCCGTGTTGTACAAAAGTAGGAAATTGACTTTGTTCTCAATAATTGTTACTAAATCAAACAGATAGCCTAATTCAAACTTGGAGTCTTGTCTTCTCATGTAAACCACATGCAAAAAACAATCTCAATAGGATTGTTGATATTAATATTCAAAGAAAAGTAGTACCATTGCTAAAACAAAAGAAAAATAATATTTTCTTGATTCATTAACATAAATCCTAATTATCTGTTCACTTTCAGTTAGTTTTAGTGTTTAAATAATCATTATAAATACAACTTGTTTTATTTTGCTGTAAGGTATATGAGTGCATTTCCTGGTAGAATCTTACAATTGTAATATTTACACATTTTTTGCAGTTACTTAAAGTAGTATAAGCAGTTAGGCTGGAATGAGCTGACAGAACAGGGATTTCCAAGGGAAGTTCAAGCCTAGCAATAAATTCTATGGGAAAATAAAGTGTATTAAGGAATAGTAGTGTTGCGTGCATCCAAAATAAGTGAGTTCAGTGGTAAAGGCTAAAAAAAAAAAAAAAAAAAAAAGAAGAAGCTGGTTGGCCACACATAGACACAGGTGATTCAGACTGTGGTTTTGTGATTTCTGGAACCCAAATACCTGATGACTTCAACATTGTTTATATCATCTTTACCTAATCAGAGACTACATTTATTTTATTAAACTGTATTCATTTCTCGCTGTTAACAATTGCCACAAAATTTGTCACTTAAAATGCCACAAACACTCTTTTACAATTTCAGAGACTAGAAGCCAGAAATCAGTTCCACCAACGGGTGTCAAGGTGCGGCAGGTTGGTCCCTTCTCCTGCTGTAGCAGGAAAATGTGTTTCCACACCTTGCCCACCTGCTAGAGACCACACGTGCCTCACGGCGGGAACCCTTTCCTCCCTTTCAGAGCATCTCACTCCAACCCCCGCTGCACCCTCCGCTCAACCTCTCTCCGGTTTCCATTTCTCCTGAGTCCCTTTTATAGAGATTGTTGCGATTATTGCATCAGCCCACCGTGATACACCAGGATAATTCTAGATAACCCATCGAAGGATAAAAAACCGCACATAAAATGTCCCTTTTGCCATATAACATGCCCTCCGCAGAGCAGGGATTAGGGTGTGGACGCGTTTGGCCGCTGCGAGCCAAACCCAGCCTGCCCACCGGCAATGAGTCTGCATTCGGCAAATGAGAAACTAGGGACTGTTTTGTGAGTGTATGTTGGTTTTTGCTCCAGCATTAGTCTTCATCGATGTCAGTAAATTTCAACATCCTGATCTCAACACGCTAAAAATTTTAATGAAGTTTCTACAAGTGACATTAACGCTTGCGAAGTAAGTACCTTGGTGTATGAACACAGGGATAATTCTGTAAGGACAAATAATACATATTTTTTTCATCCTCACCCAACAACATGCTTATTGATTTTAGAGAGGGGAAGGGAAGGAGAGAGAGAGAGGGAGAGAAACATCAATTCAGGAGAGAAATATCAATCGGCTGCCACATTCTTCCCAACTGGGGAAAGAACCTGCAACCCACATATGTGCGCTGACTGGGAATCGAACCTATGACCTTCAAGTTTTGGAGACAATGCTCCAACCAACTGAGCCACACCAGCCAGGGTAATAAGAACAAATAATATTTTTTATACAATTTCCCTTAAGTGCTACAAGTTAATAGATTATCAGATTCCTTCTAAAACTGTCCAGAAAATAGCTCAGAAGTAATAAAACAGAAAACAGCAACAAGAAAAATAAAACACGATGGCAAAGAGAATGAAGGATTTGACCATGAATGAGTCATAAAGTTTGCATTATTTATTCTTATTAAGATAGTGATTCCAGAGGGCAGCATCTATAAACCCATTATTTAACTTAGCATTAAAGTCATAATTCTATTTAGAAAGCATTTTAGGACTTGGAAAGAGTGCTACGGTCAGAAGATGTTCTTAACATCAGTGGCAGCTGAGAAATGTAAGGAAAGAAAGCTACAATTGCTTTTAAGATTCGATGTTTTCACTCATAAACCTAAATTTACTAAATTTACACTCAAATTTAAGTTTAGTAAATTTCAACCTAAATTTACTAAATGTATACTAAGTTTAACTGCATTCCCAAAGCTTCCTAATTATACAGGTCTTAATAGAAAAATCTAACATGTCAGAAAATAAACTTCTAATGCCATGAAAGAGAAAAACACAGGAATAAATATAAGATAACTTAATTTTCTGGACCTGTACTTGAATAATTGTAACATCCCACTTCAGAATTTAAAAATACTTAAATAAAAGGAAAGCAATATTGTTTAGGACTGGAAAACTCAAATGTTGTAAAGATTTTCTCTCCCTAAATTAGCCTATAAATTCCAAAAGACTTTAATTAAAACTATTATAGAATCTTTGAAAGTTGAGGAAAACATGTCCATAGTTCATCTAGGCAATGAAAAAAGGGAATAAGAGATTGGAAAAATACTTAAATGTGGCAGTGATATTTTCCAACCAGATATTTGCACTCAATGTGCAGCACGCTGTACATTTGCAGAAACAGAATGACAGATCAAAGTTAAAGGAAATTCAAGCCAGACTCAGGAATACATGGGAATTTACTACATAATGAGTTGTCATTATAACCAGTGAAGGTATAAGGTTACCCAACTCTTTAGTGCAATTAAGAGAAAAGTATAACCATACCCATCTCTTACACTCAAATGCACTCCATTTAAATCAAATATTTAAATTTCATTAAGCTACAAAATTATAACAAGAATGAATATTTCTATAAATGCATAAAGGAAATTCATTTTAATGCAGGGAAAAAGCCAACACCAAAGACAAATAATGTGCTTATATAAACACATGTAGCTTCTAACCACATAAATATAGAAAGATATATTTTAAATATAGGAATGTGTCGGAATATACTCTGGACATTTACAACAAAGTTCCTATATCTAGAATATGGTTAGACAATGTTAAAATATTTAGATTTAGTAATCTCACATATATATTTTCATCTAAAAAGTAATAGACTAGATTAATCAATTATTTCTGAGTTGATTTCAGTTGTCCATTGAAGAATAACTGTATTCAACCTTCATTGCAAACCTCATCATGACAGTAATTAATATATTGGTAATGCATCATTGAGCTAGCTTGTCAAAGAAAAAATAATTAATTACCATAAAGTATTGCATGTATTAATAGGCAGGAGTGTCTGAAGAACATTTCACGGCTGACAGAAAGGCAAGGGTAGCAAAGCAGAAAACTCGAAGACTAACAAGTGTTCTATGGTTAACAGCTCTTGAGCACTCGATAGTATTCATTTAGTTAAATTCAAATTACTGGGATATCCTTGTTTACAAGCTCAGAAAAAAGTTGACTATGAACAAGGTGAATTTTAATAATTATAACAAACGTATGCAAACTAAGTTTTGGAAGATAAATACTTTTAAAAACATGCATTGGTAATCCTACCTGATGAGAAGTTCTAGCACATTTTTTCCACCACTTTGCATTAATAGTTGAACTTATAACAATTTTTGTTAGTCATCTATGCTAAGGATACCTTATAGTTATGAAAACAAATATTTGGTTATTAATTAAACTGCTGTTGTAACCATAGCTCCCAAATTAGGCAAAGACTAACATGCCAAACATAAACAGAGTTATTATCTTCTAATATAAGATGTTTCAATAGAGCTCAGGATTTTCTAACATAATACACCACATGTGTAAGGTACACTTAAAAAGAAAAACAAAACCTTTAATCTGTCATAAAAAGAAATACAGAAAATCACAATCTGAATAAGAGAAAAAGTTAACTGACACCAACATCATGATAAATGAGAAGTTGCCATTTTGAGACAAGGATTTTTAAAACAGGGTTCGAGTTTCATAATAGACTTTGGAAAACTGATCTGCTATATAAAATATCAATAAAAATTCTCAGATTTCTTACAGATAGTTACCTAATTTAATCAGTTAAAAATTAAGCCATATTGATGCCCTGGCTGGTGTGGCTCTGTGGATTGAGTGCCGGCCTGTGAACTAAAGGGCTACCAGTTCAATTCCCAGTCCGGGCACATGCCTGGGTTGCAGGCCAGGTCCCCAGTAGGGAGCACGTAAGAGGCAGCCACGCATTGAAGTTTCTCTCCCTCTCCCACTCCCTTCCGCTCTGTCTAAACAAAAATAAATAAAACCTTAAAAAAAGAAAACCTAAACCATATGGAAATTCTTATCTGTTTCAAACTCTATTATAGATTATCTTTATCTTTGTTAAAAAACTAAAAACTAAAAAGTTAAGTTCGCATGATTTCTGGGATATTTAGTCCCTAAAATTTGGCAATATAAATGCACTGCACCAAAATTTGAATATTCTGTTTTATTATTTTTTACATATGAGAAAATTAATTTAAGTATAACAAATTGAAAGAAAGTTCTATATGGATTAATGTCTCTAATTAGTAAATATTTACTAATAGATTAAATCAATGCTTCTGTGATGCTTACACTGTGGAAATGCCTTGTTTTTGTTTGGGGAAGCATAACACATGTCCTTGAATGTGTTTTCAATGTATAAATGCTATTTTTACCAATTATTTTTGCATTGAATTTCATCTAATTATGCAAACATTTGGGCATGCTATCTCATTTTTCTTAACTGCTACACTAATCCTAGTTAATCCTATAAACATAACACAGTTCTTTCTCCATGAGTTTATTAACATGCCAAGACGTGTCTGTTAAGTACATGGACTTGTAATTTTAACACCTACTATTTTCAGACTTTCTTATTCTCATTAAACATATACAGCACTAAGTTCTCAGAAATACTCCCGTTATCTTACTTTGTCTCCTTGTTTCTCATACATACATCCCTTTTTTTTTTTTGCCACACTGCTCTTTTTCTGCTCACGTAGAACCCTTATGTGTTAGGTTATCACCATATATAACCTAACTATGGGAGGTTATAGAACATAGTGGTTAGAAGTTTGGGCTCTTAAAAGTTGGCTAGAGTCCATACAATTAAATCCCAGCTTTATCACCCATTTACCTCACTATTTTTATGACCTTTGATGAGTTTATTAACCCCTTCAGTTTTCTCATACATAAAAGAGGGACAATAACCCGCCTGCCTTGGAGACAAAACAGGTAAAGCAATTGGACCAGGGTCTTACCAGCAGGGCATGACCAATATATAGTAGAAATTATTATTCTTCGGAACTCAGTGCTACCCCCACGGCTGTAATATATCAAACTGAATGATAACCAACATTATGTCTTCAAGGCTGAGGCACTTCAAATTCAAAATGTCTATATAAAAATTATTATTCTGCTCATCCTATAGACTTGAGATTGCAATCATTGAAACATATATATGCTTAAATTTTTAGAATTGTAATTTGAATGATCACCCCTGAAATAAAATTACTGTCAACATTATATGCAGTGAAATACCCTTGACATAAAGGAGAAATAAAGCCATTTTAAATCATAGGGAATCTGAGAGAGTCACAACATCAGCAAGCGCACACTTAATAACATACTTGTAAGTAGACCATATAAAAACTCCTTAAATCACTAGAAAAACAGACAACCCAACATCAAAATGCATAAAAGACTTGAAACAGCATGTTACTGTAGGAAGGAAATCCAACCGGCTTGTGATAAACTCTGATAAGCATATTGGTACAGAACTGACCCGAACAAACTGGAGTCGCTGATGGAAAGTCAGTGACAAACATCACAGTGAGACGGCTGGGCCTGTGTGTGCCACAGTCGAATTATCCGTCTTTCAGGAACATCCGTGATGAATTAAACTGTTTTGTTTGACACCCATAGCTGGCCTCAAAGGAAAACTGCCACGATTTTTTAATTATTTTCTTTTTCTTATTTTTATAAACATTTTCTCCCACTCTGAGGGCCATACACCTATTATATCATCATGTTACCAGAAGCAGTTTTGCACCTAAATATTGTAACCTGTAAAGATTTCCAAACGGAGGAAAAGTGGATAAACGTCATTGCGGGAATGAAGATTTGGTGATAGTGTCAATTCTGAATCTCTTGAAAAAAATTTTGGCAAGGGAAGTAGCTCTAAAAAGCTAGTTATGAAAGAAATGCTATTTTTCAAAAATAATCAGTCAATTTGTCAATAACTAGGGAAATTTAGGAACAATTATCAAAAACATTAACAAGAAGAAAAATCACTGACCTTTGGTTATTTTTGTAAAATTGCATTTAAGTGAAAATCTTAAAATTAAAAATCTTTTAATGATTGTAAGGTTCACTAATTAGGCAAAGCATTAATGTATGTTTTCCGAATTAACAAGTCTGATTTTATAAATATAGTAAAATTTATGCATATGAATTATTATTACAACCACTATAAATTATTCAGTTATTAATATTACTCTCCAGGGATGTTGGCACAGGTCTGAAAATAGATGTAAATATTTAATGAAATGTCAAAGGAATATATTTTTGCCAATTTTAAAAATTTCAATGATGTTTTGCAACTTAATTTTTTCTAACAAAAATTAAAAATGATAAATAGTACTATGCTATCATGATTATAGAACTTGATGTAATAGTTTATTTGTTTAAAATTTCAAAAATGTAATACTGGATCAAATAATAATCTTTAAAACCTATTAAAAACTATTAAAGCCTTAAATATATGTTTTAAAATAAGATTGCCTGAGTAATAGATGAATGATTTGATTAACAACAAAACATTGGAAAATGGTAGTATCAGTTGTCGGAAAGTTAAATGAGTCAGCCATTTAAAGCAAGTGCTAAGATAGCAGATGTAACCTTGTTTGCATTACTGTAGAATAAACAAGATCACACAGGATAATCCCCTAAAGGCAATCCGTGTTGCATAACTCAGCCCCAGAAGGGATTTACTCATTAATAGAAAACATGCTACTAATCTTTAAAACACTGAACTTTACATAGGGCAGAGATCACACTAAATACTCCATAAAATGGTGAAATTCCATCTAAAAGAGCATTCAGATATTAATAATGCAAATAGTAAGCAGTGAGAAACCCATTTCACTCAGACTTCGTTCAAAATAACTACATGCTTAACAAGACAAACTTCAAGAAAAGGTGTAAAAACTACTTAATCACTGAGCAGTCCTCCCTCCCTCCCTCCCTTTCTTCCTTCCTTCCTCCCCAAAGGACGCATTGGTTATCATTAACAGCAGTCACAGAATTGAGCATAACATGTGAAAAACAGAAATCTGTGTTGTTGCAAAGTTAAGAAAATTTCCATTATAAATGAGGTAGGGCTAATAATTATAGATTAAGTTGCCAGTTGTTTCCTGAATTGCAAATGTTTATGTAAATGTTAAATTCTTTTGCCTGTATATCTTTTGAGAGATATTTGATATGGAACTTAATGGCCTCAAATAAAACTTCATATTGACATTATGTAGTTTGGTAAAAATTTTATTACTAGTCACATACCAAAGTATAATTATGTTTTAATTCCATGGTTCACCCAGCGCTCATTTATCCTGCATGAAACACACACTTTTTTGCATTGCTGATATGAATTTTGTCCCTATGATTACTTTGTGATAAATTTACAACCTTTCTAAAGTGTGTTTTACAAGGTTCATTTAAAAAAACTACCACCTTCCTTGTGTTTCTGAGACCCCAGAACAGGAAGCAAAGGATTTACTATTGATTTTGTTGTATGTCTCATGTTGCATAGATTTTCTACTTTATAGTCCACTTGTTTTTTACAGTTAAAACGTAATCTTCTTAAATGCAAACTTTTGTCAAAATAACCACAAGAATTATTATTTAGAAGTGAGCAAGGGGACTTTAGGAAGCCTTTTTATTGGGGGTGGCGGGGATTTGGTGGTGGCTCTCGGAGGTGAGATAGGTTTCAGTACTCGATGTGATTAAATCCCATTAAATAATGTTTAGCAATGTACTGACCTGCTCCCTGCTATATTAAACAGTAATCACAGAGGCGGGAAAAAGTAGGTTTACAGCTCTGAGCACATGTAACAGTTAACGCAGCTATTGCAACAACTGTGCCCTGCACATCCCTGTCCACGGCAGGCCTACGTTTGTCCACACCCCTAGGCCCAGAGGAAGCACACCTTGTTTCCCCCCACCCCCTACTGGAATACCAAGATAATAATTACAGGGTTTCATGTCTGAAATCCTTATTGTTTTGTAAGTCCATTTAATACATGGCTTTGTTGTTTATGTCTGTTTTCTTTCTGTTCTTTGTATGGTTTCACGGTAAATGTGGGCACTAAGTCATTTGCAGCATAACTTTATTATGCATTTAACCCTTAAGCATTTTAAAGAATTGTATTAATATATATTACTTAATAATTTCCAGTTGCATTTAAATTGTTCTGGTAGGAAGATTGGGGCCCCCAATCTGATTTTTGTTAACCTCTCTTCTTTGATTTCATTAAATCCTTTCCTTAACCTTACTAAATAGCTTTATTTTCATCTCTCTTTTATATACCTTAAAATCATATATTATTTTGTTATTACATCAGGTAGGCATTTTTCTTTAAATATGTGAGTTTAACCAACCCCTACCTCCTTTGTTAACATAACAGACATGTCTACTATTGATTCTGTATTTAATACTACTATTATTTTGATTTTTGCTTCTTTTGTCTTATTTTCTAATTAATATAATTAGGAAATTATATTAATTAATTAGCGAATAAGGCTCCCTGCCCCTGCTTCTAGGCTTGCTGCTTCAGTCATAGAACGCGACCGTGCCTGTGATGCGGATGCTGGGGCGGCCATGGGATCGATGCCAATTACTTACTTTTAAGATAAAGCGTCCTAGAACACGCTGCTATGCTAATAGGGACAATCAAGTAACACAGACATAACTGATTCGCAGCATGACTAAGAGAAAGGGAAGCCCTCTTCATACCACTTTGCCTGGTATCATAGTCAGTGCTTCTTTTAATATATTAATTCCATTCTACACAGTAAATATATTTTAAATTAAATTTGTTTAAGGAAGTATTAGATAATTTGAAATAATTTCCAAACATATGCAAGGGTTTGGTGACTTTAGAGCTCTCTTTCGAGCCTGAGTGAGCTTAAAAATAAAAATGAAGGGCAATCTGAAGGGGTTTTTCACGAAACACCCACATGCATATATAACAGAAGAGAATAAAAATAGCATGTCTATCATCACATTCATAAATAATTTGGAAAAAGCACATATAATTTAATGCAGGTTTTTTTCTCTTTTTGTAAAATTAATTCATTAACTCTTTCTGAGATAACTTTAATTCTTTGTCCCTTCCATCTTATTCTCCAATGAATATGACCATTTCACCGAGAATGACCTCTTGAATTTGGTTTGGGTGCGTGTAGGAAGCAGATTTAAAAATACTTGTTGGAATTTCAGTCATTCTCAGTCAGAAATATATTGGTTATCATCTTAGAAGGACCCCAACAATTATTTGAGTAATTACCTCATTGTTGTTTTTTTTTCACTCATTAGACTGTAATGCCAATGAAAATCATTATAGACCCTTTCCTCAACAACTGTGCTTGACACAAAATAGTATTCCCATGTTTTTATGTAAATTAACCTGTAGGCATTAGAATATCTAAAGGGATCAGCTTCTGATTCCCATGGCTCAGTGATGAAGGCTGAGGACTGAGGATATGCTCCAAGTAAACTCTCTGCTGTTTGCTACTTGAGTGGTCCATTCTCTCCGGTCCGTTATTCACCCCAGGGGGCTCTCTGCCCCGTGCTGTGCATCTGTTATGACCACAGCTGCTGCCACATTAAACGTGGCCCCTATGCACCAGTGTATGCTTCCACTAACACACACAACAGAGAGCTGACTGGCAGCATAGAATGAACTTAACAATTTATTCAAGAACATCAAGTAAACGTGTTTAATCCATTAGGAAGAATCTTACCTCATTCTTTTGAAGTACATCCTCCCACACTCTCTCTGGTATTCATCTATGTCTCCATGATAAACTATGTCAGGGATGGTTTCTTTAGTACTTTTATTTTTCTTGAAGAGTAGACCTGCTTAATTTTTTTGTAAAATTGAAGTACTCTATCACAGTAATTTTATCATTTTCTGTTCTTTTTATAAACAAAATCAGTCAAGAAAATCACTCTTCAGTTATTGCCCTGCAAAATACGATTTTTTTTCTTAAGCAAGTCATTTAACTTAACCTCTTTCTTATCAGCATTTTATTACCTCAGATTCTTTACCAGTCACATAGATTTTTTATTATTATTATTATTATTATAACTGAATCACATGTATTATTGTCTGCTTAAAAATTTTTTTTTCACAGAAAGAAATGAATAGCGCTGTGATACCTCTGAATAAGACAGGGATCCCAATCTCATAAAGCTTACATTTATGTGTAGAATTATTGTCAGTAATGCTCTATGGAGAGCATATAAAATAGGCTAAAAGCAAAGCGGGAAGGTCATTCATTTAATGATGGAGTGCTTTCTGATGCTGTGAGGAAGGGAATGGGAAGGAGAACGATGAGTTCTCAGAGGGGAGAGTTGAGGCTGCCTTTGAAGCAACAGAAATGCATGAGAGCCCAAGGTAGGAACTCAGGGTGCATTAGAGCAGGTCACCGTCAGTCCCACATCTCTGAGTGCGTCACTGACTCCCCCAAAATGAGTGTGTCTGTGGGAGGAAGGGGCGACTGCAGGCAACTCTTAAATTCCTGCCAAAAGGCTGCTTTGGAAACACAGAACAGTTTATGACATTGACAATGTTCTCTCTTTGGGAATTTAAATCAATCTTAGTTTGCACATTTTGTTTTTGTTTTTGTTTTAATCATCTAGTTTCAGCTATACAGAAAAGTGACTTGACATTTATACACCTTACCACGTGACCATGGACTCTGAATTCAGATATGTTAAATCAAAATGAGTTCCAAAACATTAAAAAGTGATAATAGGGCTTAGGGCTTAACTGATTTTTGGCTGAATGGATTTCACAGATTAGGACTTTGTGTGCATATGTTAAGCCGTATATCAGAACCCTTTGAGGTTATCCAAAGAGAAGTCAGAATTGCTTGTCCAGGAGGCAACTACAGGCCTGCTGCCATTGTCCTCAGCTGCCCTCATGCAGTGGGATGAACCCAACACTCCTGGGTTGCCCTGGGTCCCAGATTTGTTGGATCGTATGCGACTTTGAGTGTTGGGATCTCAGGTTGTGTCACACACATGCTTGAAGTCAGTATCCGTAGAGTGGCACTTCTTCTCTAGCTGTCAACAAAACATCGTCCATGTTTCACATAATTTTCACAAAATTATGAAAAAATAACAGATTTTTTTCATAATTTTTATTGTTGTGACTTTTTTTTCACTGAGGACTAAATATTCTCTGATTTTCCTTTTATTATTTTGTTGAGTTTTTAAAAAGACACTCTAGGAAAAAGAGCAAAAGTATATATCACTTTAACAATTTGCCTTTATTTGAATTCTTCTTCATTTTCTGCTGTACTCTAAAAGCATTGATATTGAAATATCAGAGTTATGTATTTCAACATAATTACATATATATAATTAGCATATATATATGAATTTAGCTCAATTCATATATATATGCTAATAATTTTTCTTCGCTGTTGACATTGGCCATCATTCATCAACACATGAAATTATACAACAGGCAAATATGGATAAATGAAGTGAACACTTCGATTAGTGTCAGTTCTGTGAGCATGTCAAATGTGATTTTTTCTGCACTGCCAAAGAAACATCATGGCACTTACCTTCACCCAGGTGTTCCCTCCAGCTATGATCATTCTTAGTTACACAATTATTTATTTTCCATTTACAATAGCTACTGCACAACAGAAGAAAGTTTCACTTTGGGAAAGTGCTTTGATGTTCACCCAGATAGAACAAACCCGGGAAGCCAAATACAACAGATATACTGAGGTTTGGCTTAGCCTTCTCAATGCAAAGTGGACGGAAAAGACAGTATAGGAATATGAACACATTAAGTTGATTTCTTACCCTGAAATTGTCCAAATGAGCTATCAGTGATGTACTCTTTGGATTTAGTATATTTTCTCCCTTTCCTTACTGAAAATATCATTATCTTTTACCTTAGGTAGATGGAAACACTAATGAGAGAGAATTAAAATTAACTTCTGATACTCATGTCTGAAATGATTGATCAATCTAGAGTAAGGCATATAAGAACTAAAATAACTTTCACTGTACTTTATAAAAAGTCCTTTTCCTTTTCTTAGTTCTTTATCATCTTTATAATCTCCTTTCCTTCTTTAATTTCTAACTTACTTTGGCAACAAATATTAATTACAAATAATACATATACTATGGATATAGTGCCAATAAAAATATAAATGTGGCCTATTATCTGGGTACACTGAGCTCATATTATAGAGAGAGAAATAATCAAGATAAATAGAAAATTTCTATTTCAGTGACATAAGTATAATATTAGATGTTTTTATGGCTTCTTCCTGGTGATTGAGATAAAATCATATTTTTTATTTTAATGTTATTTTGTCAAATTTAAGGAATTAGAATTTTAAATGCATATGCAATGACTAATTTTTCACTTAGTTTATAAAATTATCTTATTTCAAAGATTAATTTTTCTGTTCTCTTTCATCTTCATTTAAAGATCCCCAAATTAATAAAAATAAATCTGAATTGAGGCAGTTATTCTAAGAATGTGCCCTAATTGTCATAGTTCACACTTATGCAGACAGACAAAGCATAAATATTACAATTACTCCTTACTTAAAGGACAAGGGCAAAAACTCAAAGGTTTGAAACTAATTTATTCCACCAGCAGTTCCTCTTGAATATAAAGCAAAAGAATGTTGCTGAACTTGCTGAACTATTGCCAATCACTTGTCTCAGCCTTAGTTTTAATACTTGTTTGTATTCATAGACTTTCCTAGTGAATGAAAAACTTGTTCTGTGCTCTATTTAGGGGGGGAAAAAAGTTCATATCCCCCAAGCTGAAAATGAATTTTTGAATTAAATATCTGGCTTATCTGAATTAATCAAATTAAAACCATGTACGCTGTCCTATTTGATTTACTTTACATTGTTGTGTGAAAAAGTATTTTGAAAATTTAAGTAATTATTTAGAAATCTCTAGTGTTATGCTTTATTTATTTTATTTTTTTATTGTTTTAATGATTTTTATTTATTTTATTTTTAGACAGAGGGGAAGGGAGGGAGAAAGAGAGGGAGAGAAACATCAATGTGTGGCTGCCTCCCGCGCGTCCCCCACTGGGGAGCTGGCCCACAACCCAGCATATGCCCTGACTGGGGAATTGACCTGTAACCCTTTGGGTTGCAGGCCAACACTCAATCAGCTGAGCTACACCAGCCAGACCTCTAGTGTTATGTTTTAATAATATATACAAACTTCAAATTATCATACAGTGACAGTTTTTAGTATACTGAATTACTGTATTTTGCCATGTACCTTGTGCACCCATGTTTTTGGCCCAAAATTTCAGGAAAAAATATCTTTCGTTTTAATTTCTTAATTCAATTATTTATTTATTTATATTTAGATACTTGTTTTTTATTGCAAAGGAATTTTAGCCCTTATTTTTGAACATATTATGGTACAAGAAATTTTATGTAACAAATAATTACAAGACACAAGAACAGATACAAGATATTTCAGGTACTACCTATGGATAATGTGCATCCTTATTTTTCCCTCAAAAATTTGGGCAAAAAAGTGAGCATTCTACATGGCAAAATTTGGTACCATTATCCTGTTTCTTCTCATCATGGGTATGACAGAGGAAAAAACATGCATATAAGAAATGAATCCACAATTTCACCATTCAGAACTAGCAATTTCTCCCTTTTCATGATTTTTTCATATCAGGTATCTGGTGTAAGTCCTTCAGCTTGGATTATATTTTCCCCTGTCCAAAATATATATTTATTGAATAATCTGAAAATTATATATGCTATGATGTTTATTTTAAAAACTAAAAAACTGTTTCTCTTAACTAACAATGGTGCTGCATATATTCTTTTTAAAAAAAAATACATAGATCCTTATTATAATGGTATAATCTTTGAGTTCACTGCTTAAAATATCCTTCTATCTATCTCATGGTAGAAGACAGATACCATCTATCACGTAATAATTGTTTTTTTTTTATTTTTGACTTATTTAATTTATTTTATCAAACACTCCCCAAAAGAATAAAAAGAAATACAATGATTTTCTTTGGCTAAGGATATGTCCTTAGACATTGTGTAATACTCTTGCAGCTTAGCCATTTAGTAATAATTTTGCAAGTTAACATTTTAGTGAACTTATAGGTTAACAGAAATTTTCTGTTTAAAGTTAATGTTAAACTGTATATTTTATTCTACAGAAAGCCAAAAGATTTTCATCCAAAAGAAAAGGTGACATTTCCATTTTGTTCAGTCCACTAATAATGCCACACAAGCTAGAGTTTTAATCCATGTCAGTGAGTTATGCACCGAGTGATTTTAAATGTAGCATTTTATTGCTGTAGAAAGAAAAAAAACAGCATTTCCTTTAAAATAAGACTAAGTTGATATGCAATGGGATTTTAGTTATGGAGATGAATTTTCACCCATATTTGTTGGTTTGTGGTATGAAATTTCCGTTCCGCACTTACTGTCTGCTTCAACTATCAGCTGTAAACACCCCGGCAGGCAGGTGTGGAAGCAGCAGACGGAGACTGGGTTCTGTCTCTGTAAAAGGTTACTCCACACTGCAATGCTTCCCACGACCTTAGAAATCCATAATTTAAACTCCGTCTCCAGGTCTTTTTCATCCTTAAATGCAATTTAGGTAAATATATTCTAGCAAGTTAAACATACCATATGGGGAATCATTTTATTTTCACCGCATGGTTGTCATAGTTTCACAAGCTAAGATTAAATAAAAATATATATGTTTAAGTCCTCATATCAGTGCACAAAATAGTTTTCCTATTATTAATTCTATTTGTACAAAATAGATTTATCTTTGTCATTTCAACAATGTACAAATATTGAAAATAACAGGGAAACGTATTTCCCAGCCAGAACAGCTTTACTTCAGATGGGAATACTCCACAAACTCCCACTGTACATATTGTCATATTATATAACCCTTACAGACAATTGGATTTTTTGTTGTCTGATATCTTCTATTTCAGAAATATTTCTTGTCAATATTGTAGCAAAGTCATTAGAAATAGTATGAATTTTTTCTTGTAATCCTGTATACCATATGCCACTAAATTAACTTCTTATCACTGGTATTCATACTTTTTACCTAATAATATCTTGCTAAACTTCTAAATAACATTTGCTTGTGAAAAACTTCCCTCAGATTTTGAGCCAGTCCTTCTCTCTCCGCTCCTCACCTCGCCACACCCACACACAGACACAAGAAACCTTCACAGTCCTATTTCCTGAAAGGTTCCTTGTCACCTCTCAGTCTTGCTT
This sequence comes from Mormoops blainvillei, assembly GCA_004026545.1. Taxonomy (NCBI): domain Eukaryota; kingdom Metazoa; phylum Chordata; class Mammalia; order Chiroptera; family Mormoopidae; genus Mormoops; species Mormoops blainvillei. The sequence continues at coordinate 704,143 of PVJD01000039.1, forward strand.
CTTCGAACTGTATTTTCTTGTCTACCAGACAAAAGCAATCACTTCCAAACTGGTTCACCAGATTCACATGTCGCATTCATTAAACACGTAGTTCCTTGAAGCAATGTATTTCTTTTTATTATTCTTATTTTCAGTGGCTTCGTGGATTGTTAGAAAAAAATTATTAATCATGTCAAAAATTATTCTTTGCACTTTTATTAATTTCTCCTTTTGTATTCAAAATGTATATAACGTGAGTCCAAGAATGTCAATCAGTGGAAGTGCTGCTTTAGATTTAGATTGTGTACAATTTTGCCGGTGATTGAGTAATTTAAGATAGAAGGATGTGACAATATTATGATATATAGCCCAAGGCGAGGAACTGTAGTCCATACACGGGATTACTAAGCATATATCATTTCTACATTCAATATAACCATTCTGTCTTGAAATCAATTTAAATTTCAATTAAGAAAAGAAACCGTTTCCTTCAAAGACAGTAGTGAAACAAATTAAAGCATATTCAATATATTAACTAATATCTTTAGAGATGCAAAGATGTCTTAAAAAGAGTCCATGGCAACATTTTAAATGATTAAAGATACTAAATTGCCAACATTAGCAACAACAAGTCTATTAACTTAGTATTTTAAAAAATTCTAGGAGTAATTTATTAGCTGTCCTCTGGCAGAGCCTATACCAGAATTAACTTCTTGGTAATTATTGAAGGCAGTCATAAGCACGGGTGCCAAGTTGCCTTGTTTTTCTTGTATGCCATCCCTCTGTCATCCCGTGAACGTCGGGACATCATAGCTGTGCGTTTGTCTCTGGGAGGCCAAGGGCAAAGAGACGGTGACTATGCACCCCCGATATACTTTGAAGTTAAAGTTTAATTTATTAAAGGTTATCATTGGTCAAATACCAATACCTTGTCCTGAAGACCATAGTCCAAAATGATGTAGTATGAATTTTAGATATTTTAATATTATTGATCAAACACATACAAAAGTTCCAAGCAAACACACTAGCACATCAAACACTCAGTAAGTAATAAACACTCTTGGATTGCAACGTTATCTTGAGGATCCATTTAAAACTCTTGTGGTTGGGGAAATCTAATAATAGCTAAGGAAAGACCAAGGCAAATATATTGGCAAACAAAATGTAAGATCCAATATTATGTGACCCAGTCCTAAGACAACAGTGCAAACTTGGAAAACCAAAATTGTGCTGTCTGTGAAGTTAGCCTGTGGCGGTCACACCTCAGACAGACAGACGCTAACAAAGGGATGGACATGAACAGATTTCCCAATACAGGGGTAGGCCTGTCAGCTGGACCACACTGACCTTGTGTGGGTAGGTCACACTCCCACAGGTGTGTCTGCCTGTGTGCTTGTGGATTGGTTGGGGGGAGAGGGGTATCTCTACAGCCCAGGCATAACACCTGATAGCAGTTGTTGCTGGAAGCTGACAGAACAGAAAAGAGAGAGACAGTGCCTTTTAGTATGTGACAGCACAAAAATTGCATGTGGACACCTGTTGGGAGCAGTGCTGCAACCCACGCCTTGCTGTTTCCTTGGGCTTAGAAGACATTTCACACTAACGGAGTAAACACCCTGCAAGGCGCACTCGGGGGCATGCATCCGGGACGGTTTCGTTTCAGCTCCTTCCTCTTTGTTGTCTGGCCCGCGCTGCTGGCAGCGGGCCCTCAGTCTGCTTGGCTCCTTCACTGAGGGCAGGATCCGCTAGTGTCCCAGGATGCTGGACGCTGACCGTGGCTTCCTGGCGGTTTAGCTGTAGGAAAACTCTCAGCCATGTTTGGAGGTTCAGGTTTATTAGTCTTAAAACTGCTATTTCTGTTGCACCTGTGAGTTTGTTTGTTTGTTTGGTATTACCTACGCATGGTTCAGGATGGAGGTTGCAAACGAGAATGTTTTATATTGGACCTTCACAATATTCATTGGTTCCTTCAAATTTTGCTGCAAAGGGAGAGGATATAAGAGAATAATTCAACCTCTTTAGAAGACAAAAAGCAAGTATTCTGTAAGGTACTGTAAGATAATGATGAAGTGAATGGAATACATTAGGCTCCTTTAACTAAAAAAATATTAACACCAAAACTGTTGATTACCTTCTACAAAAAGTCTGGCCTTTTAATCAGATCTTGGTTTCACTTCTAATCATCTTTAAAAATCATTATTTGTTTTTCCAGGTTTTTGATAATTCAGATGTGTTGTAATTATTTTCCAGATAAGGTGTTTCTGTGATAGTTTGTGCTCCCTTGAAATTGCAGACTTGATGGAGACTGAACAACATAAGACACCTGGCAACAGTAGAAATGCAGGACGAACGTAGCAACATGTCAGCTTTCCATCTGGCTCACGTGATGATGACAGCAGATCCGTTAAGGCACACACTTTCCTGACAAGCTATTTAATTAGAATTGCAATCATCTTCCCAGAAATGATCCCTAAAATAAATTATCTACTATAAATAGGTGCAAATAAACAGTCTGTCTCTCCCCAAATCTGAACTAAGAGACCAAAGACAAAGAGTCTTAGAAATACAATAATTTTCAAAATGGAAATTTAGGAGAAGCAGTTAACATTATTAAATAACAGGACATGTTTCTGTGATTGGAAGTGTTGAGTTTTTTATTCTTTTCCACTTTAAAAAAAAGATTTATGTGGACGACAAAGTGATAGTTTCTGCCACAAACTGTCTTTAGGCAGATATTCTATTCACATTCCTCTATTTCAGTGAAACATAAAGGTGACTCAGTTTTTTAAAATTAAGTATAACATGGCACAAGGTAAGGCCATGTAAGGTATCATAAATGATTTTAAATGATACCTGTATTTGGTGTAGAGTAACCTTGGGAAATGCTTTAATCTCCCCCAAGGCCATTTCCTGGTCTATAAATTATGGACAGTTTTTTTCATAAGGTATTTGTGAGAGTTCTAAAATGTAACACCACTTAAAATAATTTCAAGAAAAGTATGGGATAGAAGTAAAGAAAACATATATATATTTAAATACAGCACGTACACCAACTTTCTGTTATTGTTTTGTTTTATTTTGTTTTTGTTGCTTTAAGGTTTATTTATCTTTTTTAGAGAGAGGAGAAGGGAGGGGGAAAGTGAGGGAGAGAAACATTCCCAAAACCCAGGCGTGAGCCCTGACTGGGAATGAAACCAGTGACCTTTCACTTTGCAGAAGGACGCCGACCAATTGAGCCACACCGGCCAGGGCCCAGCCTTTGTGTTTTATGGAAAGCACAAATTCATAAGCTTGTCTCTGGCTTGTGACGACATCACTGCAGGCTGATAAAGGGTGTTGTCTCCCCTTCAGACTGATGATATAAACTGAAACAAACACACACACAATTTCTGCCACTTCAGTATATACCTAAGCAAGGAGAGGGAGAAGATTTCTTGGTGTAAACACTGTGTGTTTTCTTTTCTATTCGGAAATAGAATCTGTGCAAATATTTAACCACAGGGTTCCCATTTCTTGTTTTTAGATGGATAGAACTTGAGTGCATATGTATCTGTACATTGTGTGTGCTGTGGAGGCTGGTAACGGTTCCCATCCCCCATGCCGGACCTAGTGCTGACCGATTGCCATTTTGCCCTAAGTCAGTTCTGCTTTAGGAAATGCCCCCTGCCTAAACAAACAAACAAACACCACCATGCATACGAGGTAGCCGTGTGCTGCCCTTGGTATAATAAAGGAATAATGTGACCGAGGTAATTAAAAGGCTGAAGATATAAGTCCCCGATGTAGGAATGCTAAAAGAGGGCACATTTCTTGGCAGTTGGGAACTGAAGGCACAGAGTTAAGAAGCAGAAGCAGCTTATTGGCAAGAAAGGCTGTTTTTTTTTAATGTCTGGATTTTGAGAACTAAAGAGAGAAGAGCAGGAGATGGAAGCTTTTCAAAATGTAGAATTGGATCAGTTATAAAAATTGACCAATTTTCACACTGGTAACTCTTCTGCAAATCTGTAGGACTGAGGGGCATTTCTTTCCATGTCAATGGTAGAGCTATCTCTCTAATGAGCCAGGAGCTATAATTTTAAAGTACACGCAATTGCCGATTTCATCATGCATGTCTAAATCAAGTGAAAGTGACGCCCTGCGCGCTGTGCGAGAGAGTGCAGCATGCCCGACCTTCACGTAGCCGCTTATGTCACAGAGTTACATTAAGCTTTGAAGAAATCACTGGAAAGCTTATGAATTTGTGCTTTTTGGTGGAAGTCTTAGGTCCTAGAAAAAAAGGACCAATCTTTTTTTGTTGTTTTTTTTTTTCCTTCCTGTGTCGACTCCAGAAGCAGTTTGTAGCAAGTGTATGTATTTCAAGAGACAACAGTGACACTTTAATATTTTTAGGGGGACTAGCAATTGTAATCATAAGATTATCAAAACCTTCACCTCCCATGTAGCTAATCACCAAAACACTAAGGCTCCATTATTACAATAGTGGAAAAGTAGAACCGTGAGGCACAGGTTTTTCTCTGAGGATATATAAGGAGGGAAGCAGAAAGGACAGAGGCAAAATTGGAAGCCCTTGTCCCCTACACAGCAAACGTGACACAAAGCACAACTTTTCTGCTGGATTAACCTAAATCTCCACGTTTGTACCTAAGCTCCCACGACCCTCCAGAACATGTCCAGCTTTCAACAAAAATCACAAGGCGCACTGAAAGGCGAGGAACAAACACAGTCAGTCTGTGGAGAGAATGCAATTTCCGCTCTTCCTTTATAATTTTAGTCCACGGTCGGTTGGAGCCCATTGTCCTCAGCAGAACCACCTTCAAGCTGAGGTTCGGTTCCCTGAGTGGAGACTGGGCCAAAGAAGGGAACTCCCAGCTCTTGGCTGACGTAGCCTGGAGCTGAACCTCAACAATAGGCAGCTGGATGCATGACGAGAGCCACAGATGCACTGCCCCTCCCCGGATATACGCCTCTGGCCGGGACCTGAGCAGAGAGGGAGCCGTGGAGTCTCCGTCTCACTGACATGGGAAGGCGGTTGGTGGGCCCATGCCTTGGTTCCAATGCAGTGGAATACGAGGAATCATTTAGGAGTGATGAAAAGACTCTAAAACCAGGTCATGATGAATTATGTATCACCGTGAGTGAACTTTAAGTGATGTACATTAAACCTCCATATTGCCGTTACAAACTTTTGCAATGCGCTGCTTCTGTGTGGCCGTAGACTTTACAAGCATATCACCCCAAACAGGCACATAAGCACTGACGGTCTTCCAAGTCAGTTTTAAAGGAGCTGGTATTGCGCTTTTTTATATCCTCAGAAGTGATTTTACAGACTAACTCTAAAAAAGCTTGACTCTCCAAAAGAAAATATTAACACTACAGATAAATTCTACCCTGTGGTCTCTCCTACTGTTCTTTCATCCCCCATGCATCAGATTTAATAAACCGAAATTTTCAAAGGAAATAGTGAACTTCAGATTCACATTCTTAAAAGTTTGCTTTCCCTTAACTTTATTCACTATTTTCCAAACTCCCCAAATGGCATTCAACTAAAATAAAAGTGAATGCATCTGTCAGCAAAAGAATATTTTAGAGATTAAAGTTTCAAGGTGGTTTGAAATTTAGTAGACAGTCTTCATAACTTGGATTCATGCACACATAGTAAAATCTATCTGATATTTGTCTCATCTCATTTTTGTGGCCTTGCATTCATCTTCCTGGAAGAGAAAATTAATGTTCTTGTTCTTCTTTAATTAGGAAAAGTCAGTGATGTGGGGAATTCTATTTATACTAGTTTCCGAGTCTACTTGTTGTCAGTAGGTGGAATGTACTCATTGATTCTCAGCACTTATAATAACCTTGCTAACCCGGATATGGTTTATTTTAATGTAAGTTCCAGACATTGCAGCATTGTCTGATGTGGAAAGGGGACAGGCAAGGACAAAAGTAGCAATAGAATGATAAGGAGATTATGACAATAGTTTAGGTTGGAGACAATGAGAGCTCTCTTCCGTTTGGGAGTGTTTGGGAGCGTGGGTGGAGAGGCCCCTGGAGGACAGGGCTCAACTCCTCAGGGGGTCTCTGCGTCAGCACACCCTGGTGTGTGGGTCTGGGCCACCAGAAATAGAAGGCGGCGTGCATGAATAGGCAGTGACGGTTTGGAGCGTCAAGCAATCTTGAGAAAGGAGGACAAAGCTGGAGGCATCTCGTGTATACTTAAAAGATTAATAACAAAGCAAAAGGCTAAGACTGATGACCACAATCAGGGTACAAAACAGTGTTTGAACATCTCCAAAGATGTCTTTGTAGTTCACATGAGGTGGTAGCCTTCTTCATGACTTCTGACCTAGTCGGCCTGGAGTCAAGACGACCTTTAAGGGAGCCTAAGGGACGGGTGGACCCTGCAGTGCCTAGGAAACATCAACTGGGGATGCACTGGGGACAGGGGGGCTCCAAGAGGTGGCGTCAGTCAGATGTTTTAAAAAACTCCTAAAAATGTGCATCAGTCTTTTATCTCCGTAATGCTCTAAAATGACACCTGGGATATAGCAAAGATTTTTTTTTTAAAGATTGAGTTATATTAACTTGAATTTAAAAAGTAAGTATCATTGGGGATAATCTTGCCAGAGTATCTTCTCTTTCATTACAATTCCTTTCTAATGCTTTTCTTCTTTCTCATTTTATTGAATATGAGCCTGCAGTAAAACACTTTTTGATCTTCCCTTCTTATGCTTTTGAACACCTCAATTCTACCTCATTGGCCCCCTAGGGTCCAACCTCAAATTTTCTCACATATTAAGCAAAGTGAAACTGACATTAAAGTCGGGGAAACAGTCTTGTCTCATTTATATTTAGTATTTCTATTCTTAAAGTCAAGAAAAAAATGTGTGTGAACAAGAGCATCTCTTAGTCTTTCTAACACACCCGCCGAAGTTACTGCAATGTCTTCATTTTTACATATTGATGCACACATACACATATGGAGCACCCCTTTGACTTTTTAATTTAAAACTTTATTTCAGTGTGTCAGTATTTTAACTAGTCTGAAGAATAAGTCTTATCAGAATGGACTTTCAAACTTTGTACTTTTAGGAAAGATAACTATAGGGTGGGGATAGAAGGATTGTTAAAGAGTTTGTTGTTGTTGTTTTAAAATATTACACCAAGGTAACATAGGAAAACAATTATCCATGAGATAATATGGATTCTTTTATGTATCAAACTGCTGAAAAATACATCCCATTTTAAATAAAGCCATTTGAATAAGAACCTAAAAAAAGTGTTGGATATTCTATTGGTTTCAAGTCATTTTAACAATTTTTCTTTAAAAAATTCTGTGTTCAGCCAGGGTCTTTGTTGCATTATTCTGTTATCAAGATAATTATTTTTCAAAGTGAACCAAGATGATGTATGTTTTTATGAGCTGATAATTTTGATCATTTTTGGCTTTATTCATTATAATCAAAATTTCTGCATAATGTTTACTTTTATTAAAAGTAATTCAAAATTAATATTTATCTTATTCTACAAGTAAGCGAAAAGAAAACTAAGAATCAGTTAACCTTGTTGATCATCTTTTGGCTAGCATAAATTTAGAAAACTTTAATCGTGCCTACCATATAGGAATGCTGCATTTCATTATTACATTACACATAATTTTAGAGCTTACAAGCCTTACGTGTTCTCAATTCAAGAGCATTCTTTTTCACAGGTCAAATCTAGGGTATTGAAATTCCAACGAGGTTGAGAAAATTGCCCAAAATTAGAGAATTTGTGAATAATCTAATGATATGAAATGAATTAATGAGGAGTTTTTCATCTAAATAAAGCCCTTAAAATCATTAGATATTGTGTTAAACACGTGAGAAGAGGAGAACTATGTCTTTTTACAGCCAGCATACAAGCCTTCTTCATACGAGAACACCCATGTGAAAAAATGTATGTACACACACACACACACACACACACACACACACACACACACACACACACACACACCCCCCAATGTTTAAACCGCTACACACGGCAGATAGCGGGATTTGCGGGTTTTCAGGTTTTTTCGCTTTCAGTTCAAACTGATGAAAGAAACCCGAGTTAAATCCAGAGCGGCAGAGAAAGGAGGACAACAAAAGAGCCCAAGAGGGTGTGAATCTGAAAATCGGAGGCTCCCCTGGAGCCCTGGGAGTGCTCCGTGCTGAGACGGTTAGAAAGAATCTCAAGCACATGGGCGCTGGGTTCTAAATTCACGTGCAGACCTAGGTACTTAATGCTGCCCCTACATACACACATGCACACGATTGTTTTATTAAAAAACACAGAGACTCAGGAACGGGACGGAAAGGTGTGACGGCTCGGGTGGCTTTGACTTTACCATCCAGGAACGTAAACCAGCCCACGGCAGCCCAAGGGCCTGCGGCTTAGAATAGAACCGCCTGCCTCAAATTCTCTCTCCGCTTCAAACACTAATCCACGAGAACTTCCACCGATTTCACCACAGATGCGCCATCTCTGGCTCCTGAGTCTGGGGAAAAAAATAACAAAAATCAAAAACTGGGAAAAAATCCAATTGTCAGGTCAAAGTTTTCTCTTTAATCTGGCGAAGCTCAGTGGCCGTGTTCTGGGGCCGGACAACCTCGAGCGGATTGTCGCTAAAATTGCCGCCTTTCGAAAACAGCAATTTATGACTCACCTGTGGCCTACAGGACACTGGAAAAGCTGGCAAAGTGGCACATGGACAGAAACTACATCCTGAGGGAAGATTCGGCCATCTCTAAATGAATTTTATATTTCTGTCTCCCAGTATGGGTTAGGAAAATGCATCAATGAATATATATATTCTGTATAAATTGAAACAACTGCCTATTTAAAAACCACGGCACTTATAATCCTTTAAAGTGTGTGTGTGTATGTGTGAAATATGAATGCCTGACTCATTCTGGTTTCCTTAATGCTGAAGAAATACATTTTATTAGGAAAGCTAGGTATAAATGACACAAGGTATTGCCCCTAATAGGAAAACGTCTGTACCGATTATGCCCAATAATGTGGAAGAAAGAACGAATGACATATTAAAAGATAAATTAGTTGAACGACCAAACCACCTTGAAACGTCATGCTTTTAAGCATTTTTCCTGACTGCGCTGTTACCCCTGACAAAGTGGGTGGTTGTCTCTCTCTGAACAGGTGACCAGTAGCTCATGCAATGGAACCATAGGTACTCATAACAGATTTCAATCTTTTACATTTTAATCTATCTAAATATTTTTTAAAAACACAAGAGGCATAATTATTCCAATCATTCCTATTAATCATTCCAGACTCTCTTTCGCCCCCAGTCCCTACGTGCCTACGACGTACCCTTGATCAGAGATTGATCGCTCTTGATCTTCAATGTAAAATGTCTCATGGGACTCACTTAATTAACGGTTAAATTAAACAACATTTATCTTTGGATGTACACTTAGCAAGTGAAATGACATCAGCCGTCCTCAATCAACAAGAATTAATAAGATACAACCATTAAGTATCTTAATTAGAAAACCCCCAAAGCAACTATCATATCAAAGTTGACGCTGACCCAACAGCCATGGCAATGCAAACAGCTGAATAAAGTAGATAACGTCAGAAACACACACACACACACACACTCACACACACACACACACACGCATTTCTTCTAGTTACCTGGAAACAGGGATTTTGCTTTCTCTTTTTCATATTTGTATCTTTTTTATTATATTTTTCTTCTTACTAATTTACTGAAGTAAAGATTTTATATTTTAACACCAGTTATCATTTTGCATGTTATTACTAAAAATTTCCCATTAGTTTTTACCTATTTTTTTTTCCTTTTAGGATCCCATACAGATGTCCCTTAGGCTTCCTCTTACTGTGGCCATTTCCCAAAGTTACCTTGTTTTTGATGACCAAGGCACTTTTGAGCAGTACCGGTCAGGTAGCTATGGACTGCCCCTCAGCTGGGATTTGTCTGTCTTTTTCTTGATTAGACTGGGGTATGAGTGTTGGGGGAATAAGATCACAGAGGTAAAGTTTTATTCTCATAATATCTAATCGAGGGTACAAATGATCAACCTGATTTATCACTGTTGATGCCTGTCTTGATGGCTGCACTGGGGTAGTGTTTTTCAGGTTTTTCTGCTTTAAAGTTACTTTTTTTCATCCATACTATGAACTTTGGAAGGAATCCATTCTGCACAACCCTTAGCTGGGGAGAGAGGAGTTATGTGCCATGTCTTTGGGAGTAGAGTGTCTGTGTACATTATTTGGGATTCTACTGAATGGCACATTTGTCTCTGCTCTGTCATGTATTAATTTTTAAAATTATGTGTTATATTACTAGGAACTTATGGATTTTAATTATAAAATTGGGTTATAAACCAATATATTTTTAATTTTCTTGTTCAAATCATTCCAGCTTTGGTGATTGGATACTCTTTCATTCAGATATTACTTCCCCTTAATATACATCATTGTGAGGGTTTTGTTGTCCTGCTTTTAGTAATTTATTACTTTCTGATGCTGCGAGTTGTTTCACGCTACTCTTGGGTATTTTCTATTCCAGTCCTAGAATCAACCATTTCTCAAAATAGACTTGGCTCATTTTTTTGAAAATTATATTAGAAACTAAGATCTATGCTCTAAGTGTGTCCAGTTGGATATCAGTCTTTCTAGAACCTCTCAGCCAACAGAGCAAGGGAAGGGATGTGGGTATAATAGCCCCTTTATATGCACATGTCTACAAATATTTGATGTAAACATCTGTATCTACATTGAGATAAGCATGAGTTCATACTGAAGTCTCCAACTCTAATTAAGTATCCTGTGAATCATTTTAGTCTTTCCTTCTTTCTTCTCTGTAATTCCCCACACTGAAAGTAAAGACACTGGTTCCTAGCACCCGCCACCCATGCATTTCATTATTCAATTTCAGCGTACAAATACAGCCCATCAGAATTTTCGATCCATGCCCTTCCAGGAAACAAGTCTATCAGTGAGAGTACAGTGCTAATGTAAAGATTTCACCCCGAGTCTTATTGGTTCCTCTCACTTCCAAAGTTGTTCAGGCAGCACCTGTCTCCTCGCCCCACTCAGTGAGGATGCTTCCAGCGTTTACAGTAAGTCTGCTGTTACAGTTTGCATCCCATCCTGAGGGTCCAGGGCCACTTACATGATTTTCCAAAATTTGCCTGGTTAGAGGTCACTCTTTGCGCTGTCAAGGTCGGTTGGCGGTGGTCGTATACCTCCCCCATAGAGCATCATAAAGAGTAGAGTCACCACCCTAAAAACATGCCTGTGCTTCGCCTATCCATCGCCCTCCACCCTGAACTCCATTCCAGGTGTAGTCCGTTTGCTGTCTCTATAATTATGACATTTTAGGGATGTCATAAAAGCGGCCTCACGCAGGATTTTGCTCTTTTAGATTACTTCTTTCCCTGAGCAATATACAGTGAAGGTTTATTCATGTATTTTTTGGCTTGATGGCTAGTTTTATTTGTTGCTGAGTCATATTCCATTGTATGAATATACTATGGTAGTGTATGTATTATATTTTTTATTCATTCACCCATCGAAGGGCATCTTGGTTATTTCCAGTTTGGGGCAATTAAGAAAAAAACTGCTATAAAGATTTTCATGATTGTGTTTGTGGGGACACCCTCATCTTTATTTTTATATATATACATATATATACACACACACACAACATATATATGTGTGTGCGTATATATATATATGATATCATATATGTCTGTGTTTATCTTTGTGTGCAATTGAAATATTTATAATAGTTCAGTTGAGTTCTATCAAACCAACTTTTTCTGTTCTTGCACCTCTCTGTTTCATTTATCAAGCTTTCTTCAATGATTATCTGGTTGGAGCCATGGAAATGTTAACTCGAGCTCTGAGCTGGAAAGTGGGTGTTTTTGACTGACGGGTTAAGCTTTAGGGATGGTGGGCACGGAAAGTCTTGCCCTTACTGCACCGGATACCCACGTTCAAAAAGCATCTCTAGTTGCTTGGTTTTCCCATGAGAGATCAAACGGTCTAGAATAAATATATTGACTTTTTTTGTGTGTGTGCATGTACCAAAGTGCCTGAATTATAGAGTCAAGAAGATTTGGACAAAGACACCAGGAATACAGAATAGGGAAGGGTCATCTCTTAATAAATGGTGTTGGGAGAACTGGGTGTCCATACCTACAGGAACGAAAGTAAACCCACACCTTTCACCTTTATCTTAAGCACAAAACTCAACTCAAAATATATTAAAAACTTAATTTTAAGACCTGAAACCATAAACTCCTAGAAGAACGCATAAGGAAAAAGCCCATTAGCATTGATCTTGGCAATGATGTTTTGGACATGACACTAAAAACACGGGCAAAAAAAGCAAACTTAGACAAATGGGACTATGTCAAACTCAAGAGCTTCTGCTCAGCAAATGAGGCCATTAAGGACATGAAAGCACAACCTACAGAATGGAAGGAGATATTTGTAAACCTGATATTTGATGAAGAACTAGTATTCAAGATATATAAGGAACTCTTTTATATGATATAATGTATTTGGAAATACATTATTATCATATAAACAAGCCACAATAGTAAAACTTTTAAATGTACTTAAATCCATAGAAGCTTAAATACGTGTCTATATATTAAGGAGCACAAAAATGGAAAAAAATGTTTTTTAGTACTAATATGAATGTTGTTTGATGTACTTATTCATTTCATATGAAGCTATTTCAATAGGAAATACATTATTTAAATTTGGTTTATTTTGCATAATGAAGAACAGAAAATCATTTTGGTGGGTGCTATGGACTCTGTAGCATTTCAAAGGCAGGAATTCTATGGTTTTGTTATATCACTACGACTCTTCAAACTGCCTAGGAATGTTTTTTAAATATACCATTAGTTATTGGTATGAAGAAACACTTGTTTTCCATTTTTTCCCAATTCATAACCAGCTTCTATCACACAATCGATTTTTGTGGGAGAAGTTCACTGCTGAGTAAGGGAACTTTGCTGCAATGGTACAGTTTAAACACTGTTTTGCAGCTCAATCCAATTTGTAATACACATCTTTCTCGCTGCTTGGGAAATTTTAGGGTTTACGTTTATCTTTTTAAACAGAAAAATGGTTGTGATATTTAAAACATTCTAGATGGTAAACTAAGTAATTACCGTATATGTTAAATGATAAATTGAAGCAAAACCATGTTTTCTGCAGCCTTTACTAATCACATGGGGTGATGTGAGGACGAAATGGTTTGCAAATCACTCTAAGAGCTTGTTTCTTAATAAATTTCTCCCTGATATGAGAGAAGCTTATACAAACCAACTTAGTCTAACATCCTTTTCATTTGTCATGATTAATCCCAATAAATGATTTGACATAATTATGTTCTCAAGTAATTAATCTTTTAATTCAGTTTATTATGAAGAGAAATATAGTATATGAGAACAACATATGAGACAATAATATTTGAGGTTTGAGCAAATTAAAAATATTGATATCAAAGAAAATTGCTCAATAATGTGTTTAACAGTGTTCATATTTTAATTGTTAATGGGGCATATTTAAATATTTTCTCTATCCAGTGAAATGAGAAAAAAGTCATAAATAAGTACACTAGAAATAAAAGAAAACTGAACTTTGCAAAGTTAATATTTTATAAAGCATTTGTATGAATATGGCTGTATTCAAATATATTGTAGTCTCTTTATTTTTATTAGAACCTAAACCTTATTTTAAATAATTAATTTTATATGAAATGTATTAATTATATATTCATTTATGTCAGAGGGCAAAAATTATAAGTAAAAAGAAGAGAGGTGATAGAGTTCATTAAGCTTTGTTTTCCTAAATATTAATGCACTTGCTTAAATTTTGTACTTCCTATCTGCCTGTTTTATTATCCCATTGCAAGCACATTTCTCTTTATTTTTTAATCTACAGTTATAATACCTAACCTATATATAATATATATTTCAAGTAGTTGAGTTTTTAAAATTTATTTCATTTTATATCATTTTAAGCCATTCATGTCCTATAAAATTATTTCCCTCAATTAATAATCACATTAAATCTTCTTCTAACCTTATATTTGAAAATTGTGTCCCTAAAATTCACAATACTTTAGGTATCCTTTTGCAGATATTCTTGTCTTATCAAGCTATGACACACAATTTTCCAATTTGCTTCATAGTGCAGAAAAACAGAAACTTTGTTCTATTAAAATGTATTGAACACAACTCCATTCTAGATCAATTATGTTTCTTGGTTCAGTTCAATAGTAATTGTCTCTGAAAAACTAGATATTATCAGAAATACTGCATCAAGGAACTAGAGCTAGATGAGGCGCTGGAGTTTCAGTTTTAGGGTTAGGCAGCAAGATCCTGATAGAGGAAGGCCGGGAAACAGGTGAGTTTGTAGTGATGCCATGTGGCCACATCACTTCGAGTGCAAGGAATGACCTACATTTCTCACTGATACCCTTGTGCTGCTTGCACAGGCTGAAAAGTCCTGGGAGAGAAGAGCCTGGTTGGTCAAGCAGTACAACTCACCTGTATGGAGGGCACTGGGGAGAAAAGGAGACCCTGTAAGCCACCGTTTTCTCACCAACACTGTGCACAACCGAGTAGAAGGGATCACCCAAAATGAAACTGGCACCTGTACAATGTGCAGCCTACATATGTCACAGATAGAAATTCAAGCAGTTGAATAAAATTCAGTCACATTTACAAATTTGCATAGTTTTTGGAAAACCAAAATAAATATCTTTAAGAGGTGCCAGTATGTATTATTCAAGGCAGTCCAAGTGTAAACATGTTCGATTTGAGTTCAGACATTAGTCAAGTGGAGTACTTTTCTTCAGTAAAAGGGAAGGGAGAATTAAAGGAACACCTGGAAAGGACACCACCCAGCGCATCCTGAACATGTCAGTCCTGCAGTTGTTTCTACCACAGAGGCCAGATGAGCTGTATCAAAGCATTGCCTGAATTTGAGCTTTGACTTCAAATTACAAGAGAGCGAATTCATGGCTGGAATTCCTAGGTCCTCACTGACTGGTGCTGTCATGTAGACAAGTAGCAAAATGCAAAGATTATCCCGTCCTATCTAATATGGAGATGCTTGAAGAGACCTGGTCACCATTAGGCAGAAAAGATTGGGATGTGATAGACTAGTGAGGTGGAGGGTTGCAGCGTTATCTCAAGAATTCCCACTCCAATGGAATGCTAAATTAGATTAGGAACTAAAACCTAATTTAGCACCAAAAACCTGGAATTGGAAATCTATTTTGTTCACGTTTATCAGATAATTATAAAACGTTTCCTTAATTAAAGGCTATGCTCACTTTTTCTCAACACTCTTAATATAATGACAATGATATTGTGGCAAAAAATGTATCAGTTTATTATTTCCGATGAAGCATCTTAGGATGGACTTACTGTTCATCGTGGGAAAACAATGCACTGGGTCCCGGGAGAGGCTATTACAGCAAGGGAAGATGCAAAAAAAAAAAAAAAAAAAAAATGTAGGAAAAGTTTCTCTGTAATTAAACATCACATACTAGGATATTTCTAACCGGAAGTCCTAGTTTACTCACATCCACTTTTCTTTAAATGTCACTTAAAAGTTTATTTGATAGCATATTTATGAGTGATGCCACTAAAGCAAAAGTTTTGGAGAATATTGTCAAGCTGCTAATGAAGCAATATAAATAAATCAACTGCTATGCAATTTATGAAAATAATGTCAATGTTATTCTAGTCAATGTATTAAAATTAGTTACCAAGTTAAAGAGTTATTTGACTTAAAAAAGTGACTTCATTATTTGTAGAAACTCAGAAAGAGAGTAAATCATATCCGATCACTCAGAAATCAAACTCTTTTTACAAAATTAAGTTTATCCTAGTTTTAGAAACTCCACCTTGCCTTGCATAATAAATAACCTTGAATAACAAATGAGTGAGAGTTCATGAAGTCACATTTCTAAAATTAGGATTATATATTCAAATTTGTAGATTTTGTTACCAAATATTTTAAATATTATAATATGTTTTATGTAGTCCTTGGTCTTCTTCTTTTAAAAATAAGCAATATTATGTTTTTATTTTAAAAAAGATTTTTTAATATTGGGATGATAATTGACTATGTTCTACTGATGCACAGAATGTCATCAAGAACCATGCAGACAAGGTAACAAGCAGCACTGAGAGCTCCTTAGTACATGAGAATGTAATTCTTCCATTGAAAATTCATGATAGAATGGAACGGAAATGGGATGAAGATGGAAAACTGTTCGGGGTGGTTTTCTGTTATTCATCCCATTCACCTCTGTATGTTTTCTGATCATTTACTTGTTTATTGGAGTTCATGTTTTTCTGGGGGAACATGGTTTACATGTTAACATGCAAAATCTTTAGAGTAAGCATTTAGGGAAAATAATTGTTAAAAATGAGCATGTCCTTAAAAATGTGAATCCTATTTCTTTTGAACTTGGTAGAGATGAAAGATTGAATACGATGAAATAAATGTCAGTCTTACACAGGAAATTGTTCTGGAAAGTCTGCTGAATATGTCATGATAGGTTGTGAGATTTGTACCATGTTTTTGTTTTGTTTTTGTTTTTGAACTGCCATGGTAAGAGAAGATCTTTACTCACAGAGTTAAATGTTCAATGAAGTTATGTGTGAACCACCTTCCAAGATGATGAAGATACGCTATAGGGGTCCCTCAGATATTCTTCTGCCCCCAACATTTCTAAGACTTGTACCTTCATTCATAAAATATTATGAACTAATGTTGGTGTCCTGGGAGGACATGGAGCAATTTGTTTGTAGGATTACCCATCCATCCTATGGGGACACCTCCCCTCTGCGGAGCTGAGTTGTGCTAATACCATTGAGAAGATCACCATTGGAAGTGGATTATTCAGTCACAAAGGAGGTGCAGATAAAGGCAGCCTCAGCTGAAGATGTATCTCCCACCTATGGAGGGACCCAGCGCCAGAGCCACCCAGCTAAATAGTTCATGGATTTCTGACCCACCAAAAACTGAAATAAAAATGTTCTTCCTTTTTTCTTTTTTAATCTGCTAAATGTTGCAGTGATTTACCTCTGAAAACCTTAGCATCAGAAATGAGTCACATATGTGATCTCGGCATGTGACCCCCCAGGAACAAGACCGACAAGTGAAAGGTTAAAAGACAGGAGAAAGGAGGGGACGGCCAGCTACTCATCTCTGGGAGCAAGTGGGTCTCCACCTAGGGACTCACAGAGGAGCCATGTCAAGTGTGTTTCAACTTTTCTGCTTGAGAAACAGAAAATACTTGTACACTAGCTCCCAACCATCATTTTAGAAGGTCTGCCCCACAGGAGGCTAACTGCCCCCCATTTCCAGGTCTGCATATACATCAGACCGTGAGAATGTGGATGGTCTACGCTCTCCCATGCGGTGGTAGAAGACAGAATAAAGAAACAGAGAAATATGCTAATCACAGCCAAGGGAAAGTGCCATCAGCCTATGTTTCCCATAGCAACAAGGAAGTGGTTGTCTTTAAAATATGTGTTGAAGCCCAAGGGCCGTCCAATACTATTTCAGCTACCAAAAAAGACCTAGACTTTTTAAGAAACAGAAAAAAAAATGTGTTTTCTAAAATAACCTCAGCTGGTGATCAATACTTTGAAGTGTTCAAGAAAATTTACATTGTTTCTGAGTATAGGACCATAATATTTTTCAAGAGAAATATTGAAGATTTTAAAATTTTATAACATTAAAAAAGACAGAATGCCATTGTCTCAGGGGATGCATGTTTTCAGCTTTATTGATAGTTAGCACAGAAGCTGCCCTCATACTGAAAATCACAGAAACATTGATGGCAAGAGGTTTAACATCTAACAGCTAATTATTTACACTTAGAGACTTATTCTGCCATCGGATTCCTGAATGCTCTCATGGAAAGGGGAAAGGAGATACACTAGTGTACTTGAATGCAAACGAATGCTTACCAAAGCCAGTTTGGGACGATTTTTTTTTTAATATTATGGATAGGATCTGGTGCATACCAAGTCAGAAGCAAATGAAGAAAATGCACCTGAAACAAAACTAGACAAACATAAAAATAATCAAAAAAATAACTACATATTTAAATGTTAATCTTATTATCATACTCCAAACATCAAAATGATGTCTTATATTGAACAGAAAATGCATATTCTTTTATCTGAAACACTTCACATTGCATAATAGAGAATTTTTAGCTTAACAAACGCCCAATATTTTATTGTGAGCTGTTGTATTTTCAAAAGATAAAGGACTAGAAAAAAGTCTTTATGGAAACAAGCTTTAAATGTATGGACACCATAAAAGAATTCCATGCCATAAAATACACAGAACCAAAAAGGGCTGAAATTGCTGCTTGCAGGAATAAAATAGCAGCATTTTATGGATTGGGGAAGTTTTATGATCCAGCCTAATGATTTTCTTTGTTCGCCTGATGTACAAATACTTCGGCACCCACGGATTCCATGTCTAATTGACTAGTCTGCTCCTATGCGTGGCTTGCCTCCAGTTATTTTATGAACCTCAAGCTTATTAGATTTCCTTGTTGCAAACGCTGTTTCCTCAGATTTAAGGTAGCCAGCATCACCTCAGTGTGGACCGTTTCTTTCCGGTCGTGCGTGTATTTAATGACTATGTCTATGCAACACCAAAGAAAGTGGTGACTTGGCGACTCCATATTTCTTTCTATTTCATTTATGGCTCAAGAAGGAATCTTGAATGTCTAACTCTGCCACAACCGAAGTTACTTAAAGAAAAGGAAACAAAGAGGCAGGGGGATTTCAAAAGTATCTTCAAGGTCGCCTTGCCCTCTATTAAATGCAGTTAATCTAACTCCAAGATGCACTGGGTAAATTCACAGTGAAAATTAACATATGGAAGATCACACATCACCTACAGTGACTGGAGAAAACAAAAAAAGTGTGAAAATATACTTTCATCTTTAAAAATCCCAGAATTAATTAAAACGGAAAGAAAATGTAGGACCAATTATTTCAAAAATCTTAATTTTTATATGTAAAAATAGAACACCAGAAGTGTTGAGTGATCCAGAATCACATAGCTGATAGAAATTCTAGAATTATAATTTTAATATATTCACATAAATATTCTTTGTATTATGGCAAAACAGGCCTTTTTAAATGAGTATATTTAATGATTATATTAATTAATAAAATGCCCCGAATGTCTACACTTTTCTAATAGCATCTGTGATCACTGCACATCTAAGCATACAGAAAATGTAAATAACCTATTATTCCATTACATATCTAAACTAACTTTCTCAGAAAGAAAAAATAAAAGATTATCTTTAATTTGATTCAATAAGAAATGGTCATTTTACTTAATAAAGCTGTTTTTAAACAGAAAAATTGAAAAGCTTACTGACAAATGATAACAAATTAAATATTAACTTTAAAAATATTTTTAAATTGTCTAAAACAGCAAGGTGATGACCAGTGGGAAAGCTGGTTGAGGGCAGGTAGATGAGGGTGAATGGGGGGGATGGTAAATGGTGACGGGCGGAGACTAGACTTTGGGTGGTCAACACAATATACAGATGACGTATATACAATTGTACACCTGAGACCCATATAATGCTGTTAACCAATATAACCCCACTAAATTCAATTTAAAATAAATAAAATGGTTTCAATTGTCTTCTTCAGTCTAAATCAGCAGGGTCTGTAGCATGCAATGAGCTTTAAAATGAGTTCGTTGTGGTTTTAACATGGCAAAAAATGTGCTAGTATTTTTTGCAAGATGAAAAAGAGATGAAGTTGGTTATCATATTAAAAACTGTTCAACACATCCTGGTTTTTAACTAGAAAGCACTGTGCTGGTCATTGTCTTAGACTTCAAGTTGAGATCCAAGCACACAGAAAACATATAAATAAGTTTCTGCCAGAGAGGAGAAGTGATGTCATCCAAATAATGAAATGGAGCTGGAATGTTGTAACCAGAAAATATATTAATTTAAATGATAAGCAGCCATGACGAGGGGCACGGAAGGAACGGGAACTGAGTCTTGACTCATTTTTCCTTTGTGTGTGGTTCAGATCTTTTTGGGCTTCTAATTTACAGACTTTTGCAGGGATCAGAAAACTAAGAAACTGTATTATTTCTAAGTGTCGACACTGGATGCATTTTTAATATTTATTTTTGATGATACTTTTCCTTCCATTTATCACTTTTTGCCTCCTTATTAATTTTTACCCTCCCTCTCTCCCTCCCTCCATTCCTCCATTAATGGAAGCTTTCTACCTTTCTAAAAGACCCATTCTTATTCCAAATTCAAATAAAATTCTCTAAGGTCATTCATTAATTTGTTTACATATGAAGCGTACCTATCGCTTAAAGAGAAAGTGAGGAGGTCACACACTGAACCCGCGAAACTGCAAGTCGGACCTGGAGAACTTAGAAAGGTTTTAAAGTGTGCGATGGCAAAATAGGTCAACCTAAACCGAGACTGAATTGGTCATTAAATACGGAGTTGTCAGTCGACCAAGTAGCAAATGGAAAAAATACACAATGATGTTGATTGTTAAAGACAGTAGGCAGGGTACTCAGCCAGCACCTGCTACAAACCAGAGTTTTTACTCTAGTCAGACTAGGCAAGATCCTGGTTTTAACAGGGTATTGAGAAAAGAAACACATAATCGTTATAACACAATGTAGTAAATATGGAGATAGAAATGGCTTTGTTCTCCGCTTATGAGAGTAATTTCATGAAGCGGTGATCTCTGACTTTAGGCTTAACAGCAGCAGAAATGAAGGGGAGTGTAGGGGATTGAGAAGATTTATTCCAGGGATCAGCAGATTCAGAATACATGGTCGCCGTCGCAGGGACGTGCTGCCATGTGCAATTAAATGCCTCTCATCCTAAAATGTGAGGGAGAAAGCATCAAAGGAAAAAGACCGAGAGTCGACTATGTCCAAAGGAAATTTAGGGAGAGTATAGTCTAACTTTTAATAGTGTCTCAACACCCAGATATACATCATAGTTTTACCACTTGGTCATTTCCCAGCCATCGAAGGCTCCATGCCAGAAAGGAGGAAGGCTGTGGCTAAAGGGTGCGTAAAACGGAAAGCGCTGTGTGCTCTGGGGGTCGGACTCGGTGATGCCGCATGTGTTGGGGGCGGCCTACAGAATCACAGGTATTATTAGCGTTTGAAATTCGCCTGCGGTATCCAGGTAGATTCGTGAAACTCACCTTCAGATTTAAAATGTGGCGATAAAAGGGATGAGGTTTTCCCTGCAGGTTTATTTTGGAGGAATATCAGTACATTGAGTAATTATTGAACTACTGGAGATACAGAAGAACCCTTCTGCCCCCTTCTCCTGGAACAACAAAAGGATAAAGAGAAATTCGACAGATTTAAAAAGAACTTTTAGGCATCTCACACTTCAAAACTGGGCTAAGTGCTTGATCTTCTTATTTCCCTTGTCTTGCCTGCCTGAAAAATTCCATATTTTAAGTAGGGAAAGCAGGGAAACCTTGGGGAGGAGTGAAGGAGTGGGGTGGAAGGTTCTGGAGGTCTGAGCAGGGCGGGACCTAGCGCGGCATGGGTGTTGGAGTTTCAGCAGTGGCAGTGTGTCTGTGCTTGAGGGTGACTGTCCGGGCTGTCCTCGAGGTACATTGAAGCCGGGTGGAGAAGGCATCCCCACCATGGGTGCCCATGCTTGGAGTATCAGAGCACCATCAGGCTATAGGACAGAGGGGTGCGGGGAAGCTCCGCAATGCTGGAGGCGGCCTTGAGGGGAGCTGGAGAGCGCACCCTTCAGGGGAGCGTGCGGAGTGGCAGAAGAAACCTGCCAGGTACGAATGCAGAAGAGGATGTGTGAACCCAGATGTGTGTGTCTCGGTCTGTGTCTGCATGGAGGTCCAACCACAGGAGGGCGGCCTGACACTGTCACATTCTCAATGTAGCCAAGGGGGCTTCCACAAGCAACTGGCCAGCTTAGCAAAGGTGCCCGACCCAAGGACTGAGTGAGGGGCACCCGAAGGAGGGAGCCTCGGAGCTGGGGTGTTGCAGCGGCAGGGAGGTGAGTCTGCCACGTGGAGGAGGAACTGGCAGTGCTGGTGGAAAAGGAATCATATGGACAGGGTGGTGTGAAAAGATACTAATAATTAAATATATTAAGGTAAATAAATATGAGAATAATGAAAGCCACATTTCTCACTGTCAGAGAAGGGTATTACGAATATGAAAACTAAAATGAACACTATGGATCTGGGTGGGAATTGGAAGAATTAACACTTGTCATCAATATAAAGAAATAGATGGTAAAATAACTACAACTGTCAACGTATATAATTTTGTATACATAATACATTTACATATATACACATATATACATAATACACTTACATATATAAGTGTATAAATGAAGTTGTATACAAATGAGCATATACAAATGTACACTTATATAGAAAATATATAAATAACTGCATATATATGTATGCATGTGTATATATATGTGTGTGTGTGTGTGTGTGTGTGTACACAGTTCGGTCCAGAAGTTATCCAGCCATGTATTATGAAAAATGTAGACATTTATTAAAAAGGATACAAGATACAAGAAACATTGTTCATAGGACAATGACACTTCAGTCCCCTTCAAAGTAGGTACCTTGCGACCTCACACAGTCCTCCCAACCACCATCACAGTACACATGCTCACTCAATGGTGTCTGCCACTCCCATTGACTAATACAGTGAATTCGTCATTGTTCACACATGCACATTCCAGTCCACTCTCCTTGGCTGTCAGGTTACATCGATGTCATGCAAACCATTCTCATTCTATTAACAGTGGCTGGACTTTTCCTGGACAGACCTCATATATTTTCACATTCTTTAGCTGTTTGCAAAGGATCTGGTAGCAGTGATCAAGAAGCAATGAGCATGACTGGCATCCACTCTTACCTTCTGAATGCCGTTCTCCAACCAGAGAAGCCAGGGTCTCTCGGAAAGGGGGCTGATCCCAGGGCAGGAGTCATGAACAGAATGGTTCATGGCATCTGTGTCTTTTACCAGAAGCAAAAGAAATGCAAAAAAGCGGGGGGAGCTCCCGCTCGGCAACTCTGAGACAACTGGAGAAACAAATAATTAACAGTAATAAGAAATTATAACCCATTTGTCAGAACTCAAGAGAAAAATCTCATGGAATTCTGTAAAAGCCTGCCATGCAATGAATATAATCTATTAATAGCCTATGCTTGTAGACAGAAATCAATACTTGGAAGTATCAATCTGTGTCAAAAGGCATTTTCAAAGATAAAATATGTAAAATACCTTTACAGATCAGCATTAACGACACTTCAATCAATCTTGACCATAAGGAATACTAACTTTGAACCCTAGCCAAGCAAAATACTGTTGCCCTAAAAGAATTTCTTTTCTGGATCCATATTACAAGAAATAATTATTATTATTTTTAATTTTATCAGTAAAATGTGTGGAAATCTGTCTACATAAGTACATCTGTAGTATCCCCATTTCTATATCTTAGCCATAAAATGCTTACCAACACCTACCCTAAATGAACTGCTTATTTTTGAGAGTATTAGTCCTTTTACAAGATTGAATGCAGCGGTATAAATAGGTATTACAGGTTTATTTCCTAAACGATAAAGAGAAAAGTAAGAGAATATCTAAGGGTATGGGGTTTTAATAAAACCATTGTCTGTCACCATGCTTTACTGAAGTTATAATAACTTATGAGTTCCATAATAATTGGTTATTGTAGTTTAAGTCCTGGTAAAATGACTTTCCACTGAATATCAGTGTGTGTGTGGAGATGATGGGGGAAGAGAAATGGGGGGGTATAATTTAATGGAATTAAAGGTGTGGCTTTGGCACAACGAAGACTTAATGCACCAGTCAAAACACCTGCTATGTACCTAGCAGACAGTACTTATCATGAGCTGATGTGGGAATGGATGTCTGGTATGTCCTTGCATGATATCAGTTGTACTGAACAAAGCTAGTTGCTTATTTCTCACCATAAAACTTGAGGATTGGTTACACCGTTTCTAATCCTCATTCTCTTCATTATGCTTCTGACAATGGAAGCCTAACTCAAAACTATTTATAGACACGGTATGAAATGAACACACTGAAATACGTCATATTAACTCAAAAATATGTCAAACTTTTCAAGTAAACCCCTAATTTTTTTTGAAATTGAGAAATATAGCAATGTGAGCATTCTGAACTTTGGACTCAAGCAGATTTTGGATTTAATTCCAATTGTTCTTAATAAGATCTATAAATTTGTCTTTATCTATAAAATGGAAGTAAAAATTTCTTCTTTGTGCTATTGTATGTATGATTAGAGGGAGTAAGACATGTCAATTAATCTAGCATAATGAGGATACTAATCTTGCCATTCATATCTGATGGCTCTTTGTGCTTTTTAAAAATCTTGTGCTTATTATAGTTGTTTTTAGGCCCAGTTTCTTTTTGGGTTTTTTTTTCCCCTATCCCTTGATTTTGTAAAACTTATATCCATCTTCCTTTCTTTTTTTTAATTAAACAGTTTCCTTTTTATGTCTTTAAAATTGTTTGATTCATAGCTGCTCCTCTGTGTACATGACGCATACAGTATATTTTCTTAAGTCAAAATGTATGATAGGAGATATGAAATCCTGGAAGAAAATGTGTAAATGCTGCCTTTCACCTTAACCTGATGAGAAGTTACAAGTATGAACAATTCATAATTAAGAATGAAAAGTTAATGACTGAATTGCCTAAGGACAAAGACAAGTAATTTGACAGATAAAAATTTTACTGTTTAAAAAAAAAGCCCTTATAACAATCAATCGTGCTTATATAAGTATCTTACATTATGTTAATTAAAAATATTGTATTGCTGTTACAGATATTAAACATTTTGTAAAAGACAGAAAATTGCCTTCATCACCAGTTTGAAGAGATCCCATGTGCCCCAGGAAACATTCCCTAACATTGAAAAATAGATGAATTGGGGGTAGAGAGATAGGGCAAGGAAGACGTTATCTCTCAGAACATAACTTATCAGACTGTATGTTAATAGAGGTTTAAATTATTATTATTAAATAGAGAAGAGGAAATTATTCAGTTTAAAAGCACTTTTCTTAAAACAACTTCCAAAAGTGTAATAAGGAGCGAGAGAAGCATAATATATGAGCAAGGATTAGCTAATTACACAGCTCAAGGTCCAAATTACTGGGCATTTTTAAATGATTTTTTAAAGAGTGAAACCAGGAAGAAGCAGCAGAAGCATCGGCGAGAGAAGTACCTGTCTTGGCAGTCTAGAACATTCATTACACTTCTTACCAACCAAAGTTTGCATCTCTCTGAGATACGGCATATATTTTAATTCTAATACAAATGTGTTTTTCTATCAATGAGTTCTTAGTATCGTTTTATATATTGTAATTCAGAAAACATTGAAGTAGATAATTTTTTGTTTAGCTTCAATGAAAACCAATGATGACTATAACCCGCTAGAGTAAGAAAAAGATATTGTTTCCTTATACACTTACATATCGATATATATGATGTTTCATTTCATTTCACGTCATGAGCGTATGACGTTTCATACGCTCTCCGTTGTTACCTGAATTATCCTAAACTTAGCATTGCAACCTAACTCATTGGGAACTAAAGTTTGTGCGACAAAATCTTGAACACAGATTATTTGTAAAACAGAAACTGGGACCCTGAGAGGGTGTACCCCGACGCCATTCCAGATGCGTCCTCACTGGGGGCGAGCCTGGGGGCACGGGGAAGAACAGGCCACAGAAGTCCTCTCGTCATGAAGTCCTCGCACAGCAGCGACAACACACACACAGGAAGGACACCTGCTGAGCGTCACTGAGGCCGGGCCAGCGCTGTGAGTTTTACGTAGGATATATAAGAGCTCCACGGAGCTTATCATGGGTCAGACAGAAGCTAGCTCTGGCCATCACGAGGGACAGACGAAAAGGCAGGAAATGTTACATGGGGAGATGATTTTAGCAATCCAACCAAAAGACCTTTTGTGACTTGCTCTAATCGTGGGCGATGCCTGTTGTGGAGTGGAGACCTTATACTACTGTAATATCCCTGGGTAATGCCAAATGGCAATTTCCTTTTAAATTATTTTCTCTTAAAAGTATTGTGACGAATGAGCTTCCAAAGAGCGGATTACTGTTAGCTTGCTGGCATCAGTTCGCCAAACTGTGTCACTCAGGTTTGCTCTGGGCTCCTTGTGCCCATGGCAACCCAGAACGACGCCCGACGAGCGCAGGCACTTGTGCCAGCCATTATGTTTCTTACAAACAGTTTAATATGCAAAAGAATTGTGAAATCGTCATACTATATAAATATTTCAGATTTAGGGAAGATTAATTTTAATCATATTCTTAGTATAAATAGATATTCATCCTTAATATACTTCTCCGCTGACATTTGTCCTGGAGCCAAATGTATTTCATAATGTCATAAATCCATAGGAAATATTGTATGATCGCCTGTATTCTTATATCAGACAGAGGGAGGAATATATTATCAGCGAAGTGCTACTCAATACGATACTTTTAAATAGTCATCGGTGTGCAGAGCCTTGGTGTCCGTAGTCTGGTTGTTGGGAAAAATTCATCAGAAGCACCCCTCAAAGAAATCCAGGCCCTTTGGACATATTTTACAAATGAGTGATAAACTTTCTTTGCTCACTCATGTGTTGAAAAATCCAAAATATTATTTTAAAATAAGAGCCTACGTTGTGTGTGGCAGGTGGGGGCGGGGGGAAACTATGAATAAATTAGCTCTCTGTGCCAGTTAGTGTTACTCTCGATCTAGTTTAAAATCTAGCCTTCTCGACGCTGCTTTGTGATGTTGGGGTTCAGACTCTGCCCCCGCAATTCAGTTTGTCAGAGAAGTAGGGTGTGTGGGAGGCTCCACCTAGAGAGTGTTCTGGAAGACTGGGCCAAGGGAAGAGAAGGTCATGCCCTTTCCTGCTGTGGTCCTGACCCTGCCAAAATGAACTCAGCAATGGGCCCTCGTCCCGGAAGAGACACTGAGGTCCGGGATCCAGGTTTTTGTTGTGGTTGCTGTGCGTTGTTTTCTGCCCCCGTCACCAGCTTGAAAAGCACCTACCCTGGATGACTCTCTCCCAAGTGTCCAGGAAAGGAGCGCCCCACTTCTGGGGCACTGGCCCCAGCTGTCGTCATTCCCACTTCAGAGGATCTAGTCTCAGTGCCCCAGGACCTCTCCTCCAAGCCTTAGGTTCTAAGGACCCAAATCTGACCCTTTGTCGCCACAGAATAGCTAGAATCGCTGTCCATGGGTTTCCCCAGGCTTCTCTTTCTGTTCGCTTTCCAGTTTGGGGTTGACAACTGCTAGTTAGTTCTTTACATTTGATCCTTGTTTGTAGATGAATGATGTAGTGTCTGTTTGTGCTATCTTTAATTAGAGACTCCCCCTTTCTTGTTGAATGAATAAATCATTTTTTATGCTAAATAAAAATGAAAGCAGAGGGAGAAACATTTTTCTTAGTGCCTTTTCCCTATATGCTATAATAATTTCAAAATGATCGATAAATGGGTAAAAAAGAGAAGAAAAGAAGTGAACCAGTGATGTACTTTTTTGCCTGGCTGTTTCCCCGTTCTTAAATTATTTTATTTTAAATTGTTATATATTAATATTTACAATTTATAAGACATACATTATTTATGAACATACTGCTCAGCATTTTGAAATGATGCCTGGAACCCAGTACCTGTGTTTAGAGGTAGACAGAAAAAAATAACATGGATTCATGCAAAAATGCACAATACGAGTTAAGATGTTCTGTTTTTGAGCAGCAAGTACATAATGGAGACGTGCCAGAAACAGAAAACTACAGATGAAAAAATTCCATAAGTCTTTGGTTTTTTAATACAAATTCGCACCCAAGGTGCGTAACATACTTGGACATAAGATAGAAAGCTTAAATGTGCTGCCTAAAAATATTGATTTTGATCATTGCTTTCATCTAACTCTCCTTATTCTTTTGTGGGAGAAATAAAGCTCCACAAAGTAAATCCTGTCTCTTGAATTTCCTCCATTCAGCTCAAATTCACACCTGAAGGACGCTCTACACTGGGCCCTTCACACACCGGCAGCCCTACCAGCAGTCACCGCCACAAACCGAACCTGTGGCCGTGGCCTAAAACCGATAACCATGTCTGCCCCAGATTCCGTTGCCTTTGACGCAGGTAGCTTTCTGCGGTATTTGTCTCCCTCTGCCTGACCTCGTCACTGTTCCCATTGGGTTCCTGGATACGTCCGTCGGCCCTGCTTTCTCTGGGGGCTCACCAAAACTTCCTCACTTGAGACAAAAAGGAGCATGCGTGGCAGAGACAGAAAGAGGAAATATGCCTTTGCTGGTTTCTCTTCCAGTTTGTTAATTTCTTCAAACTAAGTGTTCTAACTGGATCCAAGTGTCCAGGGTTCTAGCGACACTACGGTTAACACCAAGCCCCATGACCTGGTAAAAACAGAATAACCTCTCCGGCTCTTTGGTCATTCAGATCTAATGAAGGGACTTGGATTAAATGTTGTCTATTTTCTATTTTCTTGGAATTCTAACATCCCCATAGTTGCAACTCCCTCTTTGTCAACATTAATTTGTATTTAACTATTGCAGATGTATTTTGACTTGTCAGAATTCCCTCTTTTTTCCTCTTTAAATTAGTCTTTATCTTTTTGTTTCAGAGCAGTTGTCAGTTTGAGCTGAGTGGTTTTTTAACAGGCATACATATTGACAATAGCAGAGTGTGTGTGTTTGTGATACCCTGTCTGGAACAGTCACACTGTTGGGATCATGGGATTGAAGGCCTGGGGGTGGGGCGGGGAGTCAACATGTGTTTCAGTTGAGAGGGAGTTGCATTGTTTAAGTGTCTAGAAGAATCTAAGAATCCAGAATCTAAGAATGTAACGATCTAGAACCTAACAGTCTGGAATCAAAGATCTCGATTCCGTGCATGGGCAGCTGAAGGCTGCAGCACTGCTGCTTCAGCAGAAGGTGAGACCGGAATGATGCAACTAGGATGTTGGGGGAAAATAGAGACAATGCAGATCCCAAGAGGGTTTCCCACCGGAGCAGGCGCATGGCTGAAGCCAGGGACTGGGTAAGGGAAACTGTTCTGAGGGGAAGAAAATATCAACAGCATGGCCATAGGTGTATACGGAGATTCGAAGGAGAAAACAGAATGAGACGGTTGGGTTTAGAAGTGGGGTTTTAACTTGCATGCACATACGCAGATGCAGACACCAGTCGTTTCCTAATATCCAAGTAGATTCCCTTACTTACTTTTTAAAAAAAGATAATCCTTTGTTTTTAAGGAGTAGGCATTTGTTTAAATGCTAATGATACATTGACATTTAGAGAAATTAATTCCAAAGGATTAGGGGAAGAAACCTTAAGAAACGTTTAAGGCAAGTTCTCTACCTTATGCCATTCATAGCTGTATCTCATTTACACTTTTGAGCTTCACTTAAAAATAACTACGTGCCACATAATTTCAAATGGCCTTTCTCATCATAGCACGGTTATTTTTAAAATTCTATTTGCATTAGCATAATTCTAACTGACATTTAAACTGTAGGTCTTTACATTTCTTTCGGTGTTAATTTTATCTCAAAATGGTAAAGAGTGTATCACTACTAAGTCAATGATCATATATGGAAATAAATTCAATTAAATTTCAAGACAAAATACCTACCAGATATCAAGATAATTAAATTGAAGTGTGATAGATTTGAATTTGAGGTATCTGTTATTTAAAATGCTTTGAATATGAATAACCAACTAAACCTGTATACACACACATTTATGCCCACTTTTTCCCATGACAAATCCTACCAGTCAAATGTGTGATAGACACAGATTCAACCCATCAAAATCAGTTATCCATAGTCAAGCTAATTTGATATTTTCTGATAAAAATCAATCAGCCTAGCAATCAGAATAATTAATTTGTTTTGTAATCTGGGTACACAGGGAGTCTGAAAAAACAGTCTTATATAGTATTTGAATTTAAATGTCAAAATCAGGTATATTTGTGTGTTTATTGTTAAAGAATTTAAAATAGGGATTAATTAAATTAACAATGTAAGGCATTATCACTGCTCACTTTTTTCAAACAATGTGTGAATAATAAAGGAACTGTTTAATTATAACACATTAAAAATAATGCAGATTACAGAATTATTTGTGTTGTGATTTAACTGTCTATAACCCATATGTCATCAAAGGATCTTAATACGTTATGATTGGAAAGACACATTTAAAATCCTGTCACCCAGTCACTTTTTTGTTCACCCTGAACCCTGTGGCTGATATTTTCAGTAATACAATAGCACTCCAAAGGGCGGCAATACTCTGCCACTTAAAGATTATTTGAATTATACATTTTATATGCTTATGTGTGGTTATAATTATCCAAATTCTTTTGCTAACAATAACCTTACGGTAATCTAGACTTTCAGCTGGGTTGCTTTTGTTGTCTACCTGTTTTTCACTCTCTTTACCTATCTACCTACCTACTTATCTACCTCCATCAATCCCAGATTACTTGCTCCAGCCAAAAGATAATGTCCTGACCTTCCCATCAAACTCTTTAACTCTTGGACCACCTCCCGCTGGAGGCTTGGATGATATTCTCTCTGAGTCAACTTCACGGTCTCCAAATGCATGCTATTTTAGATTCCTCAGATAAGTGGGATCATGAAGTATTTGTCTTTCTGTGTCCAGCCAACGTCACTTAGCAGAATGTAAACTTTTATTAGATGTTCAACACTGCATGCCTTTGTTTCTGGATATTTAGTTTCTTTTGTTTGTTTGTTTTTGGTCTCCTAGAAGGTAAAGAGCTTTGCCTTGGCAAGAATTTACACTACTTTGTGATCACGTGAATTCCTTTGAGACTTGTTCTTAAGCTTTGTTATGGATGTGAAAAAACGAAGTGGACTAAGTGCTACGAAGAGAGTCGCTGAGAGTCAGGAGGCCGCTAGGGAGCCAGCCAGCGGGCACCTTGAGTCTCAGTGCTCAGAGCCGCTCTTACTTAGGGAACCTGTTGCTAAACCAGAACGGAAGTTATTCCGTGGACGTATATGGAGTTTGCTTCCTCCTTGTAGTCCCCACCCCCTCATTTGCAGTTTGGAGCTAACCAATCCCTGTTCACCTAGTCAGGTTCCTCTATGTGCAGGAAAGAATTACACTTTATAGTTTTTGCCTTATAAACCCTGCCTTTCTTTGTTCCCTTCGGAGCACAGTTTGGGTTGCTACCTGAATCCGTACCTGTGATTTGAATCTTTTAAGACCCCCACATAAGCTTTTCATTTGTTTTGCAGCCTCCAATCTTTATTAGCTAACACTTTTGTCCTAAGATACAACGTTCGGCCTGCATATAGTTCATTTCTACCATTAACATGTGACTCCCCTAAGAAGCTACTACTGGCGGACTGTCCTTCTCTTTCTCTTCTCTGTTTACCGGTATTGAGCACCTGAGAGTTCTTGAGCATGGCAGAGGGTGGGGTGGATGGAGTCCGGAAAAAAATTGTACAGGCAGCTATTACATATGTCATTATACTTTTATTGTATGTTTATTATAGCAGTTAGCAAAACTAATAATGAGATTAATTAAAATGGGGTTATCCTTACACTTTTCCAAGCAATTACTCACTCATTTCACTATCATTTATTGAGTGATTTATCCATCCACTTAAGCAATAATGAGGTTATCATTTTTTTCCAAAAAATTAGCCACTTGTCACATTACAATATTGAATGATTCATCTATTCCCTATTTTGAAATATCACCTTTCCACATGATGAATTTTCTTTCACAACAGAGTCTATTTCATTAATTTTTAAAATATTCTATTTATCCTTTAGCTTCTGTGTCAGATGCACACTATTTAGCCTTGCGCTACTGAAGAACCTTTACCATTTGCTGGGGAAAGATTACTTTATCATTTAATTATTTCTTTAGTTACTCCTATTTCTGTATTATTCCAGGTGACTTAAGAATTTTAGCAATTAAAGCAGTATGTCCATTAAAATTGTGGTTAATTTCTAAATAAATTTCTAAAAGAACATGTGGACATGTTTATCTTTCAAGTATTGTATTTCTTTCCAGAAACATATTAGGTTTCCCATTTTAGGACTTTTTGTAATTTCCTACGTGGCAACCGCTCATTTGTAAAACTCCGTGTGAAAAATCAGTAATTGGAGATGAAAACCCTGAGGTTTAGAAAGAGCACAGAGAGTAATATGAAGGGCAGAACAAGAGCAAATTGGTCTTACAGTGGAATCTTTGATGGGATTCATATAACTGAACAAGCAACACCAAGGCCTCACATGTGTGTTCGAGAAATCATGTCACCATGAGGGCACACTGCTAGGCACTGGAAAGGAAAGAGGAATGGATTGCTGGGGCAATGTGGACAGTCCAGTCCGCCTCTGTGTCTTCCATGTGGGCAGAGGACTGAAAACACCATACGCTCCCCCTTTGCTTCAGTAACGTTTTATAGTAACCAAAGGTGTAGGTATAACGTATGAAAATTCCTGATTTTAATATACCAGCTCACAGGACACTATCCCAAATATCTTCCTTTTTTTTCTTTCTGTCCAATATTAAGAGTAGGATTTCTTCCAGCTCCTTGTTTAGCCTCAACATTTTACGTGTCAAATCAAAGTGTAAGGTACATATACTTAATGTTTGTTTCTAGTTTTGAACTCTCGGTAATTCTAGGTTTGTCCAAATTTCCTCACTTGTATGTCCGTCTTTATCCCCTGCAAATATTCCATAATGAATTCAACTTCTTTCTCCTACATATTTTTTCTTTTTTCTTTTTGTCTTCTGGCTGTTTGATAACAGAATTATCAATGTTTTATGTTATCAAACAGAACCTTTCAAATTGCTTATATTTCTGCTTCTTCGTCTCAACTTTCATGACTAATCCTTCCAAGCAATTCCACCTTTATTATCTTCCAAATTTGCCCCCTTTCATCAGTTTTGTTTTCTCAGTTCAGACTTTATTTCCTTTTACTTGATCCCCTTTAATGAGTTCCAAATGATCTTAGTGACTCCAGACTTTCCCTGGAAACATTTTTTTCCCTCTGAAACATTATTATAATCCCGTAAATTTTTAATTGCTCCAAAAGGCTGCCATTCATTGTGGTTCCAACCTTCTTTCCCTGCAGTACCCAAAACTGTCCACATGTTAATCTATACCTTATGCCAAACATGACCTAAATTTTTAATACTAGTAATAACGCTCAAGTGTCTCTCTTGGCCTGAAATATTTGAAAATGTGAAATATTTTCAGTTTCCTCTTTTGTAGGCTTCACAGATCATCATAATTATCTATTCTCCATTGATTATGATGTTCTCTTTTTTAGTTATTAAACACAGAATCATAATGTCATGAGAGATAAAAACAAAGATGAGTCTGATACAGAAACACTCTAGCCCCACCCCCTGGGCTTACGAGATCTTATTTTCCCAGTCTCCCTTGAAGTTTACTGGCAAGGGTGCAGGTTGAAACAATCAGCATATGTACCAAAACGATGTTGATCCTTTCTAGGTGTGATATGAAATCTGTGCGAGTCACCCATGCATTCTTGTCCTTTGCCATGTCACTCGGAATGCCATCTGTTCAAGATGGCATCGCCACTAAATGGAGGAGGGTAGGCTGACCCTCATCAGATTTTTGTGAAAAGAATAAGCCTTCGTTTCAGCAAAAAAATAAATATCGGAGCACGTCTTTCATCCTTTGCCTTGCTTAGGGTTGCCAAAAATCTCTGAGTGCCAATTCACACACAAAGCCTCCAATTATTAAAGTGCAAATTAACTACCATATTACTTACTGGTTTTAAAATATTTTGACACGCTTTTAAAAGATTTTATACATGAAAACATTTGGGACTTCACAATTTGGAAACATGGACTTACCTTAAGTTTAAAGCTTTTTTTTTCGGTGTACCAGCTCTGATATTTTAAAAATACACTTTACATCCAAAACAGAAACTTACATTGAACTGTTAAAAGGACTTCTGTTAGGACAGGTGTAGAAATACTGTCATGTGTCAGTATTTCCTCTCAGCAAGCATGTTTCTTTCTGCTATAAGTTTAACTTTCCACTGACCTAGAAATATTTTTCTGAGTAACTTTCCTGGTGATAACCTTCAGGTAATTTTAAATGAAATTCTTCATAAACAAATATTATGCCGGATTTAGCCAAAAAGTTAAGTGGCATAAATTAATGTATATTTTGTTAATAGTGCTACTTGTCCAATGTGTTAAAATTATTGTTGAATATTAAAAATTCTGGAATATTTTGCTTATGAGGCTCGTTTCCCTTCTTTTCCAGATGCTGTGGTAACACAACTCTGTCCCCGGAGCTCTGAATTTCTAACATGACGTGCTTTGGTAAGAATTTCTTTTCATCATTGCTCCAGGCATTGCATAGGGCTCTCAATGTGATGACTCAAGTCCATCGGTTCTGTGAAATAATCTGGATGAAATATTCAATAATTTACTAATTCATGTTGCCTTTTATCTCTTCTGGCACAAAAAAAGTTCAGATAGTTTACATCTATCTTCTTCGCTCAATTTCTTTCTTTCTTTTTTTTTTTTTTTTGCCTGCGTAGCATCTGGGGATTACCTCACCTTTGTTTTCACTACCCTATTTCAGCTTTCATTTTAAGACCTCTATGCATCTTTACATCTGTGTCTATATTTCCAAAGTACCTTTACTTACTGTGCCTTATAAATTATTCTTTTTCTTCTTCTGTGTATAAAATACCTTCTCTGAGGTGATTAGTCACAGATATGTGGGTATGTTTTTTACCCCCTCCTGTCACCTCCCCACTGCATGTTTCTTTTGGTCTCTACAAATTCCTCTTTCCTTCCATTTGTCATCTGGTTTCTGTGTTCTGGTAATTAACTAACCTCAAATATCTGATGTGTCTGAGCTGTCCAATCCTATTTGCTTATGAGGAATGAAAAGCTGAATGAATATTCCCTGCTCAAAGCATCCCAACTAGGGAGCTCCCATCAAGGCTGATCGACCTGGCCTATCTTCCTCAGAGGTCATCACTTAAGATGACCCATTAGGTGTCTCTCAGGATGTTACTCAGGTCCCCCTGCGGGGATTCTCCAGTCTCCCATTGAGGGAAGTTAAAGTCTGGCTGTCATTTTTCTCCACACTGATGGGAGATGGGAAGGGCTGTCCTCTGGTCAGGACGAGGTGTTTCATTTTTCTCCCATCCCTTTTCGGCCTGATCTCTGCTGTGTTAATGTCCCCTGTTCCCCCGGTCTGAACCTTCCACGAGGTCAGTCCAGGCTCATGCTATGACAGAGAAAGGCACTTGCTTTAATGTTTGCTATAAGGGAAGAAATGTGAACAATCCAAGAGCATTTACACAGACTTTCAAAGATGATTCTGGTCTGCAGTCCCGTGTTTGTCGTAGCTGGGATGCCCCTGCACTGAGCTGTCAGCGTGGACATGGCCACCTCGGCCGCACCCACTGCTGCAATAGCTGATCGTCTCCTGTCAACGGTGCCTTGCCCTGCTCTTCCTGTCTCTCAAATGTGGCTGCTGCCATTCACTGTTTCACCCCCATCGTCTTTACATGTTTATTCATTAAATATTTCCTTATCGTTTTAGTGGGGCTTTGTGAGAGGCAGATTATATACGTTTTCACTCAACCTTTTGTGTTTAGTAGGAGCACATAAATTCCTTCTGAAAATTGTGAGGAAGGCAAAGCAATGTAGAATGCAATTACTGGAAATGCACTGAGGGTGTAATGTTTGTGTGTCTGCTTTCTCTTTATTCCCTGCAATTACACAATATATTTCCTTAAAGAAATGCTATATCTAAGATGTTCCAAGGTTAACCTGTTGGATAGTTCAGTTTGCATTTGGTGTGTGCATATCATTCAAAATAAGACCGCGAATATCTGACAGAAAATGCAACTCTTTAGATGTGTTAACAGCAAACGGCACCAGATGTTACCGATGAAGTTAGACTGCAGTCCTTGAGTTTGGCTAAGAAAGAAGTCAGAGCCAAGGGTTCTGATTATAAGAGAAAGTTTATTTAGAAAGTCACAGCCAAGCTGAGTGGATTCAGGAAAACGTTACAAAGGTAAAAGAAGGGGCCTTGGGGTTTGGGAGAAAACTATGCAAAGGCAGGCACCTCAAGAAAGGAGAGGGGGAAAGGTGAGGGCATGCTCCAAAGAGAGAGATGGACAGACAGACATAGGACATGCACAGGTCCTACCTCTTCAGTGAGCCCCCAGCTCCATTGGAAGTGAAACTCTGAACAGTGCTTGTCCAGCTTTATTCTCTCTGTTATCGGTGTGAACAACCAGAAGACAATGTTTTTAATGTATAGATAATTTAAAGAAAATGGAATATTTTGCTTGAAAAGTCTGATGACTCGCCCACAGAATGTAGGAGTTAATTTTCAGTTGAATCCAGCTTCCATAGTTAATTACACTTGCTGAGCAGAAACTGACTCATTCACCTCCCAGGTCCAAATCAGAAGTGCAGACAACATCCAATTAACTGAGAAATTTTAATCCACTTGCTGAACTTCATAAATGACTGTCTCATTAAACTGACAGCATAAATATGCCTTTTTGTTTACATGTTAAAAATATTCTATCCAGGGAGGAAAAGAGATGAATTTATAAAATGTTGGAAGGCAGGAGTTATATAGGGAGATCATTTCACTTTTGGAGAAGAGTATGATAAAAAGCACAGAAAGTTGAATTTAAGAAAAACATCATTTTAAAATACGTTTTACAAAATTCCATTTTAGGGTTGACTGATTTGAATTCACATTAATTTTCCCATAGCTACATTATATTAAATTATATAGAGTTACCCAGTCTTGGGTCAGAGAAACAAAGGGTTAAAGTTAAGTGAGGTGCATTTTACCCCTTATATTTACCCTATAAAGAGATTTTATTTTACCATCACAAAATTTCTATCAAATAGCCCCTATTTACAGATAGGGAAATGGAGTCAGAAAATTTATCGAAGTTGAGGCATGATTTGTAGCCAATATTTGGCCCTAAGTATTTTCCCCAAACCCTGGCTTGCTTATATTCCTCCAGGCTGCAAGTTACATATTAGTGTTGTGAAAAATAACATAAGTGGAGCCCCGTCTTGGAGCTCCAAGGACTTGGAGCTGCCGTCCTAAGAGGAACTGCCTTGCAGGTCTTCCACCGCACACAGTCTGGCTGCTGAAACTGGGCACAGTCGCCTTTGGACTGGGTGTGAAGCAGCCGGGCATCCCCGACAATTTAAGCCACTTACATGTCGAGATGCCTATTAAACCACAACACTAGGCGGAACCACTGGAGGAGTGAGAATACAGATAAAATAGAAGAGAGGAAGACAGTAAGTCCAGCAGCAATCCCCGTGGGGAGGCCAGCAAGATGGAGGGGTCAGCCAAGGACACCGAGGAGGAATAGAGTGAAAACAGTGAGTGAAAACTAGGCATTCCAAGAAAAAGAGGTTCACCAGCTGTGCCGAATGCGGCTGTTAAGAGCTAAGAGGACTAGGAAACGCCCATTGCATTGAGCACGACCGTGCAAAATCAGAACAGTTTGGGTGGACGTTAGAGTGCTCATAGTGTGTTTTTAAGCTAACAAAATTCGAGAGAATCAACAGTTAGTGATGCAGAGGAGGGTAAAACAGCCTAAAACCCTTTTTTTTTTAAGTAGGAAAAAAGGAAAGTGTGGTTATGAAAAATTATAAGGAAACCATTTCTATTTTCCCTGACAGGTTTCCATGGTGCTAATGAAAAAGCAACCTTGTGGAGACTGATCAGTGTAGCATGACAGACCCACGTGGTGGGCAGATTTCCTCAGTGAGATACGGGACAAATCACCAGCTTAAGGGTGCAGTCGGCAAAGGCAGGTGAGGAGCAGGGGGTTTGAGAAGGAACAGTAGGGACTAATTATCGCAAAGAGAAGGGCAGAAAGGGGGTCGGGGACACAGTGTAAGGCTTCCATCTGCATCAGCTGTCTCTCGGAGCCCGATGGTCGTGCTCTGTGCGTTTCCCAGCCAGTTTCAGCCGTAGGGGGTCGTACGGCACGGGTAGAAAGCTGGGCTCTACTAGAGTTTCCGTTTGGCTGAGAGAATAGAGCAAGAAGGGAGGCAAGTAAATTGATTGAAGGGATGTGCAAGGATAATTATCAAGGCTGAGAGTGGAGTTTAATCTGGGAAAGAAGATTAAGAGGGAAAAAATGAAGATTAGAGATAACATAGCATGATCGATAGGTTTCTGCATGTTATTTTGGGTTTTTATTTCAAATTTTGTCTTGTATTGACTTCATTGCTAAGTAAATAATAGATTCTTGATAAAAATCTTTCAGAAAGAATAGCATGGCCATATATAAAATAACAATTTACATTTAATTTAACAAATAATATGTGTTTAGGATTATTAATTATATGCCAATAAATACTAACATTCAATAAAATAGGAATAAACTCAAAGTATAATATTTAAGAACTTCTGAAAACATATTCCATAATAATAACTATAAGGACCATGGCATCTTTGCAGATATCTATAAATATCAGTAGTATCAGACACATTGTCATGTAGACAGACAACTTTGATACTTTTGACAAATCGTTATGTTTGGAACTCTTCCCAGACCCATTCTGCTTTGTGCATGCAGATGCAATCTAAATTAATGGAGGCCTGACCTTTAGTTACATAATTGCAGCTGGGTATGAATTAATGCTCACTGTTTCAGGGAGAGACTTGAAAATGTAGATGGAAGTGTAGCATATTACTAATGATCATTATTCATTCAACACCACTCACTTCAGGTAGGAAGGAATGAGTAATGCTGCTGAAATACATAGATCGTCCTAGGGCTGTGTATAAATATATTAGCAGATGTTTTAGGACCCCATTCTGAACGCCCTGGAGTGAAAATAATGGTCAGGCTTTTTCAGGGCGCGGTAAAGGGAGTAGGGGTGTTGCAGTCCAACAGGGAAGACAGCTGAGGCCTTCCTCAGTGCCTCATCTCTCCCTTTGTCTTCTTCCATCTCCTCTACGTATGTTACAGATATTTAAAAGGGAAGTGACAGCATCCTGATCCTTAAGGAGGGAAAATATAAATTAAAAATGAAATTGCAATATAATTCCAACTTAAACTATAAAATGAATGTGTGACAAAGCTTTATTAAAGTGCAAGGCTACCTATAAAGCCATTCTCAATTTTAGGTTATTCTACAGTATGTATACAAATATAGCTTCAGTTAATCAGATTTAGAATATAATTTACAGGCAGAAAAAATGTCTTTGAGATGGAGTATATACGAAGCCCCAGTCAAATGACTTAGTTCAGTCCAGTTACCGGTGATATTTCCCAAAGGTGAACGTCTAGAATCATTCATATTTGATAAACATTTGTTAATAACATACTATGTGCAAAGTAACAAGCTGATGTTACATTTAGACATTTTATAGTATATGCCAGGGTTAACTTGTTTACTTCAAATGTCACAAAACATAACGCCATTATTACGTATATGATATTATGTAAACTCTAACCAAATCCAGACAATGTGGCTTTTCCTTGATTTGTCAGTTTGCTTTTTCTAACTTCCCTGAGGAATGTGCCCAGACCAAGTTCTGGAGTGATTGTAGTTCTGCACATATGCAAACATATGTATTTAATGAGTACTTCCTCACCTAGTTTACCTTAATGTTATATATGGGTAAGAGCATATAAGTATTATAATTATATATATATATATATTTTTTTTAAAAGGTAAATTATCTGAAACTTCAACTTTCACAAATGGGGACTTCAGAATACAGTTTGAAGATTTAATTTTTATAAATACAAATGGCACAAATGAATAAAGATTGTGTGGATGCATCATAGAATATACCTTGGGCAGTTTCCTAGTCCTTTTTTTCTGATTCATAATGCAACAGTTATAAATTTCACTCTTTCCATACTCATCCCTTGGGGAAAAATCAGCAGAAACTTCATAACTTCGGTTCTCATGAAGCTCCCTGAGTCAAGCAACAACTTACGGTTTCAGGAAAGAGACACGTTTATAACAAAGTAAAACGTCTGATTCAGAGAGATTTGCTGCCACTTTTATTGAATTCCTGAGGGTTTTATTCCTAAAGACTTTACTCTCAAATGTATAAGCAAGGAAAGACCACGGCCCTTGAAGGCTTTCATGTGTCTCTTCATGTAGATGTTTGCCAAAGCCAAGTATACGATTGTTTCTCTCGGCTCAGTTTCTCCTGGTGATTCAGAAAGACTTGAGTTCAAAGCCTCTCTTTAATTCTCCCCCCTTCTTTTGACCTCATATAAGTAACTTTATCTTTCTAAAGACATTTCCTATTGGGATAGAGGGATAATAACACCGACATGAGAGTGTTGGCATTGGGTTAAATGAGATTACCTACCTGAATAATTTACTAAAGGGCCTGGCCCAGTGCAAATTTTGTTAGAAGTTTATAATCATTCCTTCCAAATGGCCCCTTTCTGCTCATTACTTTTCTATTGAACCTTTCCATTTTGACCATAAATGTATCTGAACTTCATCAGTGTCACTCAAATGTCCTTATATTTATTATGTGGTGTTTACCATCCTTAGCCAGCCTAATTTAAAAATTAAATAAATAGTCTTTGGGGAAGATCTAGGGCAAATGGAAGAATCGAATTCTCGGAGTTATTTCTTGCTTTTGTGACCTATTAGACAAAAGTTTGTCAGAGCCACATAAAATTAATATAACTCCAATCTCTTAACTTAGGTGAGAAAATTAAATTTTGGTGATTTTATATTATGATTGAAAAACCAAAAGATTTACTAAAAGCAAACAAATATGTAGAAAAATCATGTTTAGCTCATTTCCACACTAACACAGATAATTTCTGCAAACTCTTCTGGAGTTAAAAAAAAAAAATCCAGGCCTTTAGATAAAACACAGATCACATACCATTCATTCCAGTGCGGAGGGGCAAGGGTTGGATGGTTCTAGGAGGAGCAGATTTTCAATTATCAAATTGACTTCGAGCCTGGACCAAAAGACTAACACTCTTACATTGACATGTTGTGACATGAAATCTTGAATAATGAGATGGTCAGGACCTCATTTTTATGTCTCTGTGAAATAGCTCACAGAATAGCATGCTACTCCGATAATTATGCTAAGCAATAATTACCCCATTGGGTTATTAAATCCAGCAGGGCGAGAGGAAAACTTGTACTGGGCTGGAAAGGAACCGGCGATTTGGTCCCTGAGAAAAGCTTTATTTTATTTTTAACTTCATTATACACTTGCCGCTGATGGAGGTTGAAGGGTCCTTTCAGCTCGCAGTGCACCGCAGGTTAACAAAAGATGTGATATTGGTACAATTATATATCTCACCGTCAGTCCTAATACTATGACACAGAAACAGGTGGGTGAGGATGTGGCAGCATTGATTTTTTATTATAATTGTCCTATATTATTGCTTCTAACATAGTGATGACTGCAAATGCCACTTACTATAATTCAGCATTATCCCCAAACTTATGCTTTTGTCTAGAAAAAGAGAGAAGGGCTACAGGTAAAATTTATTAATAGCATACAAAAATATTCATTTATTTCCTTTTGTTAAAATGTTGCTGTCACTCAGTTACAGCAAATTAATGACATTAATAAGACTAGAAGATTGGGAAAAACCAATAATGTGATTTTAATTCAGCAAAAATTTATTGAGAAATTTCTTTGTTTCGGTTGTATCCAGGGTACGAAATCAACAGCACGTTTTCCAACCTTGTCTACCATAAAATCGAACATTAACTGTGAGACAAGTTATTTCACAAATGTAAGTTTTAATTCCACAGTATGTTAAATATTCAATTGCTGTATACAGTTCAAGTCATATGATAAGAGGAACATTGCTGTTAGAAAATACAATTTTTTCTTCTCTTCTTCCACCCTGTCAACCACATCGTTCTTTTTTGCCATAACATTTGTTTGACACAAAGATGCCCAAAGTGGCTGGAAGGTGGTCCTCACTCCCACCAGCCTGGGCCCCTGGTTGAAGCATTTCGCCCCTGGTTCCTGGGTCCGAATCCCAGGCCCAGCGCATGAAGACAGTAATTTTTTTTTTTTTTTAAATATAGGCATTAGGGGTACTGGTGCAATGGGGCACATTTAACTGCATTTCTTCAGTGTAGGACCTGTGCATTTTGGGGCACAGGAGATCTCCCATCAAATATTGGCTATTGTTTTAAGACATGCTTATACTGTGTGCAGTAGATATGCCATCCCTCATATGTAAAAGCTGTCTCCTTTACAGGGAAGAACTTGAGTCCTCATCAGGTTTCCCCATCTTTCTGTCAGGCTGGGCGATGGAGCTCCTTCTACAGTCAGTAGATTCCACTTTCCAGTCCCTTGCCACAGTTCTTCATGATAAAAAGATACTGTGTGCATCATCGCAGCCATAGATAAGGCACTAAGTTCACAATGGTGATTCTGGCAGGTCAACGGGTAGGGACGGCAAACCCATGACTAAAACGTGGCTGTCCCTGTGAGCGCAGCGCACCGCTCTTTCCGTTTTGGAAGGAATCCGATAGAACGAGTCCGCGGCCCGTAGACTTGCCGAGGCCCACGTGCGCATTGGCCCATCAGCCCTGCGAGACAGAGAAAAGTCCCAGATTTGTAGTTTTCGCAGATTTCCATGGTGCAGATATTCTCACCGTTACCGATTCTATGCTGCCAACAAGATGTTATTGGGGAGTTGGGTGCGGGGGAATGTGTGCTATTGACCTGAGGATCTGGTAGGAACTCCAGAACTTCGTGCTGCTGATTTGCATTTTGTTAGTTCAAGTTGTGACGGTAGCCATAGCAACCATGGTGCTGGAAACACTTTTTTTTTTTTTTTTGGAGCCCATTTCTCTGCTCCTCAAAAACGTAAGCAACCAATTCCAGAATTCATTTTGAGGATTGAATTCCTGGACGCAAGAAAAAGTATACAGAAGGAGAAATTATAATGTCGAAGAAAAACAGAGCTCTCAGGCACATATAGAAACCCCAACTAGCGACATCTAGCAGTCAGTGACTGATTTAGAATCAGAATTTGAATAATATGACGCTAAAGCCCATTGTCTAAACTATGCTTTGTTCATTATATCATCTCTAAAATAATTGACATATGCATAATCTTTGAGATACATATGGATATATATATATACACACACAGACATACAAGTATATGATATATATATATATATATCTGTGTATGTATATAAAAGTGTTATAACTAATTCAGAGGAGTATAAAATGCACATTTTAGTCCTAGTTCACAGTGCCATCTATGCTATGCAGAGCAAAATGTTTTCAAAATATTTTATTTCCTGTGTTGGGTATCCCAAATGCAAGAGGAATAAGGACAAACTGGTGGCACTATTGATTACTCCAATATAGCTTATTTAGAAGACAAATATACTATGGAATAGTAAAAAGGTTGAAGCTGGATGTGATAAATGAGAACCACAAGAAAAATGATATGCCCAGCAGTTTAAACTGGCACGTGGGTAACTCTAAGGTCACTCGAAACATCTATCGTTGGTAGAAAATGACTTATTATATATACCTACTGGTAATGTTTTAGTCTTGACTGATATATTTACCTAACTGAATGTAACCTCAGTTTGTTTTAGGCTGTGCACGAAATTATGAAGTGCCCTTCGGGAATCCGCAGGACATTATTATCCATCACACCTCCTAAGTTTAAGAGAAAATTAAGACACCTAAAAGACCAAAATCAATCTATTCGATTAACAGAGGCTTTTATTGCCCACAAAAAGAAATGTATGCAAACAATAATTAAAAGTTAGCCATCTTCCTTTCGGTGCTCTCGCTGCATTGGGAAATTTCAGCTGTGTGATCTGTCTCAATGTGCAGGCTGAGAAATGTGTGTTCATTTTAGGGGCAAGGGACAGGGCAGGGCTGCCTGCAGCCAAGAGTTGAAGCTCTTTGGGGAACTGAAAACAGGGAGTGAGCTGAGTTGTTAATTACTTTCCTGAGGGCAGAGGGCAGAGCTTGTGGTTGATAACAAGAGCTTTTCCTAGACTTTTCAGAACTTAATCCCTTTGGATGGGATCTTGCCAAGGCAAATATTATTGGACGTAAGAAGGAGCAGGCATTTCTTACAGTGTTAGAGAAGCAGGCATGTGTACAATAGGGAGAGACAGAAAGTCATCTAAATAGTCACATAGGATTTACATGCATTTTAAATATTTCCTCAGTTCATATTTAGAAGCAAAGTTCTTCACTAAATAATATAAATAATACATTTATTGTCAGTTCTGAGTGTTAGAGAAAAAAGAATCAGCAACATTTTGAAGTACTATTTGTGTTGCTCAAACGCTGCTTAGAAGTTTAGGCTTTCCTGTAACAGTAGAACACAATTTCCACTGGAATCTTTTTAAAATAGGAAAGTGCCATATTTGCAAGTTAAAAGGAAAAGGAAAATATGAAAAATATTAGTGATTGCTTTTTAGTGTGTAATTTCTTGATTAGTCTTTATGTAATTTTATGCCATTGTATTGCATGTGGTAATTTCAGATGTGAGTCACTTTCACAGCAGGGATAACATTAACTTGATTAGCATATTTTGCTGGTAAAAAAGGAACTATAGGAACAAGCACTGCAGTGATGGAAATGTAAACATTGTCGTTTCAGAAACATTGGAAATTGTGTTGAAAAAAACACAATTTTATACTAAAATTTGAAAAAACAGTAGGGATGAATTATGTATTTTATATA
Source organism: Mormoops blainvillei (assembly GCA_004026545.1). NCBI lineage: Eukaryota > Metazoa > Chordata > Mammalia > Chiroptera > Mormoopidae > Mormoops > Mormoops blainvillei. Next base: position 749,038 of record PVJD01000039.1, read on the forward strand.
TATATTTCACATATATAATTGATAATTTTTCAGGAATTGAAAAGGTTTTTCACAATGCTCACATTTTACTTTGTAATTTAAGCCTGGGGTATAAGTAGCATGATTATTTGAGCCATGAAAGGGATTTAAATGAATATATATGCATATAAATTAATATATATGCATATACACACATATATAATGTATGTATATATGTATAATCTATATATGTATGTGTGTTTGTGCATATGTTCACTTTTATTATTATCCCAGTATAATGCAGAGCAAAAGTATTTGCCTAAGGCAGAGTACAAATATTCCAATTTGATTTCCAACAGTAAACAATTCGTTGTTTAAAAATATATGATACTGTTTCTAACTCTAAGCTGCTTAGGAAATGAGAATCACATGAAACAAACAAACCATTATTACAATGAGTTTTCCTGATAGCTATGCTAATAAATTATTCTTTTATTTGTATTATACATTCCAATTTCTTTTTTATTTCCCATTGCTCTTCATTCATCTACATCCTTCTGCGTTAAGGAAGAAATTGAACTAAAATGCTCAACAAATATTATAGCACTTGCTTCCAATCATCCACCAAATGACTTTTGTCTTTTTTCCTATAGTTTCTATGCTCAAAAATCTACTTTAAACATTCCAATAGTGAACCCCAAAAGGTTAAGATTTTCTTCTTAATGTTTATTATGACTCAGTTTCTTTTCTTTTTTCTTTCTGCATTGTGTCTTGTTAGTCATTTGATATTATTAACCTAAATTTTGAGCAATGTCAAAGAGCATAGAACTGTACTGGACGCTGTAATGGTTCAGTCATCTGATCCAGTAAGGCTGATGTCCTCATTGTTTCCAAGGGATCACATTATCTTTAGTGCTGAACTACAAGTCTTAACTCACATGGACAATATCCTTAAACTCCTAGATAATATACCAGATAGGAAAGCAGTGTTTTCTGGAGGTAAGGAAGAGTCAAGACAAATGAGTTCAATATTGCCACTGTATTTAAATGTCACTAACCCAGGTTGTATGTCATTAGTGAGGCATCATGGGTTTGAGAGACAGGAATAGAGCTAAATCTATAATGAGTAATGAGAGGATGCTCCAAGTAAGACAATTTTCAAAATTCAATTGTAGCCTCACCCTTGTCTCTTAAATTATACCTCAACTGGCTAACAGATTTTAGAACATTAGAATTATCTTAGATTACTTGCAATCTATTGATCATTTTGAAGCACTTCTTGATTTATACTTTCTATCCATAAAGTAGTCATTGACTGATGATTGATGGGTATGTCTTTCTGGGTTCTGCCAGATGGTCCTAAAGATTGATAAAGTTCTTTGATGTGGCTTCAGTGATTATGCTTCATTATTATTTGATTCCATTTCAAGTATACTAATATAATTATTTGATTTTTGAAATAAGCGTGCTAGTAAAATTATATATATGAATTTAAGTCAGAGGAAATCGCCTAACACGTCTAGGGACCAAAATCCCCAGCCAAGTGGGCCAAAATCAGGTGAACTTTCATTGAAATGGGAAACCAGACTTTGGGTGCAGACTGCAGACCTTTTCCTCTCAACATCACCACGCTGAGCTGCAACCGGCTGAGCGGGTAGCGGTATTTCTGGAGAAACGCTGCAGGATGAACATGGCACAACAGGGCCATGCAGAAACAGAGGATGCCATTTATGCCGCGGGAGTGCACTTAGGTAGTGTTGCCCTTTGGGAGTGGAAATACACGTGTCACATGGAACCGCTGACAGTCAATATTTTATCAGCTATCCAGAGAGGGGAGGTCCCCAACCGCTCTGGATAGACTCTCTGCCGCTCTGGTCATTAGAGGCTGTCATCCATTGCAATTTACTTTGTAGATATAAGCAGTGATGTTTGACCTTGAGTGCTGTGGAGCAAGCCTTCCTGATGCATAACGAACATAGCACTGTGGTCCGTGGGGGACTACAACCTGACGATGACTCTAGGGGCATCTTACAGGTGCATCGGCTCTGCCTTGTCTCGGACAGGGTGTCTCTGTCACGCAGATAATGCAATGCTGGGTAGTGAGGCCATCCATGCAATTTCAGAAAATGTGTTTCACATCCCTGAGCCTGATATTTGGGAATGAACGGGGGCTTTGCAACTGAATCACACCAAGGCTTGAAACGCGGCTGTTGACCTCACTGGTTCTCTTGTCTTAGACAAGTTTTGTAAAATCTCTAGGTACCATTTTCCTCCTCTGAAAAGAAATGGTAACTATAGGAGCTGGCTTTCAAATATTTCAAATATGCAGATCACAGATGTATATCTGTACAATCATCATACAAATTATATATATACATACACACATATATATCATGCATACGTGTGTGTGTGTATATATGTTTCTCATTAATCATGAGCACGAGCCCTTCAGTCCAGTGTCCCTAGTTGGCAGACATTTCATTGAATGTCCTGTTTTTGTTTGTTTTTGAAAGATCTATTTTTATACTGGATCCTCCACTCAAGGATTTCAGCCCTCAGCCATTCAATTCTTCCTCCATGACCCATGAATTTACTGAGTGTAATTAAATGGTTGTTTTTAGGCCACTATGATGTTGCTAACTCATTCAGTTACTGTGAATACTAAACATAAAGACAAGTATTTAAGAAATTAAAAAAAAAGAAACAATACAAGTGCTTTATGAAAATAAAATATATAAAATTACATAAACACATGTAATGGAGTGGACAAACAGATATAGTTAAACATACCCAAGTGGTGTTTTTTAATGACTGATTGAACCACAAGAAGTTATTTAAAATTTAGGACAGTTTAGAATATGCCCTGTTATTCTGAGCTTGACATTATATTGGGCACATAACGTTCTCTTGTGCCAGTCACTTCTCAGTGCTATTGTTAGAAAAAATATGCGGCTGACAGGAGAATTAAACGCTGTGGAATATGTAGTAACTCTGGACTAAATATCCTTTTATTCCGACTATTTTTTGTTCACCTCATGGGGTGTGGGTAGGGAGTGGAGGTAGAACTTAGCTCTGGTATTAAAAGTAGGCCAATATGCTGAAAATAAAATCCAGAAACCAATGCTCATGAGAAAATTACATTCCACATAAAGAGTAAAGACGAAGTTTTGCCAACCGAAGAGCCGAGACATTTATTATTCAAATGCGCAGAATGGCTTCTTCATGAGGATTTTGTGAAAGATGAATACGAAATTGGCCAGACCACAACAGGCAACTCATATGTTAAGTCAGAAGTAGACACTTTAGTTTCATAAGTCATTGGCTTTGAAAACTGTCTTCACAGTGTTAAGAAAGAAAAAGAAAAAGAAGAAATGACATAATAAAAAAATTGTATATCTATCATGAACTATGTCAGAAAGGGTAAAAAAAAAAAAAAAAGTAGCAAGATGCATGGAGCCAGAGAAATACAGAATCTAATTTGTCAGGGAAAACTTCTCACACCTGGCATTCTTTGACACAAAAAAATTGCGTTAACAACATTTTCCCTCTGAGTTAAGATCCTAACATCTATGAAAGATAACAGAGTGATGGAATATTAGACATGAAAGAGATTTTTATGATGAAGCTAATGTTTTTTAAAGGTATAACTTTCTCATAAAACATTATGTATCGATTAATGTAATTAATTCATCAACCATGCTATTTCAAAGCAAAGCATGTTAAATATAAAGCATTTTAAGAGTAGTGGTCAATGTAGGTAATAAAATAACTGTGTAGTTTAGAATCTGGTTCTGTAAATTTGGTATTATGTCCTGTGACTTAAATATCAAAAAATGTATTAAGTCACTTAATCTAATAGCACATTTTAACCCTGGCTGGTGCGGCTCAGTGGATTGAGTACTGGTCTGCAAACCAAAGGGCCACCAGTTTGATTCCCATCAGGGAACCTGCCTGGGTTGCAGGCCAAGCCCCAGGTTGGGGTGGGGGGGGTATGTGAGAGGCCACCACACACCGATGTTTTCTCCCTCTCTTTCTCCCCGCCATTCCCCTCTGTGTAGAAATGATAAATAAAACCTTTAAAAAATAATAATATATTTTAGTTTCTACTATATGACTAATAATGGGGAAATAAATGGAGTAAGTGCTGCTGAGAGAGTCACTAGAGTCAGGAGGTTACTGGGGGATGGGCCCATCTGCACCTTGAGCCTCAGCACTTGGGGCCGCTCTGGGTAAACCTGTTACTAAACTCAGCTCAAGGCTGAGCCCTCAACGTCCTGGCACAAAAACTAGTACACGGACCTAAGCGGACTTTGCTTCCTCCTTGTAGTCCCCACCCCTTGTTTTGCATGTTGGAACCAACCAATCCCTGCTAACCTAGCCAGGGTCCTTCATTTGCATAAAAGAATTATACTTTATAACCCCGACTTCCTTTGTTTTCTTTGGAGCACAGTTTGGATTGCGCCTCCATCTGCACCTGCCTGCTTGTAATCCTGTCACTCAGCTAAATGTTTTCCTGACTTTTATTATAGCTTGAACATCTTCTTTGGTCAACAGTAAAAATATGCACCATATAGAAAAATATATATATATTCATATCAGCACAGTTATAATAACTTTCAAGTTAGTTTTATTTCCAGCCTTATTGAGGATAACTGACAAATAAAAACATGCATACATTGGATGTATACAATGTGGTGTTTTGATATAAGTATACCTTGAGTAATGACTACCACATCCAAGCTAATGAACATATCTATCACCTCACATATAGTTACCATTGTGTGTGTCTGTTTGGTGAGAACAATTAAGAGCTACTCTTGTAGCAAATTTCAAGTATACAATACATCATAGGAACTAATATAACTCAATAGCAAAAATAAAATAATCCGATTAAAAGTGGGCAATGGACCTGAATAGATAGTCTCCATTGGAAACATACGAATGACCAAAATGCATATTAAAAGGTGCTCAACATCACTAATCATCAGAGAGATGAGAGCCAAACTCACTATGAGAAATCCTCTCACACCTTTTAGGATAACTGTTATGAAAAAAAAAAAGATAACAAGCAGTGGCCAGGATGTGGAGAAAGGGGCCCTATTGCGCACTTTTTGCAGGAGTGCACATTGGAGCGGTCATTAGGAAATATAGTATACAGTCTCTAAAATTTAAACATGACCCACATATTGCTTCTGGGAATATATCCAAAGGAAACGAAATCACTATCTCAAAGAGATACCTATACTTCCATGCTCATTGAGGCATTATTCCCAATAGCCAAGATGCGGAAACGAGCTAAGTTTTCCTAATGACTTAGTATCCTAAGAAAATGGGTAAAGAATTGTTAACATACATATAATGGAATATCATTCAGCCACAAGAAAGAAGGGAATCCTGCCATCTGTGACAGCATGGAGGAACTCAGAGGATATTATACTAACTGAAAAAAAACCACACACAGAAAGAAAAGATATTGCATGATATCGCACATATGTAGAATCAAAAGAAATCGAACTTGGAGAAATGGAGGGTAGAATAGTGGTTTCCAAGGGCGTAGAGGAAATGGGGAGCTGTTGGTTAAAGAGTATGGCCTTTCGATTATAAGAAGAAGAAATTCTACAGATCTAATGTATACCATGGTGACTGTAGTTATTAATAATATATAATGCACTTGAAATGTGCTAAGAGAGCAAACCTTAAATGTTCAAATTATTTTCAGACACATGAACAAGGAAAAATAAATAAAAACTAATAGGATTGCATAGTTTTATGACAAGAAGGAAGCCTTCAGTTGCAGATTCAGAATAAACACATGAAAAAGATAGTGTTGAGTCAGCCTTCTTTTTATTGGTATCTTGTCCGTTGTATCTTGAGAAAAGGCAGGACATTTTTAAAGCAGGTCAGAGAAGTCTCAGTTTAATAGAGCAACAAATTCCAAAACAAATCAAGCACATCTCTGATGAAGTTACGCGTAATTATAATAAGACAGGCTAACGGTAATATTAGTGCAATACTTCTATGTGCATGTGTGCAAAAAAAAAAAACCACATATAATTATGCAAAGAGAAACTGCATTTTCAGCTAATACAGGTGATTCAAAAATAATGAAGCCTTTAAAATACTGCCTTATTTACAAAGTTTCGGTTAAAGAAATGTGTAAAGACACCAACACTGCCTTTCTGTAACGTCGTAAATGACGGCCTGCACCTCCTGTGTCAAGGCTAAACTTCAGTCCAGCCATCCAGCGCAGTTTTTTGAAGAGTCATTGTATGCAGTTGAGAAAGTAAATTTTTTTTTAAAAATAACCTCCTTTCCCGATTCTATAATTTACTCCCTGAATCTTATTGGGTATAAATTTAAATTATAGTCAGCAGTCCTAAACTTTCAAAATTAGTTTAGGAAGATTATCGTATTCCTAGTTGTTAGAAGATTATCATCTTCCAGGGATGAACTTGGCCAGAGTCTCAGTATAGGTTGTTGTGTAAAAATATCACCTAGAGCTAAGATTTCCTGCGCTGCTTAGCATTCTGTCACAACACATGAGTGCATGAGAACAGGAAGAAGAGAAATTTTAACTTGTTACAAAACAAATACAATTTAGACACTGTGCTTAGAAAGGAGGGATCTTAATGCAATAAATCATAATTACATTTCAATGTGATAAGTACCATAAATGTAGCAGAGTGCCATAGGAGGCAGGTCATGGACATGTGACACGTCCAAAGGGAACATCTCCAGGAAGAATTGAGATGCTTGGAAAATTCCCCCTAGTTGAGAAGCAGTTAGATAAAATTCTTGAGGCCAGATGCGTTACTACCCATGATCCCAGGAAATGTTTCGGGGTGTGGTAGAAATAGTCTCAACCTGGATTGTGGTGACTGGTTGCACATTACTGTAAATTTACTAAAAAACATTGAATTATGCACATAGAATGGGTGAATTTATAGTGTAGAAATTATATCTCAACAAAGCTGTTCTTAAAAATAAAAAAATAAAGTCTGGAAGAAAGAGGTAGGAAACTCATGACAACATTTTGATCGCTCAGAAGCTTACTAATTTTCTTGTTGACGGTTTCAAAGTATTTTGAAGCTTACAAAATGTCATGCATGTTTTCTTTCACAAAAGTATAAACTATTTCAAATTTGTTGGGCAAATAGCTCTCAGTATTGCAATAACTTACAAAGATTTTTGAAAAGATAAACAAACCTCAACCATATATTTAAGATGTCATTTTTAAACTAATGGGTGATAGAATACCCCAAAACTCTTTTGCTGTACAGAGTATGTATTTTAAATGTCTGGAAATGTTCCAATATTATGTGATTTTCTTGCCTAAAAGGATTAACTTACATTTTACTAAACTTGTAATAGTTCTTAATAAATTTTCTTTGGACGGAAGAAGCCCCAGATGTGTAATATCAGAGGTTATTTAACCGACTTGCTACACATATTATAATAAAAAATGACATACTTTTTACTGGTGGGGCTTTAAGACACAACTTTTGTATTGATTTCCATGACATCATTCATAGGTGATTGCCTTGCATTTAGTAAGTCTTCAACAGATGGATAAAGTCCAGCTGTTGCGGTCAAATATGGCCCATAGGTAGAAAGTGCTTATGTTCTCATATTAAACCAGAATTAAAAAACCCATTGGCTTTGGAGATGTATTATAGGTAAAAAATTGGAGGGAAATAATATAAATTTTTTTTTCAAGTAACTTTGCTAGAAAAACAGAATAGCAGAAAACATTTGCAAAAAACCCATCTGATGAAGGACTGTAATCCAAAATATACAAAGAGCAATTAAAACTCAATTATAAGAAAGTGATCCAATTAAAAAAATATCGGCCAAATACCTTAATAGACACCTCACCAAGAATATACTACAGCTGGGGAACAAGCGCATGAAATGAGGCTCCACACAATATGTCATCAGGGAAATGCATATTAAAACAGCTGCATCTATGGGAATGACCCAGATCTGAACACTGACAACACCGACTGCTGGGGAGGATGTGGAGCAGCAGAAATCACATGGGAATGAACACGGTGCAGCCACTTGCAATCGCCGTGCAGCCCCTCTGATGTGGCTACTAGCATCACCACCACTCAGCAGAAAAGGAAAAGAAAGTAGAATAAGATTAAATTAGATGCCAACTGCACAGCCACCCTGTCACCTCCCCCACGCAAACATGCTTTTTAAAATTCTGGCCCCCTAGTCATGCATTTTCAGTTCTTATGTCATGATGCCTATTTTTGAGCATTTGAACATTTGGCTTTTTACATACATGCAGATCATTTACAAAAATAACACATTGTCAGAGTGTATCTATAGCTTAAGTGTATTCAAACAAATACAAGGTTTTGCTAGCAACATAGTTTAAATATTATATATTATTTAAACAATCATCTACATGATGTGTGGATTTAATAATTTTATACATGCCCCATCATTGTTTAAAATCATAAAAAAAAATCTAAACTTAAAATGGTCAGTTTGACTCAGTTCCATCTCTTTTATATTCTATTGCAGAAATAGTTCTAAGCCATCTGGCTCCTCAAAGACAGTGAAAACTTGCATTTTATTTTGTATTCTCTTTTGGTGGCGAGCTTTGCCTTTTGGTTTATGAAGCATATTGCAGACTTTTAAGCAATGGGTAATAGCAAATTACTAGTAGCAGGTGCACAGACTTTGTTTATCAGTTTTATAATACAAAAAATACATTTAAGAACATCGTGGATTTTTAAAATCATTCAGTTATTCTCTCATTTGAATACATTATTATGAAATATTAAGAGAGAGAAAGGCATCATTTTTAATCTGTCATTTTTATCATTTACTTAACTAGCCAAAACATCCACGATGATTTCCAAGAATAAGTGTGATGACGCGTGCATATAGAGCCAAGACCATCATAAAGTAAGGGCTCAAGTGAATAAAAACTTCTACAGGTATGCTTACTATTCAACTAAAAATCTATAGTAGATATTAAACAATAAATGCATATGCTATAATATATCTTAAACACTTAATTGTTGTCGGTTTCATCGCACCCTGCTTTCAATAGTCTCACAAAAGCCATTGACTTTTTCTCCTACATAAAAATATCTACATGATAAGTATTGAGATGTTTGAAGAGGAAAATATAATAACTATTACTTAAGATTATTACACCTCAGGACACCGAGAATATTCACATACTGATATTTATCTACAAGGAATTGCTTCTAAAATAGGATCCTAAAAATGTTATAATGGCCATTGTTTTGTTGCAAGCCTGACTTGTTATTTCTGTGATTTAACCATTTGAGTTATATTCTGGTTTCTCTTTTCTTTCTTTCTGCCATTTTCGTTACTTGTTTCCTTTTGAGAGTGGAAAATGATAATTGAGTATTGTAGGTATATATTTTTAAATCTTCCTCAATTGAACATTGGTAAGAGCTTTAAAAAATTACCCAAGTGCTTCCTTTTTAAAAAATTAATTACAACGATAAAAAATGGAGAAAATTTCAAACCAATCAACTCCTTATCACAACTTTTATTGTATTTTATTATTAATTTATTAATTTGGGTTTTCAAAAAGCCTGACAACTGAAGTTTGGGAATCACTTTTCTCAATTTAATTTCAAGCATACCTGTGTTTACTTCTCGTTTAACTGCATTAGGTTTCTATCGCTAACGAAAGCGCACACTTAGCAGCTGAAATAGCCCCTCTTTGTCGCCCGTTCTGTGGTCAGAAGCCCGAGTGTGGCTTGACTGGGGCCTCTGCTTAGCTCCTCATTAGTTAGTGTTCCAGCTCTCAGTGGGGCTGCGTTGTCCTTGGAGGGCTGCACAGGGAAAGAACCCCACGAGCTCCCGCGGAGGTCGCTGGCGGAGCCCCTTTCCTTGCAGCAGGGTGACGGACGGAGAGGCCCAGCCTCCCCAGCCCGGAAGCCGGAGGCCTCTCTGGGCCACGAGAGGCTGCCTGCACGTCCAGGGCACGCGAGCTTTCCCCGTGTGGAAACTTAGCTTATTCCCTCAGCACGGGCAGTCTCTAGAGCAAGGTAGCAGCCAGAGAAGTCTCATCTAATGCCACGTAGTCCCCAAAGCGATACGTCCTCACCTTTCCACATTCCATTGGTTAGAAGTACATCACAGGACCCACCCTCTAGGGGGTCAACCCTGGGAGGCAGGCCTCCTGAATGGCTCCCTTTGAGTCTCTATTATGCTAAATATAAATAAATAGAACTTCCAAAGGGGTAGTCTTAGAAATGTCAGAAACTATTAGAATGTGCTTAATACCCAGAATGTGAAACACATCTAAGTAACACTGAAGTAGAGGGGGCACGTTAGGTTTTGAAATACTGTAGTCTTGAGCATGCCACTGTTTAACCGCAATAATTCTAAGTCAGCTTTCTATTAGAGACATAACAAGAAAGTAATAAACTTTCGTTATTTGTACAGTAGTAGAATTTTAAAACTTTGTAATTATACATTATACTTATTTGGGGTTTGGGAACATGTGTGTAATAAAATCTCTTGCAGTGGCCATTTGTAAATGAATGACTATGACTGAGTAACTCACTAAATACTTTTTTTTTTTTTTTTTTTTTTACGAAAAGGGGTTGCTCTTGGGACACACATGCACACGCACTTCTCCCAACCATACACACAACATAGACAGTTTGTGGATTTTTATAATTATTAAGACGTGCACAGAAAACTCTAATTTGGGTTCCTGAATACTACAAAATCTGTTCAATTTTGAATACTCTTTACATTTGTAGGCTAAGGGGTGAAAAGGCAAAGAACATTTCGTTCTAAAACATGACATTGAAATGTGATCAGGAGGGGAAAAAATAAAAGGAAAATTAAAAAATGGATTTAATATATTAGAGCAAGCAACACTTCCTCAAGATCTGTCATGAGGAAAGAGAAAAGAACCAAAGCCCTTTCTAAATTGCTGTCTGAAGAAAGCATTAGGGGGCTATGGTGGTTCTTGGGGTGTGGGGGAGTCAGCAAAAACAAAACCGGCCCAGTGAGATGTGCTTAGGAAAAAAAGATATAATAGGAATAAAATGCCCCTCTTAATTCTTATGGTAGACCACTTATTTTTTACTAAAATTGTGAAAATTTTACAATGAGGGAATGTTTCAGGGTCTCAAACTTGCACTGAAACAATACCACTTATTTTTTCCTCTAAATCATCACTGGTTTGTCATAGGAAAGTTTGCCAATTAAAAAAAAAAGTACACTTCTGAGCAATGATTTTGAAAGCTAGTAGTTTCTGATATATTCTAATATTAAATGACTTTTAAATGAATATTTCATCTTAATGTCACAGAAAATTTCACCTGTCTAAATGGTACTTTTTCGTGGCTCATTCCAAAAAGTGGTACTTCTTTGGCTGCTTGGTAGTTCTTTGATAATTTATGTTTAAAATATTCCCAATTGAAAATGAAGTAAAAATTTGTATGTAAACAAATCTTTATAAACAATAAAAACCAAATTTTATATAATTAGATATAGCAGTTCATATTTGTATCAGAGGAATAGTTGGAAGAGTAATTTCTTCATCTAGATTCTTCCTATAAACAAGGTTTAAAATGATTTTAATGAAATGAATTTATGACATTTTAACTTTAACAAAAAGTATTATGTCATGGTAAAGGGTATTTCAAAATTCAGATGTTTTGCAGTTATCAGATTGACAACAGACTTGACAATGAGCATGAATTACAAGGGTAAATAATGTTTCTCTACCACCAACTGATGCCTAAACTGAAGAGTAGTCAAATTCACTGGGTGCTTAACTGTGTGACTTTATTCTAATACAGGACTACATTTTTGTTCTTTCTCTAGGAGTAAAATATACACAATTTTTAATTTTAAAATAAAATGCAATCGTTAAGGGCAAGGGCTGTAAACATGACAGCTGAGCTTGAATTTGGGGCCTGCTAATTCTATTGTGAAATCTTGGATGAGTCACGTCCACTGCAGGAGGCTCCGTTTTCTGAGCAGCGAGATGGGACGGTGTCTAGACGGTGGATTGCTGAGAGTAGGAAATTAGACTTATGCGTGTCAGGTACTTGCCAGAACTCCTGACACACAGTTCAGCGAGTCACTGTTGTTATTGTTGTAGCTGTTAATATTACCATCTTCACTAAATTTATGCTCTAAGACTCTGAGTTATTCCAAATGACAATTAATATGACCAAGTAAAATACTCATTATGTCTGTATTCTAAAACAAACTAAAACAAAAATAATTACTCTGTACTCCCCTCAGGCAAAACGAATGTGACTCCCACTTTTTTGAACATTCCAATACGTTATGTCAGGATTCTCAGATTGAAGGAAAGGCAGTAGAAATACTTGGGGGAAAATTAAGGAGGCTTTTTGAAAGCTTTTATTTAAATACATACCTCCCAAATAGACTTTTATGACTATCAAACCATGTGAATTTTTAATACTGCAAACATATATAGATTTCTCATCTAATAAACTGGTTGTATTGCAATTATATGTTCTGCTCTTACATTACTCAGTGTGACATTATTTTAACAAAATAAAGAAAATAAGGGAAACCATGTAGAATTATGATTCACGGTATCATTGGTTTACAAGACAAAAAAAGAACATCAGGATTTTTAACTGATGAAGAAAATCAGGGGGCGAGTTGGCATGTCTTCAAAGTAACCCCATCCTTCATGCTGAACCGTCTAAATCTTCTGTAGCACATTCAGCGGGGGCTCCATATAAAAACATTTCAATTTAATTTAAATTGGCTGAAACAATCAGATTGCCTTTTTCTCTCCTAAATGACTTGCTTTTGCAATGGATATAAAAGCTATTAGCTTTTTTTTTTCCTTAAAGCAGGTATGAGGTATGAAGATTTGTCTCTTGAGATACACACTGATAATTAATAAAGAGCTTGGGAAAATTGAACATGACTTTCAGCCAACATGGCCCCACAGACCCTGTTAAGTGACAAGTGACATTAAGAGCCCTTGAGAAGTAGGGCTCTGTCAGAGGAAGGAGATTCACGTTAGTGTAAAGGGAATAAAATATCACCATTATGGAGAAGTTTAATTTCATTTCTAACCTGAAGATGACAGTAAACTAAAGAGAACTTGTTGTTCGAGGGACTGCTGTGACATCCGATTTGGCTATACTTCTGCCCAACCTGTCGGTCATCTGAAGTACACCATGGTGGTTTTCCCTTTGCTTCAAATTCTTCAAAAGCTTCTTCAGTTTTCAGCTGTGCCAGTATGGAACACATGTGTATTTGACAAAGGCCACATAGCCTTTAATAAGTGTATTTTTCTGCAGGTGGTATGTGAATCCCCAGCAGTATTGGCACTTTCTATCTCGACTTATTCATCTTTAAAATACAGACAATTATGAGTACCCATGGCATAGGTATATGGAAAACATAAAGCTCATGGTGTTTATGGCATTTGGATCAAATTATCTGGTACTTGATAAATTAATGATGAAGTTATTATGACATTACCTAACTGAGTTTTATTAATCACCTGCTCTAAGCTTCAGTACTTTCAAAATTATAATATGTAACAAGAAAAGATATATTGTACAAATTTAAAGAGAAATGAAATAATCTGTTTAATGGGGAGGTCAGTGTCTGGAAAACTGTAGCCCATGGACCAAATCCAGCTACCACGTGTTTTATAAATAAAGTTTTATTGGAACACAGGCACATGCAGGGATGCCTGCATTGTCTACAGCTGCTTTCACAGCACAACAGAGTTGAGTAGTTGTAACAGAGATTATGTGGTCCATAAAGTGTAATATATTTATAGGCAAAAATTTGCCAAACTCTGCTCTAAAGCATAATAATGTATAGTCAATATCAACTTGCCAGTCTCCTTCCTCCATCCTAATAAATATTTTAATTTGTAGAAATACCAGTCAATGATGAATTGTATTTTAAATTGATAGATAACATATATAGATCTAAAATAAATATATATACATATAGATATAATTTATAATGTTCCTGTATTGGCAATAGTAGTACCATTTAAGTTAGAATTCTGTTTCAAGGAATTATATTTTCTAGCATCATATGTTTATAAATTGTCAGTACTGGAATTTTATTCAGGTTTTGTCTGATTCCAAAACCAACATTCTAATATTCTTTATATAACAATACATTGCATTAAAGAAGAAGTACTTTTCCAAAGTATTCGTGGAGAATTTAAATCACTATTCTCTAGTTAAATAACACTGAAGTAAATAACTGTTACGGTTTTTGCCAATGACAGGTCTAAATCAAGAAAAGAAATTTGTTTCCTTCAAAAAGAACACACTGCTTTTAAAATTTTGTCTTCTTCAGATCGGAAGAGAAAGTTAAGAAATCGATTAAATAAACTGTAAATCTGTGAAGGCCCTGAGTTTACCATATGCATCTCAGTGTGTATGATTTTGAGCTCATATAGTGCGTATGAGGTCACTTTTGTTTGATCCCGCAGCCATTTTGTTGTTTTGAAGTTTCCGCTCTGTTAGCTTTCCAATAATACTTTGAAAAGTAAAACAAATATGTAGATCACTTTCAGTCATCAAAGATACAGCTATCATTAGCCATATGCTATTATTTCCTATCATTTACAATTGTGAATCAAGGTATATCACTTTTATAATGGTTTGCATGTTCTTAAAACTCAGAGCATGTGTTAAGAAACTACAGAAATAACAAAAGCGTGTTACTTGATTTTAGCTTTTACTGTTGATTACAGAAATAATCCATTAAGTATATATATATTCCTAGTACAACTACAAATCATTTGGGAAAAAAAATTTTTAAATGACTTAAAAGTTTACAATATTGGAAATACCCAAGCATTGCTAACCTGATATAGATTCAACAATGGCCTAATATTATGGCAACTTTCTGGTTTTTTCTAATATTGAGAACATCGCTTTTTTACTTGTTCTGTAAAATAACATGCTGTTGATTTTTAGAAGCAAGATTTTGCTAGTTATCATGTGCATTTCTTATAAACACACTGTGAATGTGGTTAGCATGTGGTATTATTTACTGTTAAAAATGGACAGATGTAAATAAATGCCATGTTTGGCTATAAAAGATTTTAAAAGAAGCCACAGGCACTTAAAAATTGTGACTAAATAAGGTATCAAACGTTTTTAGCCATCCAGTTATTTGTCCCCACACTTAGTGTGACTAGTTCCTGCATCCACCCAGCTTTCGGAATGTTCTGCGTCCCTTCCTCCTACGGTAAAGAGAAACCATAGAAGATGAACGAGAAACAAGTTTAAACTCATGATGTTATGACATTTGGATCAATGACTAGCACTCTAAAGATAGAAAAATCAACTTTATAGAACAGCTTTTCTAACAAGATTGCATGTTGCTCCTGAAAATGTACAGTTTCTGATACATCAGGGATGTAATTAATAATAGCTGAGGGGCTAGTGTTTCAGCGAACACTACACACCAACGACAAAATTCTATAACTTAAGTGTTTCAGGAGCAGAAGGCACATTTGAGGAAGGTTATCGATCGATTAAGATTTATTCTATTAGCTTTGGATAATATGGCAGCTATTTTTATTTAAGTCAACCTCTGTTGGCAGTGTTTTATCAAGTTACACAGATGAGGTTGAAAAATATTAAATGGTTCCAGTAGTCACATTTAGGCAAAAAAAACTAATCTTGTTAATAGATAAAAATGTTCTCAGTGCTTGCAGTTTTCTTTTTTCCTGCCCATTTTCACTTCTATATAATTTTACCTTTTCCATTTCAACAAATTTAGAAAATCAGTACATTCTCCCTTGTACTATGTCCTAAATCAAAAGGTTTTATATTTTCCATTTTCTTCTTTTTTTCCTACATTATTTAAACTGTAATTTAGTACTGTTTTGCAGGGTAAGCAGTTCATTTTGTTAGTATATGTCTGGCTTCTTTCGATTCTTTAGATCCTAACTGTGAACATTGTAAAGTGTTGTTCCCCAATCACTCCATTTGCATAGGGTGACCAAGCACCCTTCTCTATTTTTGATTGCTGTTATCTTCATTAATTTAAAATTTTTGATTTTCAATTTTGTACTTGTCGTTTGTATATTATATGCTTTTCCCCAGTGGATGGTGACTTCACAGCACATTTAATACTGTCTGTAAAAGTCATCATTGGGTATCAGTTATGAGAATCAGAGATGGTATGCTTTATGAATTATTAAGGCATAACACATAAACCACCATACAGTTCCATCTGTATGTACATGTTACATGTGTGTACATGTGTAACATTTGTTGTGAGTGTTGTATACACACAAACACATATGTATGTGATAAAGATGGCTCCACCATCAATTAAGAAAGGTGTTTAGAAAACTAAAGTGAAACAAAAATGTAACTCTTCATTACACAATTTGCTCTCCTAAGCTACTGGAAGGAAATGTAGAAAAACACCCTTGAAAACAAAGGATGGGAAATACGTTTGAAGCACATCAGATGCAAACTGAAGCCAGAATCATTATAAGACATATTGATTAGTATGAGCACATCCAAGTCAAGACTTAGTTAAATGAAGGGAGCAACAGACAGTGTTTCCAGACTGAGACCATCTCAGGGAAGGGTACTGCCCTCATCGAAGTCATTAAGGAAATAATGTTGGGAGATTAGTAAGAATACAATTTTATATTTCAATCTAATCTGACAAAACTATGAAGCTGGATGAAGTGTTGGTAGGATTGTGGAGGAAAATGGACAACTCTAAAATTATTGACCTTCTTGAATGTAGCTATTTGAGTGGGTAAATAGTAGCTCTTTTAAAAAACTGCTAGCAATATCCAATAATGTAAGTATTTTATACATATCAGTGAATCTTAGCTCCCAGGGACATTAAGTATCCACATAATCTGTGACCCAGTGTTCCCATTCCTGCGTAGGTGTATGTATCAGAAAAGTGACCTCACTGCTCTCTTGGTCCTCTGTCCCAGGATATTCATTGCATTGTTCTCGGTGAATCAGAGAGCTGTCATCTGCACTCATCGTTCAGGTAAATATCGATGCACCCTCTGGAGAAGAATGGGAGAGCTACAGTTAACAGACTGTCTGCTAAAGCACTTTCCTAAAATGTGCAGATAGATATTTAAGAAACGGGACCAACCCCGATTACGCATATTGGTGAGCCAGTGAGCAAAATGTGATATGTCCACACAGTTGAATACTGTACACGAACAAAGAAGAATGAGTGCTGATAACATGGAGCAAGAGCCTCACGGCAAATGAAAAATCCAGACACATATAAATGCATATTATAGAATTCCATAGGATATACTTAGAAGATATGACACTGTGGGCAGGTGGAAGAGGAGTGAGCGACAACCTGAACATTGCCAAGAGGAATGGCAACACCCATGCACTGTTACATCTCATGTTTGGAGAGGCTAGGAAGCAGGAAGGCATGTGGTCTGTCTGGAAGAAGTCTAGGCATTGTTAATATAATGAGCAGTTTGAACTATGTAGATGTAACCTGGCAGTCAAGGAGAGTGGACTGGAATGTGCGTGCATGAACAGTGATGACCTCCACTGTACTAGTCAGTGGTGGGGGTAAATGCCGTTGAGTGAACACATGTGCTGTGTGGCCATTGCATTCAAAATGACTGAGCGAGTAGAGCAAGGAATCTGCATCAAGTTGTGTGTTAAGCTTGAATATTCCTCCCAGGTAACTATTCAGATGATTCAGAAGGCCACAGCTCTGGGCACCTGGTGATTGACAGCTCTTTCACATCTCATGCAGAGTTTTTTGGTCAAACATCAAATCATCCAGGAAACTCAGCTTCCCTACACCCCAGATTTGGTGCCCCATGACTTCTGGCTTTTCCCAAAAGTAAAATCACCTTTGAAAGGGAAGAGACTTTAGACCTTCCATGAGCTTCAGGAAAATACAACGGGGCAGCTGATGGTAATTGGGAGAACTGTGTGAGGTCCCAAGGTACCTACCTTGAAGGGGTCTGAGGTGTCATTGTCCTGTGCACAGTGTTTCTTGTATCTTCTTCTATAAATGTCTCTATTTTTCATAGTACATGGCTGGATACTTCCTGGACAGATTTCAGATTTGTGATTGGTCTCTTTTCTCTCTCTCTCTTTCTTTTCTTTTTTTTTTTTTAAATGGCACTCATGGACAGTCTCTACATTTGACATGAAATGTCATTTCACAATTGCCGATGCAAATAACTGTGATGTTGCAGCCACTCAACTCTTTCGGGATCAGGATGTGAGATGTGATTTATTCTCAAGCTGGAACTTCTTGGCTGCTTTCCACCTATTTCCAGAAGACAGAGATGTGCCCAGTGAGTGTGTACTGGTATCAATTATTGTGCTAAATGCATTAGGGAATGTGACATCACTTCTTTCTACCTGGTCCAAAGGGTTTTCTCATTGTAGTGCTGTACAAAGGCTAGGGGTGGGTCCCAGCAGAAACTCACTCAGGGTGGTAAATAGTTTACATATGAACTATTAGCCAGAGATTCATGGGGTTCATCGTACCCGAGAGCACAGCAGCATAGCTAATGGAGTGAACTTGTAAGGACGACTTTCCTCACCTTGATTGAATACAGTCCACTCAGACCTCAACACTGGCTCCCATCACCTTTGTTTCTGCTCGAGGTATCATGCATTTATTTTCACTACTTTTTAGACTTTTTCGAGCCGATGTTACCATTCTCTCTACTCAATATCTTATAAATTTGCATTTCCTTTTATGCATTTGGTTGTAGTGAAAGTTACAGTCTCAGTCACCTATCCCTTTCAGGGGAATCATGTTAATTATAATTAACACCTAATATCAAATGAAGACCAGGACGTTACAGGAAAATAAAAATGCAGAGCCATATCCTATGTTGTATGCTGGGAGTTTCATAGTTTTGCATTTGCCTTTTCATGCCTTGGCTATTGTGAATAACTGTGAAATGAACATGGAAATGCCGTTATCTCTCCAAGGCCCTGATTTCAATTTCTTTGGAGAAATACGCAGAAGCGGGATTGCTGGATCATATAGTAATTTTATTTGTGTTTTATGATGAGCCTCCATACTCTTTTTCATAATGAATGTACTAATTTAAATCCCTACTAACTTATAGTATTCAAGGGTTCACTTTCCCTGTATTCTCACCTGCATTTATCTTTTTTTATGATACAACTCATTCCAAAAGGTGTGAGGTGATACCATATTGTGGTTTTATTTTGCAGGTCCCTGATGATTAGTGATATTGAGAATCTTTTCATGTATGTATTGGCAACTTTATGTCTTTTTGAAAAGATATTATTCATTTCTTTTGTCCATTTATTTAAATTAGGTTATTTGATTTTTGCTATTGAGCTATAGAAAATTTTTATATATTTTGTATATAAACCTTTTATTGAATATATTTTGCAGATATTTTCTCCTATTCCATAGATTACCTTTTCATTTTGTTGTTGACTTTCCTGTGAAGAAGCTTTTTAACTTGATTTAATTACATTTGTCTATTTTTTATTTTATTGTCTGTGTTTTTGGTGTCATGTCTCAGAAATCATTGTCCAGGCCAATATCTAGAAACATTTTTCCTATTTTGTCTTCTAGGAGTTTTATAGCATCAGATGTTACATTTAAGTCTTTAATCCATTAGTGACTATATTTTTTATAGTGTTTCTTTTTCCATTCCTGGCATTAATTGAATTGTTGCCAAGTCTGGGGAAAGGTCATTTCAGTCCTTGTGTAAGATATTGTAACATGTTGTACAACTTCTACCCGCAGGCATTTTCCAATTAAGTGATATTCAAAGGTGAATATTTTTTGATAGTTGTGGTGGATATTAATTTTTCATGTTTGTAACACAATCTTCATAACTAAAATTAGTATGTAGTCCTCGTTTTAAAAGTTTAAGAAAACCAGAGAACTCCAGCATATTTGGTCATTCACCTATTCCCGTAACTTCAGAGCACCTACAGCTTTATGAACATTTAATTTAGGATAGTCATAAAACTGTTTAACAGCAAATCCTAACTTTAGTGGAAATAAATGCATGACCAGTCATTTTAAATGTGAAGGGCCTGCCCTTGAACAACCTACAGTATCAGCCGTCTCAACTTCTATTTATATACAGATAATATCCTTTTGGCAACTTTTAAAGGCTTGATGGAGCGGCAAATACTGGAAAAATAAATGTTTAGGTCTATTTTGTTAAATACTGAAGAGAAGTTTTATAGATATGCCCATATGCTAAGGGGGAGCAATGTTTGGATGAACTTCCAATTTCATGCTTCACATTTTGACACAGATTGTTTTCACAATGTTCTGTTAAGTGATTGAGAAATCAGTATTTTTAGGCATGTGATGATATGTTATAAACAGTAATTAAGTTAAAATAAATTTCTATAAATTAGCAAGATCTGGAGAAATATGCAGAGGTGGGATTGCTGGATCAGATAGTAATTTTATTTGTGTTTTATGATGAGCCTACTACTTTGGATAGTAACAAAATGCTATGTAGAAATCAAAACTATAATTTATTCCACCTTTCTTATTTTCTCTCTATTCTATGCATAAAAAATATTGGGGGTGGGGGTAAAAGAAGACTAGGGAAAATATAACCATTTATGTTGTAATGTGACAGATATCACAAAGCAAGACTGACAGCTGACCAAGAGAGCGGAAAGCAATATTCCAAGACCAAAGCCTCACTGTCAGCCCCTCTCAGAGTAGAACATGATGCAGAGTTTTATCACCCGGTCTTTACTTTGACGTCTTCCTCTTATTCTGGGAACTGGAAAGCGAAGATACTTGCTAGAAATAAGGGTGTGTGTCATATATGTAGAGATTTTTGGGCTCTGCTGTTAGTTAGGGCACTTTCATTGGGGACCAAAGGGTAGATTATTAGTGGAAAATATAATACAGTGGAAAGAAAAGAAAAGTTATACAAATTAAAATCTGTTCCCTAAAAGGGCACTGCTGATTGTTATCGTTGCTCGTATTTGTCCCAAAATATGTGCAGAATTAGTGCTAAGAACACAGAAAACAGAGATAGGATTGATTCTGAGAGGAAATTGGCTAGATAAGTGACAACAAATGTTGATAAAAATTTAGGGAAAATCGGGTGAGACTGATTAATCACAGGGGAAATGTGAAATCCAGACAGGAAAATTAAATTCAATTACACCCTTTAATTTTAAATTAGACTTATTTATGTATATGCTTACGTTGTTTTTAAATGATCATGAAACAGGAAATGACATCACATATCCCAGTTTCTGTAAATTAGTAATCTCAGACTATGATGTTGAGAGGGAAAAAAGAGTTATTAAATTAGTCTTTTAGGGTTTGCATTTTTTTGCACTTTTTACAATGTGTTTTTTTTTTCCTTTATAACAGTATGCCTAAAAATTTAGAAGAATCAAAGAAAGGAGAAATGACATCAGCTTAACACTGTGACTTTACGTGAGAGTCTCAGGACCTAGACATTGTCTTCAGCTTCTTTATCTCAGGAACTCCACATCCAAGGTGCGTCTGCCCCTGTTTATACCAAGGCAGGAATGCAGATTGCCTGAAATAGGAAGGCTGATTAGTTCTTAGAGCTGCTCCTTCCCAGGAGAAACGCCCTCTGAAAATGTTCTGTATTAGCAAATATATTTCATCACACAGCATTCAAATTTGTTTTAAAATGAGTAAACAGGAAAAACAGTTTTATGGAGTAAATTTCTTGAAATTATTGTAATCTCCAAGGCATTTTTGCACTCTGATTAAAAGCACAGCAATTTAATATGAAATTCTTTGAAAATACTATATCATTTTTGAGAAGTAAAGGCAAGAGAATTAAAGGTTTAAGAAATGTATTTTTGGAAGACAGTATTTATGTTGAAAGTTTAGCTGTTTACATTACTTGAGCTATCTAAATAGTCCTTCCTAGTAAGGTTACAACGTATGGTCATTTTATTCTCAGGATCCATTTACTTGCTTTCCCAGGCCATTGTGGATTGACTTTAACATTCACATTTTTACTTTGCATAATAAGTAGCTACTTAGTGTCAGAGACTCACTTCAGAACTGAAAAGCTTTGTGATTTGGGACAATCCACTTAACTTCCTTACATGTAAACTTGAAATAAAATTTTTCTTAGAGGGTAATAAGGATTCAATTAAAATTTACTCACACACACACACACACACACACATAATTTTTCACTATTGAAAAACAGTGAAATCACAATTGGGTTTTGTGAGTTTAAGCCCATCTACCCCTCTTTACCATAACTTCACTATCCTTTTCTTCAGTTTACACAAACGAAGCATGCACAGGTCCTGAGAGGTCATAACTGTACCCCAAATTTCACCCAGTGTGCTTGAAACACAGGATCAAAACTCTAATTTGCATCCATAAATCTTAGGTATAGGAAATAATAACTCAGAAATGATATAAATATCATCAAAAAATCCACGTTAGACTAGGTGGGAGTTTAAACTACCAATATAACTAAAAGATACGCATTATACTCATAACAATAGAGTAATATCGTTAAAGTAACAGATAAGAGACCTTATAAAGATGCAGAGATTAAAAGGCATTGGAAAGAAAAGGGGACTATACAAAACACTGAAAGAGAGAGGCGATGGGGAGTGGAGGGTAAGGAAAGAAAAAGCAGTATTAGAGAGACACGGCAACAGGTCACAATGATTTGACATTTCTGGAATGTCCTATCTATAAGTTTATAGAAGCCCTGAGTATGATCCAACAGTTAAAAAGACTCTCCCCCCAAAAAAATTTTTTTGATGATTTTATTGTACCTTCTACTTGTTTAAAGGATAAGAAACCTAAAGAAAAGGGGGAAAAGGAGGGAGAATTGAAGGGGAAAGGAAAAAGAGATAGAAAAAGAGGAAATACCTACAATGTACTTTAAGTTTACAGACAAATCAGTCAGGGGTTGCATGAGAAAGGAGAAAAAAAATATTTGTTTAAGAACATAAATTCAGTAACAGAAAATAAAATAGCACACCAAGTCATAAACAAGTTTTTTTTTTCCCTGAAAATCTGAAGAAGGATTAAGTCAGACAATCAATACTGTCGTGTGGTGGGGACTACCAGCAATGCTGGTGTCATCCACTCCTTCCTCCATGTGACCCAACAAAACCAATGAGACCCACACCCTGGGCTACTAGATATGCCCATGTAAATCAGCTCTACATTTTCTCTTCAGGATGTTTAATGGAGAGTTTAAAATTTATGTGTGTAATTAAACTGCATGCAGAATATTAAATAACTTTCTGTTTTACCCTGGAAAATGCATTTGCTGTCTCTCCAAGCCATGAATCTGGCTGTTCAGTCGGGTGTGCATAGTTGATTTCAGACACAGAAAACAAAATTGTTTAAAGTACTTGAATTTTATTAACACTAAAAACTGAATTATTTCTAATTTTTTAAAAAAGTTTATTCAGTGCTTAAATGTGCTAAGCAGTTTGCTAGCCCTGAAACAAAATGCAAAGATGAGAAAAATGGTCCCTACCCTTAGAAATGATATATCCTATAGGGCTAGAAAAAGAAGACCTTCGTAACCCTAATTAGAAGGATGAAGTAAAAAATGTTATCCATACTCCTGGGTTCTAGTAAGAATAGGTAACACTATTTACATGGAGAGATGTCTTCACAGAAAAGATTTATTTGGTATAGTCCTTTGAAGATGATACAGCCAAGACTGATTCATGCACTATTTTCATGGAAACAGCTACACTGTGACATACTTATTTATAAAAATAACTTTGCTTTGTCCATAAGCACATTTACTGACTACAAGGCACGTGCCAGTAACAGACATTGTGCATGTCACTCTTATTCACAAATGAACACCCTTAAAATTTACGGAAAAGCTACACCCGTCAACTAATTACAGAGAGTAAAGGAAACTTATGTAATGTATATTTCATTACTTTCATAAATCAAAGAATTTGAAAGACATTAAGTCACTTAAATGAGTATGCATGCTTTTTTCCAATAAGTATATTTATTTGACTTCCAATAAATCCCATGTTTTAATAAGAGATGGTCTTCACTTGATTATGCCTGAAGATTTTTTTTTATTTAATATGAAAAGTGATGTATTTACAGAAGATGCATTTAATATATCCTCCAAAGTGCACATTACACTTGCTCAAGATATGGTACATGTTTCATGACCTGTTCTAGAACATCTCTGAAAGACAGTTTGAAATACTGCCTTTATTAATGTTCTATGAGAGTTTGAGTGCTTATATAGACACTTAGAAATTGGAGTTGTTTACCCTAAAGGAAGAGCAGATGCTATGACATATGTCCAGATGAGTACTTTGAACTAGAAATTCAAATCTCCTTCTGGAAAACTTTTTCTTCTAACATATGGTAGACAATGAATCCTAAAAAAACATTGGCTATGGATGTGACGGAAAAAATGGGATTAGGATTAGTTAAGATTTATTTACAGAGAGTAATCAAATTGAGCATAGAAACGAATGGAATTGGCTATATTCCTCTGATTTTCAAATGATTGGCAAAAATTCATTCAATTTTTCCAAAAAAATTCTTTAAACTCTCTGAAATGTACATGCAGTATAATTTTTCTAAACACATTTTCTATCTGTTTTTGTTAAATCATATGGAACACTTTGCCTGCAACACCATAAACAGCTCTAAAGTGTATATAAATCTGTAGTCCCCAGACTGTGGAAAGAAATGCACAAATTTGAATAATTTTACTTTTTCTCCTTTATCATAAAAATGATGGATTCAAAGTATAACAATATCCACATTTAAAGGATATCAAGCAAAATCATATCCTTTCTCTGTTGCTGATGATAATTACATATAAAATACCTCTCCATTTTTATATATTTAAATTTATATAATTTAAAAGTTTAAAATAAGAAGTGCAGAGCTGTCAGCTATTATTTTAAACAAGCCCAAACTTATATAGGACATTTATGCATTTAAACAAGAAGTGAGGCACGGTTTCATTTTTATTTCCATTCTTAGAGGTATGTCATATATACATGGCAAAAATAGTAATTTCTAATCATTCTTTTCTCTATTTGAATACCATTTTTTCCATTTTCTTTCTTGCTTGCTATTTTTTCATATGTTGTGCTTTCACAGGACAATAATCATGTTTTGAAAAAGTACCCGAGACCCAGAGCGTGTTTTCCAGACCCTCTGCAGAAATATATTAACTTTAACACAGCAGCGTCAACAATGGATGCTATATAATAGTTCCATTCCTCATATACTTAGGCAGCAAAATTAGGGATAAAATGCGCGCAACCAGCACTGTGTTTACCTGAGAAAGAGTGCTCCATAGCAGTGACTGGTTTGGCGAGAACCGTAATGGACTTAAATTATCCAAATTTTTAATGGTCCCTGAGTTAATCTTCTGGGGGTACAGTTGATGCTTTAGTACTCTTTCTCTATAAAGCATTAAACACCTCCCATCCTGTTTTAAATGAAGTATTAAGGAAAAGTGGGAGAAACTGCCTTAAGTAAGTCTGGGTCTCCGAATAGAGGAATGTAATAAAGAACGTGGCCATTACTGTTCTGTTTTTGCCCAGACTTTCCCTCACAGACACCCTCCGCTAGCCCAGGGTTCTCGACAGTTGAGGAGGGTATAGGCAGTGGTGTGGAAAATAAGAATCATTTTGAATGTTGCTTTTATGTAGCTGTAATCATTGTTCTGGCTACAATTGCAGGCAAAAGTGTGTTTCTTTCTTTTCTTTTTTTAAGATTTTATTTAATTATTTTTAAACAGAAAGGAAGGGAGAAAGAGAGGGAGAGAAACATCAGTGTCAGAGAAAGGCATCTATTGGTTGCCTCTCACACGCCCACAACTGGGGACCTGGCCCGCAACCCAGGCCCGTGTCCTGACTGGGAATCGAACTGGCGGCCTTTGGGCTCATAAGCCGGCACTCAGTCCACTTTGCCACACCAGCCAGGGCTCTTTTTTATGGACCCATTGCTCACTATGCTGAATTCCTATTTATTTTGGGTAAGTGTGGTGAGGTGCTTCTCACACCTCTGATGTCCCTTGAGAATCAGTTTTTCTAGATCTATTAGATCCGTCCCCACTATTGTTTTCCTGTTCCTCAGCGGGTTTCAGTCTTTGAACGATCCTTGGCTAAGCAGTGAACACAGTAATGTGTTTACATTAGTTCGCCTACTGATCAACTTGCTTTTTCAGGCATCGCAGGGCACATTACGGTCTCATAAAATTTAACTATACCTGCTAAATTTAGTTTTTCAAACACTTAACAATTTGGCTGGAGTACTGAGAAAGGGTGTTTAAGAAACATATTTAGACTGGGATGTAAACTCTGTCGCTTAGTGTCTGTGTCACCTTAGATGAATGGATTAAGCTCTCTGAGACACAGTTTCGTCATTGATAAAAAGGGAATGACAGCATCAAGTCTCCAGCACCAGGGTGCGGGTGGAGTCCCTTGGCACTCAGTTGTGTAGTTTTCTGTTTCTGTCTCCAAGTCAGTATCTCCTTAAAAAATAAAACATTGACCCTCCAACACTCTGAGTGTGAAAAAGAATTCTCTGTGTCATGCTGAACTAAGGATCCATTTATATTGTCTTTTACTTGAATGACATATCGTGAGCTTACAAAAAAGACATTGGGGTAACATTCAAGTTTCTGCATAAGGTAAGGGATGTGAAATATAAGCTCCTCATTCTCTAAATCAGAGCTCCATGCCCTACAGAGCTACTTCAAGGATATTAGTGGAAGATGCTTGAAACATTTTGATGTTTTAAAAGATATTTAATTAAAAATTATACTGCAGGAGTAAATGTTAAAAGTCTAAATAAAAAGTTAACTGAAACCCACGTAGCCTGATTATATTATTATTACTGGTATTATTTCTCTAACAGAAGTAAATTCCAAATTGGTTAAAATTTTATGAAAAATAAGGAAGTCTTGGCAGAGTCATGGAGAGGAGTCATACTTCCAACCATACCATACAGCCAAGATGAAGCCGAGTCAAACCGCCAAAAAAAGAAAGATAAAAAGAAATCTCAAAGGCAGCAAAATAGTACCCACAGAGGAAAAAGGGGAAAACCTTTTATTAGACCAATGTAAACTCAAATAATTTACTGCCAACAGATCAGATTTAAGAAATATTAAAGGATCCTTTTTATATAAAATCAACTTGACACTGATATTGATTATCCTGGCAGCTAGTTGTCTAGGGCTCAGAGATGAATTAGAGGTTATTTAATGAAAACCCAGAAATGTGATATTCTAAGATTTTAAAAAATTGACTTCATGCAAAGTGTCTTCTTTAGAACATAAGATTGTAAATATGCAGACAGCTTACTCTCTCTATATAAATAAAGGCAGTGACAGCCATCTGTGTGATGTCATGATGGTGGGTGCCTGCCATGGTACATTTGTCCAAACCCATTGAACATACAACAGGTGCATCCTAATATAAACGGTGGACTTTGAGTGCCTTTGACGTGTCAGTATGGATCTGTCAGTTGTCACAAATGTACCCATCTGGTGGGAGATGTCGCTGATGAGGGAGACTGCGCATGCATTTTTATACATGTGTACGTATGTATTTTATACATAACATATATGCGTATGTATATAGTATTTATGTTTATGCATATATACACACATATAGACGTTTTGTATAGAGACAGAAAGCTGTCTAGTGAGTGGGTCTTATTAGATAAAATAAAAGTTGGACATCAGTAGCAATCATGAGGCAATTTTTGCTTTCAGACATCTCTTGTTTTTGGATACATGCAGAACCAAGATGATTCCAAGAGAGCTGTGCTCTGACAGCATCAGTGACGCATAGGAACAGAAAATGTCTGATGAGTCAAGCAAAGCCAGACAGTGTCACCATAACACACATTTTGTGACTGGTAAGACTAAAGCCTGGTAGCTTCACTGCTTTAGTTTATGTAGAACAGTAGCAAGTAAACTGAAGTTGTTTGGAAAAAAGAACAGAGTTAACAGAATTGTGTGCCTGAAAAGTTTACATATGGGTGAAACTGACTGTTTGAGAAAAGTACCTGTCAGAACCTCATTAAAAAAAAAAAGAAGGCCTAGCCCTGGCTGGTGTGGCTCAGTGGATTGAGTGCTGGCCTGCAAACCAAAGGGTCGCCAATTTGATTCCCAGTCAGGGCACATGCCTGGGTTGCAGGCCTGGTCCCCAGTAGGGGGCACGTGAGAGGCAACCACACATTGATGTTTCTCTCCCTCTCTTTCTCCCTCCCTACACCTCTATCTAAAAATAAATAAAATCTTAAAAAAAAAAAGAACTAAAAAATAAATAGCCTACCTAAGATTGAAGTCTGGAAATGAGGCTTATAGCTTTTACTTGGGGTGCTTGGGTGATTGATTGCAAGTTCGAAGCACGGCTTGGATATTACACACACAAAAAACACACATTTAAGATCTTTTATCAGTTTTTACCTCATATAAAATTTAAGTGGTACAAGATTACCTGGTATTTAATCATTGAGAAAAGAAGGTATTTATCTCTAACTAGTTACTTCCCAGGACAGGAAAACTGAATTGTCATAGAACTGTTTCTTTGTGTCATTGTTCATTTAATGGTCAATATTCCCTCCTTCCTTTTTTTTTTCATCCAATGATATTTTAAGGAAAACACATTTAAAATTAAAATAAATCTAATTAGTAAACTGAATTTGACATTGGACAAATTTTATAATTCCTAATAGGAGAAATGAAAACATCCTGAAATAATAGAGACTAAGGAAGGGAATAAATATTTAGCAATAAAACCCACTGATATAGATATTCCTTTTTGTAATGCAATTCTGTGTACTCAAGATATGAAGTAACATGTTACCTGTTAGCAAATATGGCTACTATTTCATGCAGACAAAAAAAAACTTATTGCTGATAATTCTTGAACAGAATAAGAGTCCATTAATTCATAAAGGCTGGGTGTAACCCAAACAGCAGCAGGGTAACTGGTAGATTAACACATTAAATGAGCTAATACCACTAGGAAATTTCCTTCTACATGCAAATAAGACTATCGTGAATTTCAACAGCATTGCTAATCGATTATAGAATTATAGATTCATAGAGATTTATAGCAAAAGATGCCTCCCTGATTTCTTAAAGATACGAAGGCCTGCGTAATTTAAAATCGGACAAAATCGCACAGTCATGCAGCAAGGAGGAAGAATGAGAATACATAGCTTTTGGCTGCTATTCTAGGGCAATAAGAGAATAGGTTGCTTTATGTGACTTTAAAGGTCACTGTTATTTTGAGTGCACACCCAAAAATGGATCTGTGGGGTCATGGGGGTAGGCACTCATTCAGTTTTAGTAGATCATGTAAAGAGTGTCCTGAAATAAACGTACATACTGTCGCCGACAGCAGTGAGGCAGCAACTCGGCTTACTCTAACTCTGGCCGCGACTTAGAATTGTCTTTTTTGTTTTTCTCATTCTGGTGACGGTGTAGTCAAAGAATATTGTGTTTCTCATTGTCTTTCTCTGATGGCTAATGAAGTGGTATGATTTAAATAGTCACTGGCCATTTGGGTTATTTCTTTTGTAAGCTACCCATGTCATTTGCACTTTTTTTTTTTTTTAATCAGTACCTACCGTTTTCCTTGTTGCTTTGTAGGGATTCTTTACATTTTTAATATTTGCCTTGGCCAAATGTATGATGATATTTGCTTTTGTTCCTGTCATGGGTATCCTCTTCCTTCCAGAGTATATATTGACATACACGGGGAGTATTATTAGTTACAACACTATGTTCAAGGTATTAAGGATGAGAAGTTTTAATTTCTGGTAACCATTCTGTAAACTAACTTGGTGACATAAAGTCAAAGGACAAGGATATGCCACTTATTAGCCATACACTTTACTAAGACATTAAAAAAAAAGAGGTTCACTTAATATTTCCAGGATATCACATTATAAAGCTTTGTTCTTCATTGAAAATGATTTGTCTCACCCTTTAAATACCATAGTGACAATAGTCTTTTTTAGAGGAAGATTTATCACAGCGCATGCATTCTCAGACCCCTTACTGATATGGACTCTTTTCAAGATCCTATAAACCCGTCACCACTCCTGGAGTTAATATAACACGGCAGGTAAGATAATGAGACCTATGAGTCATCGAGCAACTGGTGACGTGCACCAGAGCTTTCTAATGAGGGAAACTGTAAGAAGAAATGGCCATAATTCATTCTAGTAACAAAATTAATAAATTTCTAGCCAGTTAAATCACAAGAAAGACTACATTTTGCCAAATGTATAAATTTCCAGAATATTAGGCATTATAATATTTTTCCACACTGAGAAATTTGGATAAGTCATGTGTCTTGAATGGGAAAAGTGTATTTTTCTGACTTCTGCAAAATTTTGGACTATATATATTAAGAGAAATTAAACTAACTGGACTATTTGTAATTAAATATTCTACCTGATTTTTCTAATCAGTCACATATATCTTAAGAACAGATTGCCATTGAAAATAATCGTTACCTGAATTAATAGCCAATATTAAATAATCCCTCACATATGAAAGTAAAACCCTTTAGAAACAATATTTTAACTAAGTTTGCACTGTCCACACTTACCAAAAAAACAACCCAGCTTTCTGAGTAGAACATAAGAATCCTTTCCATGAAGTGCTTCATGTGACGGATGCATATAATTAATGTTTTATGAAGGAAATTTCAGAGTCGACACTTGAGGCTATGAAGTTTTATTATCTCTGGGTATAATATACCACATTCCCTGCGTACTGCCTTAGATCTTAGATTTTCTTGGACTACAGAATATTACCCCAAAGCGACAAACACTAGCGTATGGATTGCACAGATCTGAACTCCCCGCGATGGGCCGTTTTTTCCTGTCTTATTTTCTAAAGCTTGGGGAGAGCTTGACGCCTCCGTCTCCTTTCCGAAGGTCTTCTGGGCCCGTCTTCATGACCCTTCTCATTGGCGGCTTCTTCCTTTCCACCCCCACAGCTGCTCCTCTTGTCAAGCTCCTTTCCAACTCGATGACAGGAACTGGCCCTTAACCGGAGGCTCTACCCAAGCTTCTTTTAACTAGGATTTATAATATCTACCGATATTTCCCTTAATGTTTTAATTTCCTCTGTGCCTAAGAACAGAACACAAGGACAGCAGTAACATTTGTAGAGTTCTTCCTGCAGAGAAACGTGGGCTTTTCACAGTCTGAATTCCACTTGTCTTTCAAATATTATCTTCCAAGGAACGATTAGTCACTGGGTATCTCTGTTATGTTTTAGTAATTCTAAGATTTTCACTTATAACCATATTCATTAATTCACTCACTCAGGATTTTCTTTTTTTATTGAAAGTTTTTTAAGCCCTGACTAATACCCCACCTTCTTCTTTTATATTTACCCAAGTCACCCAATGTCCGAGAGAGTTTTTTTCTCTGTAACTCCTGTAGCACAGATAAAAATGATGATCCAGCTTATTTCCTAAAGTCTGTGTAATTCGAATGATTTAAAATAATTCATTAAAATAATAAAGAGTCTTTAAATTTTTCTTTTGGTTTATACACAGTTTGCAACCTACGGAAGGTGGCATTCGACTGGAGGAGTGGGCCAACAGATGAGTCAGGCTGTCTGCCTCCCTCTTACTGGCGGGTTAGGAGAAGCCGGGATTAATATCAAGTCTCGTAAATAAGTAAAAGCGAGAAAAGCCAAATAGATAAATCTCAGTTACGCACTTAATGCGTTCCAAAGGTAAAGCAGAAAAACCTAAATGTGCAAACAAATCTAAAAGACAGAGTGAAGCTGCAGGCAGTAACAGAGACTGGGAATATGATAGACTGATTCAATTGGGTCAAGTTTAGCGGTGACCTCGGAGAGATACGAAAGGGTTTATCACTCCCATGTACATAGTTCATTGTGGGCTCAGCACGGATTAGCAGTTCCAGGTGGACACATTTCTCTGGGCATAAAGAACAGATGTAAGAAGAACATGCATATGGGAGCATTAGCCTAAAAATAATTATTGATATAAAAACATAGAACTAAACTCACTTCATATATTTTTCAAATTAAATATTTGATATGATCATTTCCAGAAAATTTCCCTGCCAATAGCTGTTCTCTTTTGATAGGACAGAAAACTAAAAACTAAACTAAAAGCTTCTCAAGCCTACATTGAAGGCCAGATGAATTCCAGACTTAATGTAATCACAACATGTTCCTCCAACATATTCAGAAAGAGGAGCCATTTATAAGGGACCACTTAGATGCGGCTCCTTTCGTGTACAACATCACATAACATACACAGATACTTTGTGTATATTATGTATTTTGTTAATATACACAACATATTGTGAACAGTAGCATTCCTTCCAAATATTTCACACAGAATTATTCAAATACAATAATGAGAATTATATTTCTTGGGGTGGCATTATTTAAAAAAAAACAACTTCCTTTAATGACAATAGAATGGCAGAGAATCCTTTGCCAAGTAAAACAACTGTGTCTGGTGATAATTATAAAAATGCAAACATTTAAAGCCTCTTAATTTTGACTCAAGGGACTATAACAAATGAAGAGAAATGCTTCGAAGAGGGAATCTACTAAAAATTGTTAAGAATATCACGAGATGGTAGGTTCCACAATCTTGTGATATTCTTACCAAAAAATTGGGCCTCTTTTGTTTAAACGATTATTTGTCACCTTTTTCCCCCCTTAATTGTGAAAACACCTGGGTGCAGCAGACAGACAGGAAGGGCGGGAGAGAGGACCACATGCAAGCAGGCAAGTCCGAAACAGAACGGGCAAAGGCAAGGTTGTTGACACCTACAAGGTGTCCTTCCACTGAAATGAAGGCACTAGTCCGTGCAAAAATTACGTAACTGGTCCCTACGCCCTTGTATCATTTCTTCTTCACCCACAAACTCTTACCCACATCAGTTATGCGCATTAGTCCATGTTAAACAAAACATATAGGTGTAACATTTCAGAGAAGGCTGAAATTATGTAAGAAGTGTTATATTTGCTTAAATACTAGTCCAGGCTATATGCCTATGTGTGATGGGTATTTTTAATTCTACAGTACAATATTTTCCATACCTAAGCAGTTCATGCTGCCCTGCATGAAGTTACTTTATGTTATAAGTAGTAATGACTAGTAGTAACGGCGTAACATTGAAGGGGATAGAAAAGATGAACACTTGTAAATATCCAACTGACAAAAATTACTGTCATTATAATAAAAGGCAAGTGTCACATATAGACCATATGATGAATATCTGTGTTGACTCTGTTCTTGGAGAAACTATCGCTGTTCTACTTCAGAAATATAAATATATCATGAGAACCATATTCTTGTCTAAGAGAAAAAAATAGAATGAGTTGCTACATGTTTGGGGGGTAATTTTTCTCTGATATTTATTAATAATGTTTTTCTCTAACATAATGAATTAAAAATCAGAGAACATACTTCATCACAAAACCCCTCTGTGATTAGCTCCCAAGCAAACCACATATGGTAACCCAGCAGAAGGGTTTTTCTAATTCTGTCCATCTGCTTTTTCCACCCCTAATTTCCCCCCAAACTCATATTTTTCCTTAAGTATTAAACTTCTCATATCTCCCACTATTTAGAGTACTTCTTACGAGAGATAACCAATTAGAAATCATTATTAATTTGATAAACACTAGAAATAATTTAGGATGCTAAGTTAAGGATTATTATGTGTCATTGATTCATTCTATTTTATGATTTTTTGCATAAATACAAAAAGGTTGGAATAAAGAAAACATTAAGTGCAGCTATGCATTAAATGCAAAGATTTTATGACTACTTCTAGTCCAAGTGGGAAATATTAAATAAATCTATACAATCTGTGCATAGAAAGGAGTTTTAATAATTAAAATGAATTACTTTTTCCATATGCTCACAAGTGATTTTTTTTGGTCTTCTAAAATATAAGAAGATAATTGAATAAATTATGAATATATGACCTCAGCTCCATATCCCACTTTATGGAGAGCTATGTTTTTAAGGGGAACATGAATACATATTTTTAGTTTCTATTCTAAGTATATCTATATATACTTATCTAAGTATAAGTATACTTAGAAAACTTATGATCTAGTTTATGCTCTAATTCTAATATTTGAATCATATTAATTACAGGTTTACTAGATCTAATTTTCTAAGAAAAATATAATTTAGGTCAATATTTTCCTTCAGTGTTCTTATATTATTTTTAATGGATAGAATAGGGAATGTTATAAATTGAATGTCTGTGTCCGCCAGACAGTTCATCTGCTGAAACCCTACAGTATGCTGTGATGTGAGTGATGAGGACCAGAGGAGGTCTGATGAATGGAATAAGGAGAGAGCTCGTCCCCTCCCTTTGCTCTCTGCCACATGGGGACAGAAGGAGGGTCAGCAGTCTGTGACCTGGAAAAGGGTGCTCCCAGGAACTCAGCCACAGTTGGCACCCTGATCCTAGCTTCCAGCTTCAAGAGGTGTGAGAAACGCATTTCAGCCGTACATAAGCCACCCAGAACATACTGTTTTTTATAGCAGTCTAAACAAAGACAGAGACTTTTAAAAATTATACCCTTTCAAAGTCCCCTAGTAAAGGATTAATAAGTCATTCAATTTGAAGCATTTCCTCAATCATTATTTATCTTTCAAATGCATCTTCCTGGCTATGCCACTTACTGTGTGACCTCGGACAAATCAATGTCCCCTGCTCCTCGGTCACCTTCTCTAGACAATGTTTCCGACCAACAGTTGAGTTTAAGAGCTCAGGTTATGGAACCTACTGCTGCTCGGGTACGCCCTGAACTCGTGTGTAACTTTATTACTTTGAAAGTGTGTGTGGCGGGGGGCGGGGGGGGGCACCAGGGGCTCCTTAGCTTAGGCGGTTTGTGGGAGCCAACCTTTCACACATTTAAAACAGTGAACAAAATAAGCTAGCAAGCAAAATAGAAACAGACTCATCGCTGAAAGACAGAACGGGGGTAGGGGAGCTATGTGAGTAAGCGAAGGGGTTAATAGATCACAGTAGGGTCATTCCCACAGGGAAAGGGGCTTGGGGAGCAGGAGAGGATAAACGGGGGACAAATGGTGATAGAAGGAGACATGACCTGGGGGGATGAACACACAATACAATATACAAATGATGTATTACAGAACTGTGCATCTGAAACCTATATAATTTTATTAACCAGTGTCACCCCAATAAATTCATTGTAAGGATTTGTCTTCTGTATGACAAGATTATGTAATATGTTGTGTTTTTGGTAAGCTTTTTAAGTTCCTTGAAATGTTCTTATGATCTCAGCTGACACTTTTGCTAAATTGTAGAAAGATGATATCACAATAAATGCATGCTTAAGTGACCAAAAACATACATATTTACTGAAATGGAATTTTAAAAAACCTACAGGAATTTAAATAGTACTGTCATGAAAAGTCAGCTTATTTATTGGCATGCATTCAACAACTTGAATTTTGTAAGGAGAGTTTTCAGTTCCTGAGGTCTTTTATTTATCTATATGCATTAAATACATTGTATGTTTAGTATCAGTAAAGTTTTCTGCAAACCTAATGTCAGGTGATATGAATTTCAGACGATATTCAGCTTTCGATATGTCAATCACTATACTATAGGAAAACAAAATTCTTCATATTTGGGACCACAGTGCAATATTCAAAGTATTGCTTGTGAGAGTGGTTTGTTCCTTTTATCCCTCTCCCACCGCTCTCCTCATCGCTTACCTAGACATTGGGACCCAAAATAAAAGATAATTTTCAAATATACAGGTGATGGCCTGTTAGATCGTTTACTGCAGTAACTGATGGGCAGGTAAATGAAAAGATAAATGAACACTCATTTTCAGAAATTGTTGTAGTGTAATGTAGTTTCCAAATTGTAAGAAAACTATTATTATGATTAAAACTCTTTATTTTTTTTTAAATGCATAAAGATGACTATTTTTTAGAACATGCCTGGCAAAGGAATTTGAGCTTTCTCATTTTTAACTCAGCTTTTAAATTTTTGCAAGTTGGATATTTAAAAAATGGACCCTAAATAAGTTTGGGTGGTAATATAATCTTGTCTAATGCCATTACATAAATTTGATTAGCAGTCGCTTCATGCTGGGCTTAATAAATCATCCCTTTCAAAGCAGATGTGCTTTTCAATAATTCTAAATTTAATTTGTTTCTTCTAAAGTGTATATTATGTCTTCAAAAGCATTCAATTTCATATCAATAAAAATATTTAAGTGCATAAGTTAAAGAGTTCCTTCTAAATAAGCATTCTAAACTACTACGCAGCTAAATTTGAATGTGAATTGCACACCTTTGAAAAATAGCTGTGTCATTAACCTGTAGTCAGCCATTGACAGATTCATTTGTTCGAGAGACCAGCTGTTGGGAGGGCAATTTTCATAAAGTTAAGAAATCAATGCTATAACCATATGTAGTGTTTGATTTGATGCAGGGGGACATTAGTACTAAAACTAAAGTGTAGTCGTTCATAAAGAGATGACATTCACACAACCTTAACCCTTTACACAAATAATTCTGAAATTAAAAATGCTTATATTTAGAAATAGTTTTTTTTCACCTTCCAACATATGTTCTGAAAGTTCTTGATTTCTGTTTTTTAGAAAAGTGGTATCAGAAAAAGCTAATGTAAAAGAAAAAAAACGAACTAGTAAATACATGTTTCTAATATGAGTAACTGTAACTAGAGTAAAATGAATCCAGCAATAATTTATAAATAAAATTCTGCATCATAGGTCATTTTCAGATGAGAAGATAATATAATTTCCATATAAAAATAAGTTTTTGACACCAAATAGTTACTAACTCTAAAGATTTGAGTTTCTGTGAAGTATAAACCTATTCATATAATTTATGCAAACCAAATTATTTAAACTAATATAAATAATTTAGAAATAGAGATTATTTTTATCATCAAATGAGCCCACATAAAATTACTTATAATTGATTCTTATAGAAAATAAACACAAATAATAACACAAGATCACTTTTATTGACTAGTTTTAATATCTTCCTTGAAAAAAATCATAATCAGATGACTTCTAAAAGTATCAACCAATTGTATCCATATAATTTATAAGAAGTATAAATATACATGCACAAGTATATGTCAAAGGGTCTATAATAAGGTTATTTAATTTGAACATAGGGAAAGTGTGATCACAGAATTAAGATATAATTAGAATAATGGAATTACTTTAGTAGATTAAAAGAAAGGGCTCTACAAGGGTTATTTGATTAAAAATAAACTATTTAAGAAAGAAAAGCCTATAATAATAGGTTTCATGTTGCGTAATGAAACATCTTCATAGGTTTCTAATTTTATTTTTATAAATTCTGCACTAAAATGTTCAATTGAAACCTGTTAACCCCCTTCGCTGATAAGGAGATACAAAAGGTCAGGATATTTCTTTAAGCTTACCTTGTATACCTGTCCATGCCCTCTCTCTCAGAGAAATGAAACGTTATCGATGAGACTGCTGAACCAGTGCGGCTAACAGGGGCAGGAAAGTTTAAAGACTCACATACTGTGCCTTTCTGTGCCCAAGTTTTACACTTTCTTTTGCAGTGGGAAATTTCAGGAAAACCATCACAGAGGGGGGAAGAAAACAACTCAGCTTTGGTGCTTAATCATAAATATACTCTTTCGAGTCCCCTAAACCTCAGTTTCAACCCTGTAATTTTGCAACTTCAATTTCCTTAATAACACTGTGATGGTAAAATAAAACAAACAAGCAAACAAAAAACATAGGTGCAAATTATTTCCCATTGTTTGCATGGAGATTGGGGGCTCCGTTTCCTCCTCTTGAATCTGAGCAGACTGTTCCTGCTTTGATCACTAGAATACGGCTTTTGAGTCCCAACCATCCTCCACCTTCCACCGAAATGTAACACTTAGGAGACATGTAACACTTGTGAGACATGTAACACCCTCCACCGAAATGTAACACTTAGGAGACACTTAGGAATTCTTTCTGTCTTGCCTCGCAGCTATGTATCTGGTAACAAGAATAGCAACTTCAGTTTTTTTTAGAATGAATATCAATTCCTTGAATCAACAAATGAAGAAGCAAATATATCAGGTTTGTAGCTGTATATTTTGTATATTGTATATTTTCTTACTGGGGCCCCCAGTAAGAAAGCCTTCTCTCTCTTAGAATTGAAAGATGTGTACATTTCTAATGTATATGATTCTTACAAAACATCTACATGGAGACACTAACTTTAAGCCAAAAGGAATGCTTATTACAATGCTGCATTCTTTTCATAACTATAATTAAATCAAAAATTTATAGTGAAGCTATGGTACTCTGTATAAAAATATTTGTGAGGTAACATGTATTTGGTTTTACATATTTTTAAATTTTTCATTGTATTTTTTTCCATTACCATTTAGTCCCCTTATACCTCACCTTTCCCCTGCAATCACCGCGCTGTTGCCCATGTCCCCAATTCCTTTTTCCTTTTTGCCTGATCCCTTGACCCCTCCCCCTCCTTAACTCTCATCCTGCCCTCTATTTAGGAGTCTGTGTGTATGTTGCTTGTTAGTTCAGTTCGTTCATTAGTTTTACATTTTGCTCAAATTAATTTTATTTGAATACAGAAATTAGAAAGTATGTATGTCTGGCTTTGATTGTTTTGTTTGTTTGTAGTTGGGAGATGAGTAGGGCAGTGCATCACAACCAAAGAGTGTCAGGAATGGAAACGTAGGGGGTGTTTAGTCAGAGTTGGAGAAAGTGTCTTCAGGACTTCCCCTTCCTCCTCCCGAAGAAAGCTCTCTCTGCCCAAGGCCTCAGATGAGACCAGGGCCATGAATTTATGATAAATATGCTAAGAACAGCATCTCCCAGAATGCCTGAAGGGAAGTGCCTGGAGCCAGAAGGAACTACATAACTGTATCACTCTTTTTCTTTTAGTGTAAATTTTTTTCAATTATAGTTTACATTCAATATTATTTTGTATTAGTTCTAGGTATACAACATAGTGGTTAGATAATCTTCTACTACTTCACAAAGTGTTCCCTCTGATATTTCTAGTACATACCTGACAGCACGCAGAGCTATTACAGTATTGTTGGCTATATCCCTGTATGGTACTTTACATCCCATATTTTGTGACTACCCACGTGTACTTCTGTTTTGACTTAATTGAGTCCTCAAGGCAGCCACGTGGGGTGGGTCGTATGTCAGTCTTAATTTTAAAACTAGTAAAGTGCGGCTCAGAACGGTCAGGGCACTTGCCCTAAATTATCCACTAGTAAAGGGCTGAAGCCAATTTATCTCGTGTTTGTCAGTATTCAGTAACATTTTAACACTGTGTATCTGCTCAGGGCACGGACTCTCGAAGTGATAAATAATCCATGACAATGTAAATAGCTGCCGTGTACATATTTCTCTCACTTTCTTGCATTTTTTTCTACCATCAAGAGACCCCTTTTGAACTGACGGGAAATAGCACACATCCAGTTCAGAGGGGTGCACTTTATCATGATAACAAAATGATAGATCTGCTATTTTATTGTTGATACCGGTTCAACCATTTTCTGCTGCAATTTTAATACAGGTTTTTGGTTGAACTTAGAGTATTTATTTCCATAATATGGTAATAACTCTATCCTATATTTAAATACACTCTGGAACTGCATCATCATTATGAGACAGGACCCTGAAAGAGACAAGGATGCCCCTTCAGGTGCTGAGATAACTGATGGCAGTGTCTTGTGTGTTTTCCTTCTTGTACTTTGGTGTTGATGAAAGTAGGAGCTGGAAAGAGGGAAAATAAGCAACACACTGTTTCTGTTCTCAAGTAGCTTAACATGTAGAGGGATAAATGGAGAAGTAAACTGGAAGCTATGAAAAAGAATGAATAAGAAAACAGTGATGGGGTGCCATTGAAATGCATAGGCTAGAAACAAACCCATATCTAGAAACAGAGATGTTTCCTGTACACTGACTGACCCATCTGTCTAACCCCAGGTGCCATTACCAATTAGACCACCAAGGCGAGGAGCGGTATTACTGGCAGCACAGCCACAACATGATTACTGGGCCAACACAACATGATAGCAATTTTTATATATTAATCCTATAAACCAAAAAGATAAACAGTAAGGGCCCTTTGAACCCAAAGATGGTTCCTACGCACGGTCATTTTGGGGCATGGCCAGTTATCAAAAATCATTTGCTGTGGACCAAGTATCCTCACAGACACCGTGAACAGGACGGGGTTTCAAGGGCATTTTGGCAAGGACCAAATGCCTATGTGGCCGTTGGGACAGGGTCAGATGTCCTGCCGTGAGGATCAGCTCATCTCTCCTCACATCATGAAATCTGCTCACAGTTACTGTGATTCTTTCTTTAAAATAGGTCCAGAACACCACTATTTTTAACCAGTGGCACTACCAGGAATCTGGCCTCTGTCATTGTCATCTTCCTCTTGGATCCTGCAACAGAGCTCTGTCATTCTGTCCGCTTCCACCTGGTTCTGCCCACTCTCGTTTATTTTGAGTACGACATAGATTGATCTTTTACTGAACGGGAGTTAGATGATTATGACATTTCTCTTATCCAACTACCGTGGTACTTCAACTCAATCATAATTAAAGCCAAAATCCTTATGATTGCCTATAATTTCTTATATTTTAATTCCCACTAAGCCATGCCATTAATTCTCTGGCCTTGCCCCCTACTAAGGACATCCGATTTCCAACTCCAGTCTAATCATACTGGCTTCCACACTTCTCTGCTTTTGATTTGGTACTTCTGATATACTATGTAATATTTAAATATGGTTTATGTTTCCTATTAATTGTCTACCTTCTGAAACTAATATACCTGATAGAGTTAGAGTTTTTTGGATTATTTTTTTCCTATTAGACCCTCTGATGTGTTCCAGGGACATAGATACCTGGCATAGAAAAGTTACTGAATAAATATTTCTGAGTAGATGAATGATTTATTGGATACAAGATTGTTCAATGAATTTAGTGGCATGACAAAAGAGTTTAGTACCTTGTTTTCTTTTTCAAAATAACCTTATTTTAAAATTTGATAATTTTTTTTCTCCCTCTCAAAGACTGTTGACTTTTTTATGTTGCCATTATAAACAGTCTCAAAACCTCAGTGGCTTAACATCATAAAGGTTTAGTGTCTGCTCACAGCGCATGTTCAAATAAGATTAGAAATGGAAGTTTGGGTATAATGTAAATAGATGTTCTCTGTCTGGAATCCAGGCTGTGGGAACTTCCACCATCTGGAACATCATGATGTCAGGGAGAAGGGAGGATAGATTCTTACCTGTGTGTTTAGAGGAACTCTGAGCAGAAGTGGCATTTCATTGGCTTTAAAAAGTGATGTAAATTCAAGGAAATGGAATAAAACATTGTTACCGTGAGATTAGAAAGATCTTATACATAAAATGTAATTTATGAAATAATTCCATTGGGTTGGACTTCCTTATACATGTTGTTGTCATTGTTAAGCTGAACTTTATATGAACGTACTAGAAACAAAAGATAAAATGTTTATAATCTTCACTTTTTACTTCAAAGGCTTATGCACAAAGAATAATTGTGAGACCAAAGAGTCTAAATGTCTAATCATAAAAACATAAGCATTTATATGAAAATATTTTCTATAATATGAAATCTAAATGTGAAGTACTAATTAAAAATGAGACACAAAAGAAGTATATCCAAACAAAATTTTACTGCTTTTCCAGAGTACAAAGCTACAATAATTCAAAACTAGAAAGTAATAATTCGAAGTATAACACAAAACTTTGAAAAGAATTTAGGTTTAATGATAAATGCAATGGCCTTTTTCCTTTTTTTAGTTTTTATGTGTGGAGGGAAATATATGATTTGGAATAGACACTTGGATTCTAAATCATACATTAACCACTCTCTAAAAGAAATAAATAGTTTGACATCGTTATTAATCATTTAAAGAGTAGCTTTTAGTACTCATTGTAAAAACATTTTATTTTAAAAGTACTGTTCTCATGTTTTTATTTAAGCAAATTCAAGTAAAAAATTACTGGATAAGAATAATGTTTGATATGGAAAAGTATCTGAATTCAAAATAATACTTGACTTTTAAAAAGTCTCTCAATGTGTAGACAATGATAAATGAATCAGAAGTGTCCTTGAGCTATGTCTATTGTCCTTCCTCCTTGACTGTTACTTGCCAGACAAAAGTCACTGTGTGTGATGACTACGCAGACAGCTGGCCGGACAAGACGATGGCAGCAGCTGTGCCAAGAGGAAAGGGAGTTTAAGGCACTAACCGGAAAGTCCCTCATTCCTGTGTCAGAATATCTTAAAACCAGCGGTATAATGATCTGTTCTTTTATGTGTGAACATACATATTGGACATTAGTCAAGCCATTCAGATCAACTCAAAGTCCAGCATGTGCACACAGAAAAAGCAGATGCTCTTAAAACTTCCCAAAATATAAATCTCATCAGGGCAATCACATCTGAGGCCCGTTAATTACTGTCTTAACCTTTTCAGGCTGCTGTAACAAAATACCACAGACCGGGTGGCTTGTGAACTGCAGGATTTTATTTCTCACGCTCTGATCCAAGGACAAGATGCTGGGAGAGTCACTGTAAGATGGCAGCCCTCGGCCTCGTTCATAGGTTGTTGTCCTATCACTGTGTCCTCGCCTGGTGGGAGGGACCAGGGATTTGTTCAAGGTCTCTTTTTTTAAAAGGTGCAAATCCCACACTGGAGGGCTCAATCCTCCTGACCTAATTGTCTCACAAAGGCCTCACCTCCAAATACGCTGGGATTAGTTTACGACACATGAGTTGGGGTGGGGCAACACGAACACTCAACCTATAGTGCGATTCTCAAATATAAAATGGACAGAAAAACAAAATGTGGAGCATGCTTAATGTAAGATACCATCAAGAGCAAACCTATCATAGTCTACTGAGCAAAGAAAAGGATATAATTCCTACTCTTTAAAAAATAGAGGACCCATCATTAATATTCTCTCTTCCAAAGAATCCTCTGGGAGAGGCTTCATTGTTGGTCCTTCCTGTGATGTGAGAGACCAGAGGTTGTTATTAAACAGTATTTTTATTAGAGACATTTCAGTGGTTTTCGGCCCCTCGTCCTAACCCGCAGGGCTGTGCATGCCTCAGCTCCCGTGTAACAGCCACCCTCACCCCACTTCTTGTCTAGGCACATGTCCTAGATTGTTCCTAGTAGTAACTGTCCCAAATGATTCATGTCTCCATGTAGCGAGGCCTGTGTATAGCTCTCTGTTGTCTAGGTTATGGCTCGCAACATTAGCCAATGTGACACCGGCAAAGGCGAGTAAACTTCTCAAGGAGCAGGACTGGCCTTCCCCTCTTCTTGGGGATTCTTTTGTTGCCGT
This sequence comes from Mormoops blainvillei, assembly GCA_004026545.1. Lineage (NCBI taxonomy): Eukaryota > Metazoa > Chordata > Mammalia > Chiroptera > Mormoopidae > Mormoops > Mormoops blainvillei. Next base: position 792,441 of record PVJD01000039.1, read on the forward strand.
GCGCCAAATCCTGGGCCAGCCTCCTGGCAAGTTAGGCAGAATGTGAACGGAGCTCCTGTGGTACCGGCCGCTCAGACCCCGTGTGAATAAACACCAAGGGGGCCCGGTTGCCAACGCTGGGGGCAAAGGTAAGTTAATCCAGTTGAACCCATTACAAGATAAACCACAGAATTGTGAGCAGAAAAACAAAGCAAAACAAAAAGACTGTTGTTTTAGGTAACAAAGTTGGGGTGATTTGTTATGAAGTATTAGGTGATCAAACAAATTATGAAGCTCGTTTCATAAGCTGTATCTGTTGCCTTAGATATATATTTTCATATTACCTCTTAATCATCTTTCAATACTTGACCTAATCATTCTTGTTTTCAAAAACATTTTCCTGAGTTCCCAGGTGAAGTCTAATTCTCTTCTATTGTCCCATAGAACACTCAGTATCAAGTTACCTAATAGCTTCTTACACTATATTAAATACATTAATAAGTGATAGTCATGGTGAAATTAATTGCTAAAAATTGTGATATTAAACTTACAAAGACCTAATTTTTTATCCTCACCTGAGGATATGTTTTATTGATTTTAGAAAGAGAGGAAGGGAGAGAAAGAGAGACATTGATATGAAAGAGAAACATCGATTGGTTGCCTCCCATATGCTCCCTGACAAGTATCCAATCCACCACCTACATCTGTGCCCTGACCAGGGATGGAACCCGCTACCTTTTGGTGTATAGGATGACGCTCCAAACAACTGACCCACCTGACCAGGGCCTCGCTGCCACTTTTAAGAGAGCTTTACCCCTGACAGAGTTAGACCTGGAGGTGACAATTGCATTGTGATTGTGACCCTTTTGAATTTCCTGACACTGAAGCAGAAGTTCTCAGCCTTCACTGCTTATTCCAACCACCTGGGGAAGTGTTTACAAATATAGGTGTCAAAAATTCAGTTTCCAATTCCATTTCTAAATAGTAGGCACTGGCATTTTAAAAATCTTCTTGAATAATGCGGTTGGGTAGGTAGTGCTGAGAATCACGGCTTATAACAAGAAAGGTTGTTAGAGTGTATAGTCGTGACAGTTATAAATCACAGGCACTAATTATTAGATTGTTATTTATCACAGTCACCATAATTCATGTTGTCAAGGAGGACACAAGCCTCAAAATGGCATGCAGCTTGGGTAAGTGGCAGAGCTAAGGCTTATGACCAGTAGTCACTAAATATACACTGCTCCTTGAATTAGCCATGCATTGTAATCATAGTCTTTTTTAAATCGAAGGTGCTACAGTATACCCATCATAATTGATAGCCAAGCAGATATGCTTGCTAAATATCTGATTGAAGACATGCATGATTGTCAAGTTATGAAAGAATTTGGAACCACTGTGTGTTACTCCCCCATCTCACTGAAAGGTGGCTACGTCCCCCTCAGTGCACATCACTTTCAATCCTGGAGCACGTAAGTATTATAAAAGGTACAGTACACGTATTATAAGTATGGTATATAAGCATTATAAAAGGAAACAAACTAAGAGTGTTAGAAAGAGAATTAGAGGGATTTCTGGAGGGTTTTTCCTTTTTTCTTTTTTCTTTTTTTAATTCAAGAGTGAAATGAATTGAGACTGCTCCAGAATGGAGTTTCACTTCATTCTTAACAAGCTGTGTCGACCACCTGCAGTGGGTGAAGGAGAAAGGCACCATTCATGGCCGCTCGCTGTCTGGCAGTACACTAGACGTCGCAGGCACATTGATTCACTTAGCTGTGGGTCGGGGCAGGGACTTTTTAGAAGATATGGACACACTTTTGGCTGCTCTGTTTAATACATTACATCTTTCCATTTATTTAATCGAAATTGTGTAAATAAATGAGAGTTATCATGAAAATTAAATGTTATGTTATAACTAATTCATTTTGAAATAATTTAACAGGCATTGGATTTTACACTAATTGCTTTATGAGATTAATGAATTTACATAGTTATTTAAGTCTCATTACTTGGCAGAATATAGAAAAAGGGAACTAATGTACTAGTGCAAGAACTTCATTTGGCCTAAAGGAATTGGGGGTGGGGGAAAGCCCTGCCTTAAAGCAGTGGCAGTTTCTGTTTCGTATAGAAGAGCTGATCATAAAATCCACTTTTCCTATTTCAGGAGAAACTGTGACCAAGATCCAAACTGGAATGAAATAAAGTCCTACATAGAATGTATTTTCCTGTGTCAATATAAATCATCAATATTAACAATGGTAGACTATTCTATACCTGGGGCAGCGAGTTTCAGAAAGAGAAAACGGAGGCAGAGAATGTTACACAAATTAAAGTACAGACATACCCCACATTACAAAGGCTGAAGGCTTGCAATGATGGCAGGAGGAGAGGAGTTGAATTTAGGATATAATGTAAAGGTAGTGCCATTTTTCTGGTAGATGAGTTATTTCTGGTGTATGGCTCACTGTGTTTAATAAAAGGACTACTTAGCTTGAGGTGATTAGCAAGAATGAATCTTAAATACTGGCATTAAAGAAGGTTATTCCATGCTTTGCTGGAATTACCAGTCTTGAAATGCCTTTAGTCAAGATGTGTATAGTGTAGCAGACAGCAGCTGTATTAAGTTGTATCCACAGCAAAAAATATAAAATAATAATAATAATAATAATAATAATAATAATAATGGCACTTGTGTTATCTTTAGGTTTCACTTTTCTGAACATAGTACCTTGTCTGTGTCAGAATGCAGGTGAACAGTCTGTAAGATCACTTGATGAAACTGTCCCCCCTCACATTAAATAAAACTCACGTTGTCCTTTGTACCATGAAAATCACACACTGTTGAATGCGGCCCAGGGACGTTGCCTGTTCGGCCTCTGCCAAACTGTTTTGCGTAGGAGGAGCATGAGTCTGCAAAATCTTTTCATGTTCCTCTAATTTCGTAGGATTTAAATATTTAAAGCCTCAGTTTTAAACTGGGGTAATATATTAAAATAGTTAAGTAATGAGATAGGGAACCAGTCAGTAGTTCGTCCTTTGTTCTTTGATCCTTTTCCCCTCTTAATTGGATTATTCCTTGTTTACCCTTTTTTTTTTTTTTGAATAGTTTTGGTTATAGTTATTGTCCCTCCAAAGACAGGAAGATGAAATATTTAGTACAAATGTTCCTTAATGGGAGGCAAAAACCCTAGGCAAGTTTCCTCAGACATCATCCCTCAAAAACCCCACCACTGTGTCCTAAGTGACGTGAGCTTTTATGGAGATTGGACAGGACTTTTCGGTGAAGGGAGAAGCAGTCTACAAAATGATGCTAATGTAAAAAAAGAAGCAGAAGAGAGACATTTAAATCTAGTCAACATTTACTCTACTCATGCCCAGATGTCAACGAACTCGGGCCTATGGGATCCTGCTTTGTTCTGTGGTTTGGTCTCAGACCTTAGGTGCACTCTGCCTCCTCTTCTCAGTGCATTCACCTGGGCATCCAGGGGAGTTATAGGTAGAGTGGGAATCATGGAGTATGGGAAGAGGAAGGGAGAATGTCCTAGAAACAGTCACTCTATTCACCTTTAGATTGGCTTGGTTGTACTGCTAACTGCAGACCTGGCTGTGTCACTATAGACGAGAAAATGCCCAGACATTGATTTCCAGGAAGTCAGAGAAGAAACAAAATTGTGACATAGCATCTGTGTGATGTAACACAATTTCTAGTGGAGCATAAATAGCAGTTCCCATCTTCACCTTGTTTTTCCCGTCATAGGTTTAACACGATTTTATCTGTACAAGAGCATCAACAAATAGACGCTTTTCCAATCTTCCACAATAACTGGTAAGTTATTTCCTTTTATTAACTTTTAATCATTGCCTCCTGGACCCACAGGTGAGAATTTGTCTCAAGCTACACATGCTGAGTCGCTTCAAAACTACTCAAAGGTCTTTGTGAACAAGCACTTTACGTTGCCAAACTGCCCGACCTCAAGGCCACCAGATTTGCGTTCCCAAGGCCCCAGTGGGGACTAAAAATTGTGTTGCGACAGGAACCAGATGTGTCCGCTGTCTTGGAACAAAAATGGAAAGTACCCAGCTATTTCTGTAATTTTTGGCTCCCGATGATACTCAAAGCTCACATCCTCATAACCCTGGACTACAGACTGCCCGGGGAATGAGTGCCTGCCATTTGACACAATGAGTTATATGTGTCAAGGTTGCAAATGGCTCAATGAGTTATTTCCAGAAGTGGCAGTTTTGGAAAGTTTGTATTCACATGGTAGATTAATGTGTCTACCTTGAGATGTCTGTAAAACAAGTACTATTAATTAAGAAAATCATTTAAATATGTTATCAAGAAAAAAACAAGGAAATAGAGATAATATAAAAATCCAAACAATTTACAGTTTTCAAAGCAGCATTGATTTCAGGTCACTATATTCATGGGATTTATAAAGGATTTGCTTTAACTCCCAGAGGAAAAGTGATCTGTCATTTCATTATTTACTGAAACCTCCATGTCCCCTGTGCGTGTGATGTGTGTTTACCTTTTTATATAAAATTTGTCATATAAACTGAACAGTTTCACCTGTTTTGTTTTTTGGTTCTTTTCCTTGGAATCATTATCATATAGGTTAATCCTTACAGAAAGGATGGGTTCAAGTTACCTGTGTGATACCTTTTGTTTAATATCAAGAGATATATTAAAATACTGATCTTCTAGAAGTGTTCATTCACTCCAACATTTCTTTTTCCTCCTCTGAATAGCACCTATTAGATGTTTTCACTGACATGTCACCTTTATACCCTTAAGCAACCCTTGGATTTTGAATTATTAATCATCATGGCAGAAGTGCAAACACCGAGTTTATAAAACTACGTAATTTACCCAAGGCCATGCAAGCAGTAAGTGGCACTGTTTTCTAATCCTAACTTTTATGACTATCCTCATTCACATCATTCCATGAATTAAACTGGTATGACATTTTAATCTACGAATATAATTAAAAGCTAAAAAAATCTCTTGACTACTAAGTCAAGGAAAAGGCAATGCTTATATAAAAATCAATGGATAGGTCTAACAGATAGAATTAACTCAATATTTCTTTTCGTTATGTAAAGCAAAAATAGGATGATGAAACTGAACACTCAATGGAGCTAATTCTTACTTAGCCTTATTACTAGGGAGCTGATGGAACACTCGTGACTTTTTTGCCAAGATAATTATAAATAATGGTGCATTTATTCTCACTGATTGACATGTTTTATCCTTGACAGTTGAATGACTTAAGGACAAAGGATATCATTGATTAGCTGTCTTCTCATCCCTTTTTCCCATGGAAGACTGGCCCTGTCTGCATTTCAGATGAACTAATAGTAGCCAAAGGAATCGCAAAATAAAAGAGCTTTTAAGAAAATACTAAATGAAAAGCATTAATAATTAAATACATTGATCCATTAACAAGGAGGAGAAAAATTTTAACAAAATTATTACATGTCAACAAGCAACTTTAAGAGGACAGATAATGAATATGTGGAGACTCAAAAATTCAAGCATGTCTGGGTAAATTATGTCACTATCATTATCAAATTATAGCACAAATGACTGACAAAGGAAAACACTTTGCCACAGATTTATTGACGAATAGATAAATTATATATTTGAAAATGGAAATAACATTTGCATCTTATTAAGATGGTATTACAAAAGAAATGTAATTAGTAATTTTATAATGCATATATGGGCATGCATTTTGCATATGACATTCACTAAATAGTTTTTGAGTCAAAGTCATTAATTGTCATTGTCAATACATTATAGTTATATGGTTTTATTAACTAATGTATTGTAATAAAATAATTGTATTTTAAAGCCATTTACTTATTAAAAACACATTTCAGGGTCAGATTTCATTTAGTTTCTAAAATAGGCTTTTAATGTATTTTAAAGTATTTCTTTAAAATAAAAAACAGATACGAGTAGGCTGCTTGCCAGAATGTTTCCTAACTTAAACCAAGAACATCCCATTAAACATGGTTTAGGTCAGATTTCTTGCTATGGCCTGTTTTTAAGGTGCTCTGCTTGAAAATGAACACCCAATCTTTATTTGTCCATTCTGTGACATTGTAGGCTGGACTTGCTGAATTCGGATGCCAGAGTGAGAATTCATGTACAAGTAATGCATGATGAAGTGGTGGCATCATGAGACTGCTAAGGCAGCGTGCAGACCAGGACAGGGGAGACCTCGAACGAGAGTGACGGGTCAGCCAAAGTCCCATCCAGAGCTTGACGTCAGCAGAAGAAGGGGATACAGTTCTGGAGCATATGTCGTATCTAAAATTTAGGAAAGGGGAGCTTGGGGGAGGGGCGTAGAAGAGGGCAAAGGGAGGATAAATGGGTGATGGAAGGAGACTTGACTTGGGGTGGTGAACACACAATGCCATATACAGAGGATGTATCATAGAACTGTACACCAGAAACCTATGTAATTTTATTAACCAAGGTCACCGCACTAAATTCAATGAAAAAAATTTGGCCTGTCTTGAAAGTAGACAGCTGGGGTTTTATAGCCAATCAGTAACTGGCTTGAGTACATTCAGTGGACTGTACACTTCCAGGCAATTTCATTTGTCTGTGAATATAAGCAACACAGTTCCAGTGGCCCAAAGGCAGGCTTCAGAAAATCACTGTGGATGTTAGAGGCAAAGCACAGTGAAGCTGGCGGTCCGGTGCACAGAAGCTACCGCAGTGATCGGAAACATCTGCAGTCTGCACCACACATGGTCTCGCCCAAACAAGAGTAATGCACATTCTTTGTCATATATCTTCATACCAAAAAGAAGCTCTAGCGATAATGATGAAAGCGTGGTCAGCTCCCTGGAACTCAGTCTCTGGTGTCCGTATTAGAAAGCACCTGGACCAACTTGGCACCTTTATGCTGCTGTTACAGGATGACTGTGTCCTTTCAGGCTCAACCAGAAATGCTGCACAAAACAACTAGTCAATGATAGACAGATATTTGCATATATACGTAGGTAGACAGATATAGATAGAGATGTCAATTTATTATAAGGATTAGACTTTATACGATTGTGGGAAATGAATACTCAGTTTACATACAGCTGTTACTTTTGCATTTGGTGCTGAACGAGAGGCAGGAAAGATTGTGGCGGCAAAATAAGTAATGGGACCCATATGAATGAGTTGGGACCCATTTTGGTCACTCGCTGTGTCTGAGCCTCCAAGTTCAATGATGTGTGACCTATAGGAGAACTTGGCACCATGTGTCACAAAACTAAACATGCATCGACAGGAGTACAAGAAGATGGTGAAGAACCTCCAGCAGGAGTTGGAGGCACTATGGGCCCAGCTGCTGCCCATTTCAGCAAGCCAAGCCAGAAATCGGAGAAGAACACGTGGACTTCTATAGCACATGACCTTGCACCGAACTTCCTGGGGTAAGAAGAAGGTTTACAACAATCTTTATGAAATATCTTTCTGAAAAGCCTGCCTGACCTTTAGAAAAAGAATAATTTGCCAGAGACTCTCTTTTTCCCATGGAAGACTGAGCCATGTCTGCATTTCAAGTGAATGAATGTTAGTTAAAGGGAGTCACATAATAAAAGGGCTCTTAACAAAATACTAAATGAAAAAGCATTAATAATTAAGCACATCGATCAATGAACAATGAGGAGAAAATTTTTAACGAAATTATTATATGTCAACAAGCAACTTCAAGAGGACAGATAATGAGTATGCGGGGACTCAGAAATTCGAGCACGTCTGGGTAAATTATGTCACTATCATTATCAAATTATAGCACATATGACTGACAATATTGAAATTATTTATTCATTTAGGAAAAATGAATGCACATATAAAAGAAGTGGGGGCAAAGGGAAGGGAGGGGCAGGTGTGTCACAGTGGTAGGACGTAATTCAATACTTGAAAGTCAGATTTTCAAAAAACACTTTCTTCCTTTACCTTTGGGAAATTGATTTGCATGTTACTCCTCTAGTCTTATTTATACAGTTTTTCTCTGGCTTTGCTCTTTGTGAATGCAGATATTTTTGCGCTACTATGCCCTTGTCTTGTGGACAATATGCCCATCACCCTCGGTCCTGTGAGAAGACGTAAGGGAGGCCATCCTGAGAATGGAGAACTTGCAGGATTAATGAGGAACAGATGGGCTTAAAAAGTATCAGAAATGTTCCCACTCCTCAGTAGACATGGTCAGAAAAACCTCTGATAATTTGCTTCATTTCCTGATAATGAATTTAGCAACATTTCCATAGTACTTGATCATTTATGTGTGTGTGTTTGAGTATCTGCACTTCACTGGAGTACTTCTGAACTGTCACAATGCTTTCAGATGTAAAACAGAAATCCCATGATTTAGTTTAGCAAATGAAAATTAAAATAATAAATTAAGAATTAAGTTACAAATGCACTTGATCTTCTGTTGCATTTATATGTAGAAAGAGCATTATGATAAAATTAATTTTGCTGAATACTACAATGCCTTTCATGGAAAGCAAGAGTTTTTTTAAAATCTTAGTTGCCTAGCATCATATAGATATTTAAAAAACGCTATTTGATTGTAATTAAATAGGAAGTCTCTAAGGCTTCAGGATTTCTTTATAATTAGTACTTTGATTCCATAAAAAGCACTTTATGTTTCTGCCAGTGTTTAAGCAGACATGAATTTCAAGATACACTGAAAGGAGCTTCTAGAGGATAATTAAAATATTCATTTTTAGAATTTTGTAAACATATAACACTTCAACTATGTGTTTTATGTAATTAACATGAGCACATATTTTCAAACTCTGAAGCAATGTTAAAATGCTATCTCAATTGCTTACTAGACCTCATGATTTTCCACATGTAGCTATTTAACAGGAAACAATATGTCCCTCATACACACTGAGGAGCTAAACAGTACCTCGAAAATCCATGGCAAAAATAATGCTGAATAGAGATAAAGGGGTTCTATTATTATACATAATATAAATAATAAGCCCTAACTATAGAGATTCTATGCTTATATTATTATATATAACATACATAATACATATTTAAATATATGTGTCTATATACACATGCATGTATATATACACATGCATGTGCATATGTATAGATAGAGATGGAGATATGTCAATTTATTATAAGGATTAGACTTTATACAATTGTGGGAAATGATTACTCAGTTTACATACAGCTTTTACTTTTGCATTTGGTGCTGAACAAGAGGCAGGAAACGAGGGCACACACATGTATGTGTGTGTATAGACACATGTACATATGTGTGTATGTACACCCACACACAGATATTCTTTAAACGGTTGAAAAGAATTCCTGGTTTAGAGGAATCTGCATCAGATATACTTCATGTAATATATGACAAAATATGGACATTTTCCAAAGGCTTTTTACTGCAAATTTAAACAAGCAGAGGGGCACTGGCTCTTCATTTTGAGTCAGTGGAGACCGTGAAGGATACACATAGCTATACATTTTCACATAGTGTACATGTGAGGTGAAACCTTTTCCATAAATTAAAACAAAGCAAAACAAAATTGATTACAGTTCTCAATATTTTAAAATGTAATGTATTTTGCAAGAACTCTTATGTACTCAGCTGCTATCAAATAATACTTTTTGTATCTGTAGGATGTGATGCCTCAAAATACGATACGAGCTTGTGATCTTTATTTGTAACCTGGTCTAAACCTGGCGGCCCGACACTGGGCTAACCCGTTCAGCCCAGGGTGACCCACACTGCTCTGCTCTTAAACAAACAGCCTGGATCAGATGGCGCCTGCTCGGTACCACCCATGACATATTTTACAGAGTAGTGTTTAGGGTGAGGAGCATAGGTTTTTGGTGATTCTGAAATATGTTGAATTTGCCAAATAATTCAAACCTCTATGAGACTTGATTTGTAAACACCAAAATGAGGATAAGGAAACAGGTAATGAGACAATAAACACATGTTAAATTTATTGTTTAATGAAGTACCTCATTCCGTTCCCATAGTAGCCTTAACATGAATAAATGGTAGCACAATTTTGAAAACGAGATTTGAAAAGTATCTAATCTCCAACTTACTAAAAGTCCTAACTAATGATAAATTATCTCTGGCTCAAAGTAATTCTTTCACCAAAACATAAGATCCCGCATTTACCTAATAAGATCACATCAACTTGAAGTACTTTAAAACTATAATTCATTACCCAAACTTTAAAAATGATGATTTATGCAGAACAGTTGAATCCAAAGTACTAAGTCTATGTATAATATTTTCACCTTCCAGTTTTATGATAAAACTTCAGGATTCCTAAATAATTAAAAATAGCCCAATTGATCAGTGTGTTCTGTATGTTAAAATAATACAATAAGCATAATAGACCACATGCTACTTTCCAAACATCTTTCTACTTGCACAGTAGTTTAAGATCATCTTCTGCAAGTAAATTATAACTTAAGGTAAATTAAAAGTCGAAATATGGATCACCTAAGGGGTTTTATAAGACTTGCAAGTGCTTCAGAAAGAAATTATGCTTTGGGAATTTTAAACCGTGCTCACATGATATGCTCTGTAAATGTCAATACTGTTAGAGATGTGCTAGTGAATAAAATGATTGAATAATCTAAAGGAAAAATACCAGCCTCAAATCAGCAGTAGAAGGTAACCAGTCTGGAACACCAGATGGGGAATTAACTGCAATTCAATTATCTATATTAAAATGACTCCTTGGTGCAACTGAGAAAGATACAACATAAATAAATAACTGACCATATGTAGCCGGCTTAAAAAAAAAAGATTTTTCAACTCAAACTGAATGATTGTTGTACATAAGGCATTGGTTTTGTCATGGGAGATATTTACAAGTGTGATCCTAGTCACACCATCCTGCTCTTGGGAAAAAGACATTGTGCCACCCTGGTAGGTTTGCGATTTGTTCACTCCCAACTCAAACAGACAGGAAGACGTTTTTGTATAAAACAAATTGTGTCCCCTTCCCCATTCCATTTGAAATTCATACTGATGAAGGTTAGAAGAGTAGAATGTAAAGAAAAAAATTAACTAATAAATATGACAGAATATTTGGGATCACAGTAACTGGAAGATTCAGGTTGTCACAGCAATACAGTGCTTTTACTGGCGCAGGATTAATTGAATTGATGGTGTGTCCAATTGTAGTGTTGGTGCGGGGAAACTGGGACTGGTACTATTATATAAAATTAATGGAAGTATGAATTTAGCAGCATGTCCTAGGGCAGTTTGGAAGTAATGATCGTATTTTAACATGTTCATTTACTTTGGATCAGCAATTCCAGTTCTGGGAAGCAATCTGTCAGACGCATGCTTAATTACCTATGGAGATATATGTACGGAGGTGTTCATTGGAACATTATTTATAGTGGGTAAAAGATTAGAAAAATGTGCTATCCCAGTAGTGGTAAATGTTTTAAAATAAAAAATAAATAAATAGAGAGGGCAAAAACATGAGTATAGCCACTGTGGCCAAAAATGTGTAACATTTTTCACCTCCAAAGTTGCTGCGAATACTTAATAAATGATTTCATTGTGAATTCATTAAATAGTGTGTATAATTAGAAATGTAAAACATGCCCACATAGAAATAAAAGGACAAGGGGCAATATAAACAAATATAATTGATTCACTGTTCTGATTAGCAGTATGCTTATTAATATAGGTAAAAGAGTAGATTATGTGTATGCATATTCAAAACATAAATCAAGTCACACGTATAAATTAACAAGTACCTGGACACTTTTCTTTTAAATTATTTTATTTGCATTTTTCCATTTTATTGACCACCAAGCAAAATATTACTTTGAAGAGCTGCATACTAACAGGATTTGAACATGTACCTACTGTTGAATATTAAGTGTTTCTAATTTAAAGATATACATATTAAGTTTGTTATGCCAGTGTACAAACATGTGTCAATAAATCTGTTAGTGTATCAGCTTTCCCATTTTTTTAGTCATGGAATAGTAACTGATGCATTAAAGTTTATGAATGTATTCTAAAGTTCTACAGAGTATCGCCAGTGTGTCTCCAGAAAAGACTGCAACATTTGCAGAGGTGTTTAGTGGTGGGTGTTTCTATTGAGTTTTGTGCCTTTTTTATTGTTGTTGCTGTTATTTTGATGGGTATAGAATAAAACCTATTTAAATTTACTTTTACGACTACCAATGGGAATAAATCAAACTTCAAATGTTTATGTATTTACCTGTGGTTATTAATTCATTAACCCATTCATTTATTCATTCAGTTGATAATGAATCCTTGCCTTTTGGCCCATTTCTCAAGAACTACATTTTGTAGGTAAATTTGTATTTTATAATGTTAAAGAAAAGGAAAACAATGTGCAGCAAGTAAAACAAAAATCTGGGTAGTTTTAAAAAACTACTATTTGATTATTTGATTAACTCATTACCATATTTGGAGATTTAGTTTACTTGAGCTGAATAAACATATTTACTTGCAGTTCTTGGTGTGCATTTACTTCATTTCTCCAAGTACGATAAACCAAGCATTATTCATGGTACCGTGCCAACAGTGAACCACATGAGCAAATACCCTTGACCTCACGGAGCTAACATCGTAGCAGGAGGAGACCAAACATAAACAAAGAAAATGCATAACATTTTAGATAGCAAGGTGTAATATGGAGACAAATAAGACAAGCTCTCGGAGATTTCTGCATGGTTAGAAAAGGTACCACTAAGGTGACGTCTGAATAAAAACCTAAGGCAGATGGAGGAGAACGCCACCTGGACGTCTAATGGTGTTGAAGGAGGTTTTAAAGGGGACTCTATGTCCAGTTGACTCGTGAGGCAGTGGGTCAGTTGGAGGTCCCTTACTGCCTCCCCTCCACTGTCCTTGGAGTGTGACCCCATACCCGCCTCTACTCCCTGTCCCCACGCCCGCCTTTTCCCACACCAGGCGCTGTTTTAAGGATTCAACCTGGAGAGAATTAAGTGCTAATGAGACCGTCGGGCCTGAACACGTGACTGAACCCAGGCAAGGCCTCTATATAAACTTTTGAGATTCTGGGAGGTGGGTGCACAATTCGACTGGAGTCAAAAGTTCCTCCTTTTTAACTAAAGCTGCTACCTACGAGTCTGGAGTGGTCTCCCTCTTTCTTTAGCCTCTCCTGGACCTCCTTGCGCACAGGCCACTTTGCAAAGCAATGGAAGAGCCCAGGAGACCCTGGACACTGTCCCAGCCCCTGGATGGGAGCAGGTCTGGCATTCACCAGTTTGGGCAGAAGGAGCGAAGGACTGGGTAGGCTCCATGTCAGACCACGTGCGGCCTGGCGGACAGGGGTGCCCACTTACCCAGCGGCCCCGTGAACAGCGCGCTGTGAGTGCGCGGGGCGCCGCCACGGGGAGCTCTCCGCACCGCGCGCTCGCACGTCTCCCCGTGCGCCGCGCGCCGCCGCCTGCGCAGTTCCCGGCGCGCTTCTCGAAGCTCGCGGGCCCCTAAGCCGCTCCCTGATTCTGTTCGCTCCCTGGCCGGTTTCATGCGGCTGCGGAGAGACGACGACTGGAGAGGGAAAAATGACACCGGGAAGGTCGCCGGCGACACAGGTGGCGCCGCTCAACTGCGCTCTGCGAGGGCCTGGTGGACCTTGAACGAGGTAAGAAGTCATTGCCGAGTTTCCAGGTCAGGAGCACTGTCACCAGCCTAATGTCCTCAAGCCACTGACAGGATGGCAATGGTCTGGGTGGCAGGGAGACTAGATAGCAAAGTTCCAGGTGGGACGGCGCGGTGACCTGGGACAAGGTTGCGTAGAGGTCACGAGAAATGGCCCAGAATGCATTTGGAAGGTAGAACGCACACGTTTAGGAATGTGGGAGCTGAGAGGAGGTTAGGAATGAGGAGTCCTGTAAGCAGCTAGAAGAAAGATAATATTTAGTGAAAAGAGGATGGCTGCGGGAGGATGTTTTATAAGGAAAATACATGAGGTTCCTGTTCCAGGAACGCTGGTCTTGACACACCTGTTCGGCCTCCCCCTGGAGCCGTTGATTAACACGTGCATGTGATTCGGAGGTTCGGAGCAGAGGTTTAGGCTTCAGGTTTAAATGTTGGAGTCGTTCACGTGCGGGTGACACCTGAAGTCTTGAGAAAGAGTGAAATTGCCAGAGGGGTAGTAGAGAAACCGTTCTGAGAACGACACCACGTTTTATTAATTTATCTAGATGAGGGATGATGAGTAGCACAGAAACCTGAGAAGTAGCTCATTTGCTAGCAGGTGATGCAGGGCTGAACATAGGCCATTATCGATCATTAAGGACCACGGGGGACTGGGGTGGTCATCCAAATCCACCGGTCCTGACTGCTGTGTGCAAACGGATCCGGATTCTTAAAATGCCCTTTGTCAGCTGTCTTTAAAACTTTGACCTTGGAGGGCGCTAGAGAGACGTGGCAGGTGAAAAGGTTTTGCTCTCCGGTTCAGTCCTGCTGCCCACTTTTCTCCAGCACCAGGCTCCTGCAGTGACCTGGGGACAGGCAGCAGCCCCCAGTACCTCCTCTCATTTCGTGGTCATTTCCCATGAATGACCTTTCTTAGCGCCTGAGAGAGCCTAATTCCAGAAGGTAGAATTCCAGCAAATTCTGCCTCACAGCCTCTTCTCTGCAACTCAGCGAGCTAAGGCCCTGCCTTCTCCAACAAGGTAAAGAACTCAGCCCCGAGAGTGTGGTGGGGGAGAGATCTTTGCCCCCCTATCTCAGCCCTTGGGCTATTCGCTGTTCCCTATGCCGGCTTGTCCTATATTGGTCAGAGGTCTCTTACTTCTTAAGAGCCAGGCCCCAGTCTGTTAAGCCAATCAGCTGTTACGGTTAATCATTTTCTTTTTGATTTGTTTTCCTTGGCTTTTTCTTTTTTTCCCATTTTTAATATATTTTTATTGTATTTTTAATACCATTTATCCTCCTTATACGCTACCCCCTGCAATCACCACATCTATTCTCTGAAAGTTTACTTCCTGTAGCTTAGGTCTGACAACTCACAGCACAATAAGTTTCTCTGTGAAATTCTTGAAGTGTCTCCAAATATACCTCATGAAGGAAAATTGCAAACTCTTTTACAAATGTCTATATCTGTCTATCTATCTGTAAATGAATTATGAGTACAGAAATATGTTTATACATTTTAAATATATTTTTCAAGATTGCATCTAGAAGGTTATGTATTTTTCTTGGTTCAGAGAAATCTCACAAGCATGAAGTTTATCTTGCATAGATTCTCCTTATTTATTACATTTATTTATTTCTTCTGCCCTAACTTTTTGAACCTCTGACAAATAACGAAATCCCCAAACCTTTACCGAATGGTGGAGAAAAAGCAACGTTTGCTTAACACTGCAGACTCTGACACTAAAACATCACATTTCTTTCTTTCTTTTCTTTTTTTTTTTTAGACTAAGTAGGGATGGTGAACAGGAGGAAACCGTAGGTGTCATTTAAAGCTATGAGAGTGACTGAGATCACAAATTAATGTGGATGGAGAAGAGCACCAGGGACAGGCCTCTTGAGTAGTCAGGGTGTGAAATTCCTGAAGGTGGAATTATGGAGAACTCATCCTTAGTGGCAGCAGCAGCCTTCTGGGTGTGACTGAGGAGGAGAGACAAAATAGGGTAGAAGAGGACAAATGGTCAAAGAAAACTGGACAGTATGGCGGAAGGAAAACTAAGGGAACATGTGTCCTAGAAGCCAAGTGAAGAAAGTGATGTCTGAAGGAGAGGGAGGTGCTTCATTCTGTCAAATGCTGTTGATAGAACAAGAGAGATAGAGTGAGCTGCTGCTTGGATGACAAAGGGAGGGAGAGAACTACAGCAGTGACATACTTGAGAAGTAAAAGGGTGTTCGGTCCTAGTGCACAAAAGGTAACACTGGATTTAAATAGGTCTAGGACAGCTCACCTAGACCAAAGGTTATTACCAGGGATCCACGGAGCACTGCCAGGGGGCAGGGAAGAGGTGCTCCGCAAATAATTCAGTGAGTCTATCAGCTAAAACTTGGAGTTTTCTGCTCTTCAATTATGAAAGTAGAAAAGCAATTATAGTGAATGTACTTTAGACTATGTTACTAATAGAAATGATTCCATATCACATTACTATGGTAATGATAATTCCCTATCACATTGTTTTTGTTTTGAAATCTGTCTTCTCTACTTGAAATTGCATTTGCAGACTAGTCTTTAGGAACAGTCTGTAATTGCTTTTTATTTAATTAGTAAAGAAGCACACACACATATATATATAATGCTATATTATAAATTTTAAGTATTTTGATAGCTATATTTCAGATTAATCAGATTCTTTTTTAATCCTAGGTGTTTTAGTTCATTTATTTATTATTTTTGTTTGTTTCTGGAAGAGGTTCTTGGGGGGAAAATGACTGATAGCACAAACATGGGTAAGAACATCCCATATTCTGTAATAATAGATCAAAGTCAATGCATAAGGACGGATATTATGGTAGTAGAACGGATGTGTTTTGTGAAGCCTGTGAAATTTTCTTTTGATTGATTTAGTGCTCTCAGTGAGGAAAATGCAAGGTCGTGGGCTGAGAGTAAAGAACGGGGGGTATGGCTTTAGAGCTTCGAGGAAGAGGACACAGGTGAAATTATCACTTAGGAGAGAGGGAGGCTGAGTTGACATTCAATGGGACTGAATGTTTCAGTGTGCAGGAGTCCAGGGGATCCACAGTGAAACCGTTCAGCCACAAACTCCAAGTACCTAAATACTTAATCCCCACTACTTTCAAACATTTCTTCAACAGACAGAGAATGAAGGACACTAACTTCATGATAAACATTTCTTGCTAGGGAAAATAGTAACAAACAATGCAGTGCATGGAGAACTTTGTTGTCCAGAATAGTCTTCTTATTTGATATAATGCACTTGGATGCAAGGATTATGTGAGCTCAAGGCAGCTATTTGAAACCTGCTCACTGGATATGTAGCTAGGAGCTTACCACTTCTTTAAACATTTATTGCAAAATATTGTCATTGTGTGTAGAGTCGTTGAAAACCAAATTCATACCAAATCAGAATAAAACTCTTAGACTCACTTCTGTTACTTTTATGCAGTTCCTGAAGTTGGCTTTAACATCTTTGGTATTTGAGCAGTAGCTAAATAATTTTGTGCATCTTTGGAAAGTCTCCTAATATAGCTGACATTATCAGGCTTCAGTTTAAACTGTAGGAGATTAGAGACCAGGTGCCATTAGCTGACATTTGGCTAGAAACATATCTCCCATTTGACTCTACCATCGCACCTGCCCTGTGTGAGGGAACAAAGAGAACTGTCACTATGTGGAATACAGAAACTGAGGGCCAGTGTCCTACTCAATTACTAACTTAGCTAAAACATAGTGCAGAGGCACAAAACTCAGAAAAGATTGGGATCGATCATTTTAATATAATTGATAGAGCTAAAGAAGAGTCGACATTCCCTGTTAAGCCTGCCTGGACCTGAACCCTTTGAGTTTATTCTTTTATTCCCGTTTCTAGTATATATGCCTGAAGCAGTGCATATAATTAATGGATGGTCATGGTGGGGCGAACTGTGAAAGAGAGAGAGAGAGAAAGAATGAATGAATATGCTAGGAGAGGGCAGACAAGATTCAGCTCACAGATTCTGCAACATGAATAGAAATAAAAAGAACTGATTTTGGCCTAGGTAATTGTCTGGACTCCAAACAATTATATCAGCAAATTCTCCTAGAAGGGAAAGGATGAAAGGATGAAAAGGAGCAGAGCTGAGCTGATATTTTATGTAGACTTGTCTGCAAGTTCCTTGAGTTTCTGCAGTGTAGATAGTATACTGCCTAACTATTCGTTGAGAATCAATAGCTACTTTTTAAATGAATGCTGAGCTGTGTTTCTGCTGTATGTATCATATCATTTAGTGTCCAATAATTCAGAAAAGTAGGCATTACCTCTGAGTTAACAGAGGAATAATCTAAAACTCATACACAGAACATCCTAAAGCTCTGTTACACAGTAGGTGTAGACTTCAGACTCAGACCTGTTAGACCCCAAACCTGGGGGCTTTCTCACTTCCTGTTACTGTTTGATCTTTCACTACTGTGCACACCTGAAGAATGATTAGCCTTGTGTTTGTATGTATTCAGACCTAGTCCACTGGAAGAAAATAAAGGTAATCACATTGATTTTGTTTAAAATCGAATGGAAGCCAAGGAAAACTTTTCAGTTACTTGAAAATCATAATTTTAATTGTCTTTCACAATGTAATGTATTTTAAAACAGCGTTTTCTGGCATTTCATTGTTTTTGTTGCTTAGATAAAATCCAGGTTGGTGGGATTTTTTAAAATTTTCAACAGTGGTGATTTATGTGTGTTTAAATTCCTTTGCCTCATGCAACTGTATTGAGTCAAAATAGAAAATTGGTGTTTACTATTCAGAAAGTTTATGTTTATAAGAAATTTAACTGTTGTAATGGGCAGAAGTTTAAAATTTATTTGTCTGAAAAATATGAAATATAGGCATTTCCATTAAGGAAAATTTGAAACTATCAGGGTTGTTTTTTTTTTTTTTGTCAACTCATTACCCAAAAATCGAACATCCATACATTGAATTGTCCCTGATACAATTAATTTTTTTTAAAAAAACCTATCATGAGCAAAAGCTCAATAATGATCCCAATGAATACAGCCCTCCTAGACCATTTATCTTCATTCACCAGGCAAGAAAAAAAAATTCATAACTCCTGTTTCATATAGATTTGGTCTCCAGAGAACATATCAATACATTATTGTCTGTCTTCTTCAAAGGGATTTTTGGGCAGGTAAGATACAGTGAGATCAAAGGCACCCCACTGATGAGGTAGGACAGACAACCTGCTTTCACTGAACAAACCTTCACTGTACCTTGTGAAATCCCTAGCACCTCTTTACACTGCATCTAACTGTTCCAACCCTTGGAATGTACACACTGGGCTGTGATTCTTTCCTCTGAGATTCAGAACATAGGGGCACAACCTGCTTATGTTTCCAGGGACTAAAAATGCCAATAATGATCCCAATGAGAGCAACACAGTTACTATCAAAATCATTGCAAATACAACAGATGCCCCTCTCTGCTTCGGAAGGCTTGTCCAGCGTGGCAGGTGCTCACAAAGACGCACCACTGTTTGTGGCGAAACTTTGCATGGAGCTGGATTTCAGCTCTGTAGTGCAATCTCAATATAATGATCATCCGGTAGTTTGGCTATAATTTTTAAAATTCTGTAATGCACAAGATTTTGAAGATTAGAGTGGGAAACTTACAAGGTTTATTCTGGCAATATATATTTTTATATATTTTACTGTGTTTTGCAAATTATAATGTAATAATGTTTTGTGGCATGCTGTTCAATCCCATGCTTAAATTAAACACAATAAAATGGCAGGGTGCTCTTCTGTTCCTTATGACATTGGTTTCCATCCCTCATGAATATTTCTCATTTCCTAATGTACATTTTGTAAGGCAATTGTACTGAAATGCCCCTAGTCAAAATATTTTAAAATATACTGAATTATTTTTTACAAAACTGCTTTATCAATGTACAATTACTTCAAAAGTTCGAGTTCCGATTTTATGTAGTGAAGGTGCAGGTCCATGTGTGAATAAGATGTTTTTCTTGAGAAACACTGGAACATTTATATTTTCCTGTTGGGTTGAGAAACTTGTACAGAGGCATTAATTATTATCTTTGACACAAACCAGAGCGTAAGGTCTTCAGCCGTACAGTCACAGGGGCGGGCTCCGAGGCAGACTGCCTGTGCTCAAGTTCTTATGCCGCCCCTTGTGTCTGCGAGGTTTTCAGTTCCTCTCTTAATTCCTCCATGCCTCACGCTTTCATCTTTTTCATCCTTTATCAAGGAAAAAAAATGGAAGAAGGAAGGATGAGCAGACAGAAGGGAAGGAGGAACTCTGTATTCATCTCACAGGAATACTGTGAGATCAAAATGGGTCATGCTTAGAACAGTGCTTTCTACAAATTTCTTTATACAAAGAAATGTAATTTATATTAAATTTATGCTACTACCACTGCCATAAGGCAGGGATGACAACCATTGCATTTTACAAATAATTAATTTTATTGACATTGAGTTATAACTTAAAGTCAAATAGTTAATCCATTGCTAGGAATATGTTAAAGTCCACCTTTCCCTTTATGTAAAGTCACTTTTTAGGGAGAAATTTTTCTCTGTGTTTAATGAGATATTGAAATTGACAGTTCATTTCAATGATTTATAACATCAGTGTTATCTCTGTATCATGGGTCTCTTAGTTTAAATAGTATCAGGAAATACAAAAGAAGCATCATCAGGGTTATGTTGGATAACAAACAGACTAAAACTTGGATTTTAAATATGTCTTTTAATACATTGCACCTACCACTTTCTAATGAATGACTATGGGAAATTGATTTAACTTCTCTAAATCTTGATTCCTCATCTGAAAAGTGAAAATAATGAAAACATTATTCATGGTTTATTAACTAATTCAGTTGTCTTCCAGAAATATATTCATATTTGGATATTGAAATACACATGGGAATATTTATTATAGCTTTATTTATAAGAGTAAAAGTATCATTGAATATATGGATATATCTCCTTTGATAAGAAAATAAATATATATATTATTTTATTATTTAAAGAACTCCAGTAAACCAGAAAGAATAGTTATCTACAAAACAAAAACAGATCAACACACAAAAAATATTTCTTTTAAAATGAGAAAATAATGCTCACCCTCATAGATAGAAGAAAGACAGATGTATGTGTAGACAGACATAAAAATACAGTAGCAGAAGTGGTAGGGATTTCTACAAGGTAGTAGAAAGCCAAGGTTAAACCCATCTTTGAGATGCAGTAAATGAAGTGTTTAGGAATGTACAGGGATTTTTTTTTCTTATTGAAAAAGAAATATGAATTTGTTTTTGAAGGTTGAGTAGGAATTCCCAAAGCAGAAAAATGGAGAAAATACAATTACGGCTGAGAGAAATAACAGTTTTATTCAGGGACATTCAATCTGTTTTATGTTGTTGAAAAGGAAAGTCTGGTTAGTGCTTTTTTTTTTTTTAATCTCGTATTCTTTAAGTATTAGCTTCAGTTAATCTCTGCAAATGAGATGCTGCTCTGATACTATTAAAAATGTGAATCACAGATATGACTGGAAAAGCTGCAGGTGTGAGAGAATCTGCAGTGATGGTCTGAATAAAAATAGCCCACTTTTCACACATACATGCACAATTTTACTCTCCTTTTCGCCTCTTTCCTTAAATATTAATATTACCTAAATATTTCAAAATACTTTTATGTCCAAAAGTTCTACAGATATAAATAATTAGGAACATAAATTTCTACTCTGTACTTCATTACGCACATGATTGCAAGGGTCCTCAGCAAGCCCTGGAATCAAGAGCTCTTTAGTCCAAACTTATTTGCAGCGTCTCGTTCTCTCATCCCTCTTACGCTTATATTCCCACTGCACCTGTGCCTTAACCTCGTTGATAAAAAACTTCATTCTTGAATCTATGTCAAGTTATCAATCAGCTCTCCCTTCGATCCCACCCAGCAGACCCCTAATATACCACAATTCCAATTTCTCTCTGGAATTGCCTCTTGCGATGCTGGAGAAATGACCTACCCTGGACCATCTCTGGACCATCTCTGTCTCTTCATCTCTCAGTTCCAGGAAGGATGATGCTGTGCACTCCTGAGAACTTACCTGAAATGCAGTAGCCAATGCCACCACCAATTTATGCTCTTCCATTCACGGTGAGCTCTCTGTCCTTTTCTACACTTTCCTAATAGAAAGATGGGACGGTTTTGTGGCCTCATATAGGGTATTAAGCAAGGACATGAGATTTGAAGTCAGAATGACATGCGATAGAGAATGAAACCCCATTACTTAGGAGTGGTGTATCTCTGGACCTCAGTCTGCATCTAGGAATTAAAAAGAAAATGATATTGGAATGTGGATTAAATAGCACAGTGGAGGCTTTTGCAACACTTGCAATATATATTAGGTAATACTAATCTTATGTTATTTCCCACAGTGGCTATCAAAAAATGTCCTTATTCCATTTATTCCATGTTTTTTCTTGTCCCTTGAATATACCTTGTGCTTCAGTGACAAAATAGAGGTCATCACAAGGAGACTTTGGGAGCTTTTGTCCCCTTTTTGATCATTACCTGTTTCCAGGCTTTCTTTGTCTGTCCGAATGGATAATTGCATGTGATTTTCTCTGGCTAACCTCACCGCTTGTGCTCTGTACCCTATGCCCAATTCGCCCGTTATATCCCTGCTGCTTTTTGAGGACGGATATTGGAGAGAGGGGTGGTATTTCAGTGTCCTTTAAATTTGAGCAAGTCTATAAAAATGCAGTATTTTAAAAAATTACCAATACCAAACACCCCCCTCAGGACGGTCACCTACACCCAGCACCTTCCTCATCACGCTGACTGCACCCCTCCGCGGTATTCCGCATCCTCTTATTAAAACTACTTGAACCAACAACACAGGTAATTCTTTTGCTGACAAATCTGGTGGGAATTTAAAAATGCCTACGTTTATTAAAGTCCCCGTGTTTATTTCACATATGCTAAAATACGGGAGCGTTATTTCTTAGAAAAACTGTGGATCCCCGCTGAGAGCATATTTATTCTTGTTTTAGACGCATTGTTAATTTTGGCCATGCCATTACCTAACTCACTGTAAATCAATAGGAGTCAATTACCTGGGTCAAAAAGGGATTATTTATGTACTAGATTACCAGTGTCAGATGACTGAAATTAAGAAAATAAACGTCTAAAATGGATCTAGTGATTAGTATCCTTAGTGATTGTTCTTAATCATATAAGAAACTTTAATTATGCGCCAGTCATCCTAAAAAGTAAAACGTGTGGTACACTTTTAGGAGACAATACCAGTTTTTAAACTAGTACATGACTGAAGATGCGATATTCAGTTACCTCTCA
This sequence comes from Mormoops blainvillei, assembly GCA_004026545.1. Lineage (NCBI taxonomy): Eukaryota > Metazoa > Chordata > Mammalia > Chiroptera > Mormoopidae > Mormoops > Mormoops blainvillei. The sequence continues at coordinate 815,449 of PVJD01000039.1, forward strand.
CCGCGCCGGAAACCAAAGTCCTTTCTTTGTGCTCTCTAGACAGTAATTTTATTTAATTGCCTTTCATCTCTGACACTATTTTGCTTACCCTTAATTTTTTTTTCTAATTATCAGAAAGTTATATCTGTCTCCTGCAAGTCTGAGGTCCCTACAAAGCTGTCTCCAACTCAGTATGAAGCAACTAAACTCATTTTCTCCTTGCACCGTGCCCTTTGAACCTGTCAGCTCATCCTTGGCTCGAGACGTTTTCATTCTGCCCTTGCTGTGGCAGGATTCTCTTACCTCTGTACTGTTGACTGTGTTTTTGTTGAAAATATCCCCATCCCTTTATCTGGCCTCTCTTGACGGGATGTTAGTACCTCTACTGTGGGAGAAAAGTCCTCCTCACCTCATGTTAGTCTAGGCAATCTGAACAGACTCTTTAAGAACCCTTATGTGACTCTGTTACTACTTACTCTGTTTCCCCCGAGGTGAGAAGAGATTTGTCCCAGTTGGGAGCTACTATTTCATCCTAAGTTCTAGAGCGAAGCACCATGAAACTTAGACCCTAAAATCATCCCTGGGATGAAGTCGATGTGCCGTAGTTACTTGTTTACGCACAGACCAACTAGTCTCCTCTTCAACACGCACTCGTTATTTCATTGACTGTCATCACCATACACTTGGTTACCTAAACCTGAAACATGGAAATCACTCTTTACGTCTCTGTTCTTTACTTATCACTTGCGGTTAATATCCTTAATAATGAATAAAGCTAATAACATAGACTCTGGAGTTGATTGCTTAGGTTCAGATCACAGCTCTGCCATTAGCTCGATGGCCTCGGGAAAGTTGCTTAAGCTCCCTGTGCCTCAGTTTCCTCATCTTAAAATAGTAACAAATGTCTGCTCTCATCAAGATAGACTCTGCATCTCTTAATTTCATTCTTATCCAACCACTTCTTTGTCCTTATCATCTTGAATTAGCCAGGCTTCCATCAACTTCATTTTAAGTATCAATTTGCTTCCTAACAGACATGCTCAGCAACCTTATTGTCTTCTTCATCTTTACTTTGCTATCACTAGAATAATCATTCAAAAACACAACACTGCTTATATTACTCTTTCAAATATCAGAAGACCTTCCCTGACCAGGCAGCTTAGCTAGTCAGAGCATCATCCCAATTTGCCAAGGCCGGGGGTTTGATCCCCGGTCAGGGCACGTATCAGAGTCAACCAATGAAATGCACGAATGGGGGGAAAAATGAATCTCTCTCTCTCTCTCTCTCTCTCTCTCTCTCTCTCTCAACTCAATTAATAAAAAGAAATATACAAACAAATACATGCATAAAAAGTCTAAAGAGAGGGTCCGGAATCATTGGGACGCGAAGCCCTGTATGAAGTTCTGCTCCTCTGCACGGACGTGTTTTCTCTGGTTACACAGCTTGCGATTGTGCTCGAGCTTAGACCAGGGTGAGGAGGCCGCTCGAGGAATCCAGAGCCGGTATTTTTCGCCAGCTTTCTCAAGTGGTTCAGTCTGCTGTGCCTTTAGTATAGTGTCTATAATCTCTTTTGTTTCTGAGAAACTTAAAGTAGGTGTATTGGTTAGTAGTAAATTTAACATGCTTGCTAAACATGTACTTCCCTTTACCTTCGTTGAGATAATTTAAAACAAGTATGTAAAGTAAGTTATTCATGATATATTACAGTCATCTATATAGACCTATAGAACCAAATATGTCCTAAGATTAAATGACAGTTTACCCTAGGACACACTTTATGACTTTATATAGCTGTATTTCACGTTTGAGCTCAGAGCTTATGATTAGATTTTATTATTATATCATCATGAGTCTTGGCCTGTGTGCCTTTTCAAAACAATTATGTCTCTACCTTTAAAAGTAATTACTTCAATTGGATAGAAGGTAGAATAAAGTACATGAATAAATTGATTATTCGAAATAAAATTGATGTGCTTTAATTGGCTTTCGTAGTCTAATAAGTTTTGAATACACAACCAGAAGACATGGTGTGTTTTTCTGTGTATGCATTTGTGCTTATCATTTGAAAAGATCTTTTTGAGTTTCCATTGGAGCACTACAGAATTTTTAAAAGTAATTAGCTTTACACCTTCATTGGAACTCAATTTTGTAATCGTTTTTATCCTGCTGTAATTGATGTAGCTTCTTATTTTTTAAACAATAGATGGGGACAAGGCTTGTATTTTATTTATAATTGGATTTGAGATGGATTTACCTCCTACTGTTGATTGCCAGTATCTTATCCAAAAGCAGTGGGGAAAAAAGATCTGCCTTCTACTAATTTTTAATTTTTGAACATTTGTATCTTTATTTCAGCAGGAGACTCACTCTATAAACAAATGGCAGAAACAGATGCGTATCATCATGTAAACATAGGTGACTCATTGTAAGATGCTGTGAGAAGCTGGTATTTTATCAGTTAAGCACATTATCTTCACCTCAGCATCATCACACAAAGTCCTTCTGGAAACTTTAATAAATGATTTGGATCAGATTGGACAATCTGTAATTATTGAGCAAGCTTAAAATTAGACAATTTTTTTTAAAACCTTACAACTGCAAAAAATATGATCCTGGAAGAAAATTCACAGGGAATATAGATGATAGTATGCCATCCATTTGTTTATTATCAATATTAGATTTTTGACGAAGCTTGGATGTTAAATATGCTACTCATCTTAATTCCAGCATTAATCACACAAAAAAATCTAACTTGAACGATGGTATATAGAATGTTTTGGGCATCAAATAGTATTATTTTTGTAAATCGTGGGGTTTTACATATATACTTTATATTATTTGAAAAAAAAATGGACATGTTATGCTTTTTTTTGTTTTTTGTGTTAGAAGCTATGTTTAGGGAAAGAGAACTGGGCTAGGCAAAAAAAAAAAAAAAAAAAATCTGGATTTAGGCCCGTGTTTGTCACTGACTCACCCTTACGGGTCTTTTTTCTGCATATTTTGAATGAATTCTTCAGCTATTGATAGCTATGCTACCTTCCCTCTGAATTTCATTAAGTGTAGTCATTAAGGAGTGCTCTGAGCTAGTATTGCAGTTCTATTTCTTGATAAAATAGTCACTGAATATTAAAGAATCGGTAAAGTATAAAATTTCCTGTCAATTTAAATTTTTCTCCAAACTTTTCTATTGTGCTTTGTATGAAACCTTATAGAAATACTTTGTCTTCTAGTATCCAGAGTAAGGTATTCAAAGAAGTACAGTATTTCAGCTCTAGGTTGGAATTTAAATTTAAGTTGTCCTAGAAAATTTTATTTCGGTGACAGAATATATAGCCTATGCTAATTTTCATGAATAAATTAAGTAATACACACATTTTCTTACTTTTCTCCTGTACAATGTAACTATGAAGTGTAGTAGCTGTCATGCTTCTTAGTTTTCTTCATGTTAAATGTACCTGCTAATTCATTCATTTAAAACCTTTCTATTTTAATCAATTTGTAAGCAAATTCTGGAAAAATGTAATTCTAACCAAAGTAGTTGGCCATACCATTAACTTTTAATTAACATTTTAATGAATGACTTCAGTGAAACTCATCTGCAAGGATGATACAAGTGATGAAAACTTTAAACCACTACAAATTTATTTATTTTTTCCTTTTTATTTATTAAGATGACATTGGTTAATAAAATTACATAGTGTCAGGGGGGCAGTTCTGTAACACATCATCTGCATACTGCGCGTTCACCACCCCAAGTCCCCTTCCATCACCACCTGTCCCTCCTTTACCCTCTTCTGCCCCCCTCCCCACCCAGAAATTTAAATCATTTGTGCCAGGAGTGATGCAAAAAAGCCAGGACTCTCAATGAGAAGTGCAGACCACGAGGAGGGGCACTCACCTGGTAGGTTCTCACCCTCGCACGAGGGCCGGCAATGTCTGTACGCTGCGGCTAGTCTCCTGTGGACCGACCACACATCAGTGTCGCTGTCCCCCTCTTTGTCCCTCCCTTTCTCTCTCTCAAAATAAATTTTAAAAATCTAAAAAAAAAAGTATTATACACCTACATATATAATACTACCTGTTAAAGGTAATTTTGAAATTTACCTTCTTTACTGCTTTTACAAGTATTTTATATTTCACACTCTTTTTAAACAATGTGGTATAATGCAGCTTTTTGACTACCTTCCTCTCCCAGCTCACGTCTGAATAAGATTTCAATATTGCTCCAAAAATCAAAATGGTAATTTGTCCATAATGAATATGATTACTGAAAATACATTCAAAATTCTGAAGGCATTTCTTCTGGAGAAATTACAAGCATGGTTTTATACATGACCTCGCCTTGACCTTTCCTAGAATCTTGCAGTTAAATTTATAGGTAAACAGCCATCAGAAATGCATGTGCACGCATAGTAATGTGTATAAGAATATAGACAATAACAGCATTCATGATAATCAAAAATTGGAAATTAACCAAATGCCCAGGAAAAGCAGAACAGATAAATAAACCATCATGTATTCACTAATGGGATATTATAAAACAATGGACTACATACAATTTTACCAAAAACTCACAAATATATGAGAGAAAAAGGCACAAACACAAATACCTAGTGTGTGATCCTTTTTATATACATCTTAAAAACAGTGAGGATTTAGGAGTGCCCCTTTGGGGGCAGTGACTAAAAGTGGTCAAGGGGCACTTCTGAATTAGAGTTAGGCTTAGAGTTCTGTTTGGGTTTAACCTGTTCTTGGCTGATAGCTTTTTAAAATTAATCACAGTCCTGTTTACCTAAAAAGAAATTAGTTGACCTCCACAAATATCGTGCATTTTCTTGTGTCTATGTTGGACTTTTAAAAAGTGTTAAAAACTGTATGTAACGTCTAGTGCTGTTTGACACGCAGGAGATATTGGCAAATGTTTGATTGCTTCCCACTTTCTTATAAATTATGAAGATGTGGGAATGATAAACTGGGACAGTCTCTTTGGCCCAAGCTCCGCCACTTTTTAGAAACACAATTGGTTTCGTTTTCCTGTACTTTTGTGTTTAAAAAAACAAAATGTAATTTACTGATATACTACATTCCAGGAACAGTGCCTGTAAAAAAAAAAAAAAAATTGTAAATAACATTAAAGTATAGGACACTAACTTTGGGACTTAGAAATGACATTTCAGGGTCCCAGGGGAATTACAAAGAGCCCGCTCCATATGACTCACTAGATATGCAATATCTGGCCTGAAACAGATTGGCTTTGAAATTCTTAGTGATGCATTTTCAAATTTTAAGAGCTGTGTGTTTTCGGCTTTTAGAAATTTTAGAATGCAGCTGCCACCTCAATCTTGTGTGGCCAAAGTTCAAGAATGACATAAATAAAGGACCTGTACTAATTTAAAATAAAGCCTGTAAATTTTATTGACAATGTAGAATTTGCATAATACTTACTTCCCTGAAAAATGCATATGTATATGTTGAATTGCTGGTTTCCCTCATTTATGTACACATAATGATAAAAAAATATGGACTAAAAATTCAGATTTCAGTAAAGTTAAAATATAAAGTTATAATGACATATATAATATACATATGTTTCATCACTGTATTCATAGAAATCAAAATCTTCGATATATTAATTCTAGTTAAAGTTTATATGATATCACCGTTAGTTTAAAAATGACATTTTATTAAATTTTGGTAATATAAATATTATCCTTTCCCTCACTGATCTATTACTGAACTGAATTCTAGAAATATTTGTAAGGGCTCTAGGCAATGTGTAAAGTTATATTTTGCAGGGACACATTTAATTTAGATTTTTAAGTAATCAGTGATGATAGGAAAGATAGAGTTTTACATATCCACTCCCATTGTCTTTATTGGGGCAAGGGTATGGTTATATAGTTTTATTACATAAATATAGAATATATGTTACCAAATTTAAAAATCCTCAGTGCAGCATAGACTATACAGATACACATTTTGTAAGACACGTAAATCAATCGGGGCTGACTTACATTAAATAACAACGTAAAAAGCAAGATCTCTCATAATTATTATATTTTGTTTTACAAGGCACTAACAGTTTTAATTACAAATATTTAAGATTGACCCAATTTTGCACTAATCCCCATGATATTTAACTTATGAATTGGCAATGCACGTTATTTTTTTTTTTTGCTGTTTAAATGTCACATGAGCTGATTTAACTGTGTGTAAAAATTGGTCCCTCTTGGCAGGGAAAAGTAGACTATTAGTGAGAAAAATGTTCTTAATTCCTTCAGGATTTCTGCTTTATGATATTTACCAATCACAGATGCTCATTTTAAAATATTTATCAACATGAGGACCATTAATTATAAATGATTTCCAAGAGAGATTAGGTAAAATGTAAATAGTAAAGTACTTAATGGTAATAAATGAGAAATATTAAACACTATCCTACAAAGATAGTAAGAATGAGAGCATGCTACTATACTAAGCTGAATGATTATTTTGAGTCAACCTGGTAGATATTTTTTAATCCATTCACATTTATTCTAGAACTATTTTTAGAGGTAATTGTAGGGACATAATTTACTATGATAATTGAAATTGGTGTGTTAAAAATAAAGCGTTCTATTAAATTCTTGACATAATAACTAACTCAACAGATTATATCAGTTTATTATTTCTAAAAGTCTCCTTGTGGGGCTACTATATATCATTTCATTAGGACATCTAACTTCTATGTGGTATAATTATACAGTAATTTTCACCTATATTTTCTAAAGTATGTATTTTAAAGTTATGACAATCTGATTTCCTGGTCAGCTTCTCCCCATGGTCCCTTCACTTTCTCTCTTTCTCAGAGCACACCTGCTGTCAAAGTCATGCGCACATTCCCAGGTCATTTTACCTGTAACTTCAGAGTATAGCCTTCCTTGTTCCATTATGTCTCCCTTTTGTTTCCACACTAGACATATTTATCAAGTTTATTAGAACATTTCATTTAAACTGTTATAACAGAGTCCTGTCTAATCTCTCCTTTAATTTTTTATGTCCTAAAATGACTTCTCCCACGGCAATCACAGTGAACTTGTTGAAAACATGAATCATTCCATCTGCCCTATTGGAGCCTTCCAATAGGTTAGTGGGTCTTTTTCTTCTTAAAATGTATCTTTATGATAATACTCATTATCTTCCTTTGCATTAAGTATTTGCGCTGCCCCCACCCCACCCTGAAGCAGGCCTAACTGAACACGGCTCGACCCCGGTCCTCTCTTCCAGGCTGTACTGCCGTTCCTGGTAGGAGGACCTGACCTAGGCAGCCGCCCACCTGTGAATGTGAAGCTGTGTCACTGTCTCTCCACACTGAGATATAAAGTCCGTTAGGGGAAGAACCTACACTAGTCTGCTTACCGTTTGAGCCTCAGCATCTTGACCAGTGCCTGACGCATAATAAGGCTATAAAAATGCCATAGAATGCATGCACGAATGATGATAAATATGTCCTTACAAAGTTTAATTCTAATTAGAATGGTATCGATTTTTAAACTGTATTAATACATCAAAGCCCACTTGATTATGTGTACGTCTTTGAAGCATGCTTATTAAATAAATATAATCAAAAATTATATTGCAAGTGTACACATAATACAGAATTTATTTATTAAACTTAAAGTTTCTGGAGTTTCCCTGGGAAGTTATTTAATTTTAAAAAATTTTAACAACATTTATTCTATAACAATGTTATTACAAAATACAGAATTTAAAAGAAACTGAGAAGGTAGGTATAAAAACAGTTTGATACATAATGCTTTTTTAACAATAATGCAAGACCCTTTAACTACCTATTATGCTATATGTAACTCATTGTGGTTCATATTAAAATAATTTTCATTTATTTTTATGGAGGTATAATTGACATAACTTTATATTCATTTCAGGAGTACAACATAATTATTTGATATTTGTATATATTGCAAAATGTTCACCACCCTAAGTCTAATTAACATCTATCACTTCACATAGTTACGAAATTTTTTCGTGACACTGAATCTTCAGATTTGGGAATTTCATGAGGGCAGAACATTGTTTTTTGTTTTTGTTTTGTTTTTCCTTTCTTTAGCAGAACCCTGCTCCCTTCCAGTTTTGCCCGCAAACCAGTATTCTGGCTGCATTCTGTAGAGCTACAGCCCCCAGAGACTGCACAGCTTTCCCAGTAACCACGTGGGCAGTTCCATCAAATGTCACTGTGACATGACAAAGATCACATGTCTTCAAGGCCACACTCATCATTTCCCCGTTGTCCAGTGCCCACAAGACACATCATTGACACATATCTTTGGTTTTGTTTGAGCATCACTTCAATTTCAAAGTCCCACTAGTACTTTGTCTATTATCTAGATGAAAGGCTAAGCTGCTATTAAAAAAAACACACACCACAAAATGGAGTTATTTAAATGATAACAATTTAATTATGCTTTCAGGCAATAGTCCAATGATAGGCTGGTGGTGGGGGTGGGGTGGTGGATGTAAGGCAGGGGGACGCTTTATAATAATTCTGGTAGTGCTGCCTTATTTATATCTGATTCCACTGAAGTTGTTTCTGTTAGACAGCAAAAATGGAGAAAAAGATGGCCCAGCCAATGAACTTTTTGATTATTAAGAGATTTACTTGGAAATCATTTCTTTAAAGTTACTATTCAAGATCTTGGTTTGTGGTGAGGGAACTACTTATTGGTCATTGAATGTCTAAATGCTGCCTCAAATTTCTTAGCTTCTTGGTAGGCACATCTGACTGTGGGAACAGTGATGACCATTGGGAAAATTAGAAATAATTCTGTCCCGTCTACAGAGAGACATTAAGGGGACTATACTCCAAACTGCAGTTTGCTCAGCTCCTGATGGACTGACCAAGGAAGAAAGACATCAAGATGATGAAGTGACCAAAAGAAAATCCAAGATCCCTGGTCCCTAAGGCAATGCATGGACCAGGTGTGCTCTGGAGAGTCATCCGAAATAGACCAGGATGTGCCTCAGTCTGACACCACTCTCATAACTTTTTTTGATGTTTAAGCATTCCTTCGTACACCCACACATTCTTGCATATTCTAGTACATGAATTGGTAAAGGAAGTGAGGTACCGTGATGGGTAAAAATGTAACACTGGTTGATTGGTCAAATTGTAGGCAATGAGAGAAATGATAACAGAGGCTGAAAAGAGGGAACTCAAGATAATAGAAAGGCTCTCACCCATGGATATTTGGAAGGTGGGCTATTTGTGATGAGTGTGTGCCTTCAGGGAAAGAGATGGGAAACAGACATTTACTAATTTATCCTACTGGCCATCCTGTCACTTAGCAGTGGAAATTGCACTAGGGCCCACTGCCCCGTTTCTTGGCCTCTCACCTGAAGCCGAGGTTGGGCAAGTGTCCTAAGAGAAAATTAACAGCAACAGAAGGCCAATTCGCTGATCTTAAATTCCCCCCTCACAGGAATGGGGGCCCTATAAGTTTTATTTTTCTGACAGACACAAGTATGTGTGTGTTGTGTGGGTGTCTGACTTTTCTTAGTGATTCAGTGCTACAACAGTGGTGTACTAAAGGCTCATCCATCTTAGGAGAACTAGAAGTCTAAAAGTTAAACTATTTTAGAATGTTGTAATCAATCAAAAAATTAATTAATATAAATCAGGACTTTAAATACATGTTTCCTGTTCTTTTCCTAAAAGTAGTCTACTAGTAGCACGAAAACCACTTTGAGTTCACCAGTCATGAACACTACACAAATTCATTATTTTATGAACCTCCCACTATAAGAAACTAAGGCTCCATGAATTTGTGCTTAGTCCACAGTGTTAGCAAAAAGCAGGATGTGTTTGAGACATCTACAAATGTCCCAGATTCTAGAATGTTTATGGGAATGGAAGCAAGCAATTGAAGTTCATTATTGTAGAAGTAATGGTATTAGCCATTAGTAGTTAAAAATGTTTTTGTAAGTTCCTTAAATAGAGAAATATACAAAAAGTTCAAAGGTGTAACACAAGACTGTCAGATGGTCAGTTATTATGTCAAAAGTGAATATGATAGTATATGTTTAATATTTGTGAATATTAATAAGGAAGTAAAATATACCTAAGTGATTATTTATTTTGGCAGGTGGTTTATAATGCATATTTATGTGTGTGAATAAAATTAACCAGATAAATATTAATAAATATAACAAAAGTATAAAGGTCTAATTAATGTACCAATCATCAAAATAACTAATTTTTAAAAGTTTGAATGTATGTGCCAAAATGATAAATTAACCCCATGTTCCAAAGAATAAAATCAACAGTATGGGTTCAATCCCTCATTTCCATGCAGATGGAACATCTTGATACCACATTAATTATCATGAGATTCTGATTAGGTAAAAAGAAACATCCAGTAAGACTGAGATGCGAGAGTCATGTGCCGTAATGACAGAATAATGAGTTTGGCAGTGTTGGTCATGTGAAAGTGAACGTGTATATCATTCCCCTAAAACAAGTTAAGTTTAAGGTGTTAAATATGTGGGAAAGTCACAGAGTCACATAGCCACTAAACTAACCAACTGAGGCTAACAATTGCTCAGGGCTAGAAAACTTTGGAATGGCAGTTGGTTCCTTGACCAGACATGAATGGACGGGCTGGCTTCCCGAGCTTGCAGAAAGGCTGTTACGAGATTACAGAGGCCTTATCATAAGATTACTAGAACACACGGAGGGCTAATAAGGTATAATTATTTTTTGTGAATCCCTTACAGTTTCCTGTATGAAGGATTATATGTTTGGGGGGTTGGCTATCTGAGGTTCTTCCTGGTGTGGAACCATCAGGAACTGTGGCAAGAAAAATCGAGACCCCGTTGTTCCCAGCAAGATGTGTCCAAACGAGAGCCTCCACCTGAAGGGTGTGGGCTGAGAAAGAGAATCCGTGCATCCTGACAACACTCATTAGGACTTTGGCTCACTAACAAGTCCAAATGCCATCTCCTGGCAGAACTCCTTCTTGCTTGGGGGAGCGTGGTCTTTGATCATTACAAAGATTTGGATGGGACCCACCCACAGTACAGAAGGCAGTTGGCTTTCCTCGAGACCACCAATTTAATGTTACTCTCACCCAAAAAGCCCTCAGAATAATGTAGGACCCATCCCCGAGCACAGTGGCTCGGACAACTAGATACCTGAAATGATCACAGTCAGCAAAGCTGAGTCCTCTTCTTGTATAAAGATACAAATATAATTTTAAAATGTTATGCTTTTCTTCCAAACTCAGCACCAGTCCTAAAAATCTTTTAAAGGGAAGAAAAGTAAAAATTTATTGGCCAAATGTAAATAGCTGATCTATTTTATTTGACCTCACCATGTTGATGCACTGAGTTTTTAATGGTCAACATATAAAATCAAGAGATTTTTAGGTAGGTATCCAGATAAGTTGTTTTTCCTGAAAAATCAGGTCTGACACCACTTGGCAGCAAATGACCCTCCGCTTTAGACTGTCATACTGTGTTATTTGCCACATTCACCACTGCTCTACAGCAAGGTTAATATTGAGGTTAGGGTCAGTTGCTCATTATCATCTTGCACTGTTTCTTTTCTTATACTCAGCTGATTTAGGTTAAACAGTTACTCCATGGAGGCATGTCAGCAACTTGCATTATTTAAGAAACAAAATCTGAAAGGTTTTAGAATTAATTTATTTTAGAAAAACCTGAGTTCATAAATTCTTACTGGATTTATTGTCACGCTTTCTGAGACCGAAGGAGAGCTTGTTTAATTTGGGAAAATTTTCTCTGAAGCTACTTGAAATATTCTTTTTATTTCTAATACTCTCGTAGAACACCACCAGTCTTTCAACTTTGATCGAACCTTTAATAGCAGTCAGGATCAACTGAAATGATAAATTAAACACAGGGTGTCAAGCTGCTCTTTAACGTCAAGGCTCATTTAATGTAACTGATCGCTATGAAAGCAAACAATGAACAATTAAAGAGAGATCCCGTCCATATAATGTATACCAAGTATTTTAATTGTCTTCATTAGGGATGCATGAAAAAGCCAAGATGTGTTGTGGTTGTGGAAAGTAATGATCCAAGATGCAAATATATCAACATGGGAGAAAAATAGCACATAAAAACCATCTCTGATTTGTCACCTGGAATTAGAAGCACCTTTCCATGACATAAAATTGTCAAACCTTTGATTCAGCTATTAAATGTGCAGATGATTAAAGTACAGGCTGGTCAAAGAAATCCAATTAACAGCGTAGATTAGTCTCAGAAGTGAGCCAGTACATTACGCATGTGGTGATCAACCTAAAATGCTTCACACTGAGAGAAGTCTTGATGCTAAAGGAAATTGCAGACAGTAGGCATCATAGCATAAGCCACGTCCATTATGACTAAATGTTTCAAAACTGGATAAACTGGAGTTTCCGATCGCTGGACTATTGACATCGGTCTAGGTGAGAGAGAGAGTGAGTGAGTGTGTGTGTGTGTGTGTGAAGCTGCTCTGTTCATTGTAGCATGTTCAATAAAAATTGCCCCTAGGTATTGTCAATATTCCCTATAGGGAAACATCAGCTCTAGTTGATGAAACATAGTTTAATATTATATCGTCTTAACTACTAGAACACACATCCTACGAGTATTTAAAAATAGCAGGAAATATAAACATGTGCAATAAACATTTAAATAAAATATGAATTTAAAGGAATAACTTAAAATTTAAGGTCTTAGAACATAGATCAGAAATATATACCTGAAAGTATAATAGTAACCTTAATCTACTAAATTTTATTATATAATGACTTGTGAAAGTCTCGTAATGTACTAAATATTAAGATGCATAAAAATAATGAGGCAAGCTTTTGTTTGCAGACTGGCATGGGTCTTATTTATAATTAACATGTTATTTTCCATACTGATATTAAAAAATGTCTTACAATTTTTCAGTTTTCTCGAGGTTAACTAGACAATATATTGTAATGTCTTATTTATCCTAACAGGGAAATAATGTTGAGGAGAGCTCTGTTTACTCAGGCTTGGACTATAAGGATTTTATGGGGAACATTAGAAAGTGGTAATTGGCACTGAACTAGTCATGTACCATTTTGGGCAGAGTTGGTCCATCAGAACGAATGCAATTACTTCCCCATAGGGAAGAGTTGCCTCTTGAAAGGAAAAGATGTAAGTGGTATTTAACAGTATTGCTTTGATCTCACTTGAGATGGAAATAAACACTATGATGCGAATGAACATTTTCAATAAATGTGGGTATGACCAAAACATAATCATTTATGACAGAAATTAGGAGAACTGGACAGTGAGATTCCTCTATGTGTAACGGGGATGTTTCTTTTATATACATGTTCAATTTGGTGATTTTGATTTATAAATGTCATCAAACACTGCGACAAGACCCAAAATTCCTCTGGAACCTGTAAAAACATGTAGCTTCCATTTAAAATATTTGAGGGGCTGGGCAATACTGGATATCTTAGTTTCAATGGACGCCATAAAGTAGAACAGCTTGTGATGAGCCTGAGGAAGAAGGATGTTTGTCTACTGTTGATTTGGGTTGGAGAATTTCACAGAAATGGAGAACGGTTAGGACAGTTCTAAGACTAATCAAGAAAGAGAAAACATAGCAATTTGAGAATAGACATTCAGAAGAAATGGCTAATAAAGGAGCCTATATAATGGGTAATTAACAAAAATGACAAGGATCGGTGCCTAATGAAATCTGATGATCTGAAAATGTCAAGTAGGAATAGAGGGCAGTTTCATTGGAACTGCGGGCTGCGTTTCCAAGTTTTGAAGGAAGGTCAAGCATGTAATCCCTGCGCATTCTCCAAACACTGATGTTCATCATAGAATGTTTGCATACAAACAAATCAAAACAACAAAAACTTAAAGTCATAGACAGTAGGTTCTCCAGAGAAACAAAACCAGTAGGATGTGTAAAAGGTCTGTTTGAAGGGTTTTCCCTCTCCTTATAAAATCTTTGAGTTTTCTAAATTTTCTAAAATGAGTATTCATTATTTTTTAGAGAAAATATTAAGTTCAGACCAAATTCACATATAAATAAACCAAGGGATATAAAGATGTATACTCTATATTTAAAACATTTAAAAGTACCATTGTCCAGGTCGCCTTCTCCACTGTGCCTTCCTTGCTCACTGTTAGGGCCCGAATCGTGTCCCCCCAAACTCGTATGTTGAAATCCTAACTGCCTAACACCTCAAAATGTGACTGCCTTTGGCAACACAAATAAGTAGGCTCATGTCCTTTGTTTCTTTTCTGTCTGGACCAAGAGATTCTAAACATTTGTGTTCTTTGGTGACTAGGAACTTAAAGTGAAATAATAGTCTCAGCTAAGTGGGGAATCAATTTGTTGTAGACCATTTCTTCTCTCTTTAAATTTGAAATCTCGTTCTCATCATCACATTCAGCTTGTTTCTATTTACTGAGAAGAAAGAAGCAATGACAAGAGACTGTCCACATGCCCCTGCCACCACATTTATCTTGCTGGATGCATCTGTGTTTATATTCTCTGTTCTTCTGCTAATTTTGTACCAGAAATGTTAAGACCAATCCTACTTCCATTTGCTTGATAGGTCTCACTTCTTCTTGTCACAGTTTTTCTCAATCGTGTGCATGTCTTTGCAACAAGTCTCCTCCAAACGAGAATGTCTGTTGCTTCAGCTCTTCATCATTTTCCTCCTCAACCCAGTTAAACAGATGTTTACCTCCGAGTTGCTGTTTCCGACAGCTAATACTCAATCTTACTACCCTTCCTTTGGGAAACATTTATTTTTTTCTCTGAATGTCACTGTGTATTTCTTAGTCCTTCTTAGGCAGAGTTGGATGTTCTCAAAGTCTGTAATCCCCTTTGCTGATTTTTAGATAGTCTCTTCACATCTAAGAATTTGAATGATACACAACTTCTGTTCTAGCAACACTTTCCCTGCTAGTGATTCGTAATATCTTATGGGCTTAAAAGCTACGTTTATGTTGATTTCTTCATTAATATTCCAACTGCAATACATAAACACCCCCTGAACATCTCCACTTGCATTTATCTCAAACCTGATAGGTCTAAACCCAAACCATGTTCTCCCAGTTCAAAAAGAGCTGCCCCTACCACATTTCTCCCAGAAGTAGGAATGATGGTTACCAACTTCTAAAACTGTGTGGCACAACAACAAACCAACAGAAAAGTTATTTTTTTATTTAAAAAATATTAGATTGTTCTTTATTTCCATGTCTCCGACAGTAACCAGAGGGGAGAGGAGAGGGAGATGAGAGGAGAAAGAAGGGGAATGGTCATCAGGGAATATGTATAAAGGATCCATAGACAAAGACACTTGGGGGGGCATTGAATGTGGGAGGTGGGGGTGTGTAAGGCAGGGGGAGAGTAATAGAAGAAAAATAGAGACATCTGTAATTGAACAACAATTAAAGATATTATAAAAAATCAGAGATAGATAGTATTTCTTTAATTACAAAGTAAAGTCATAAAACATTTTATGAAAGGAATTTGGGCCAGAATAACTGGGGAGACCACTCAAAGAGCGGTTCTAAAGTATCGACCAGGTGGCAAAGGCATAGTGCTCCCATTAACTCTGTAGTATTAGAGCTGGAGAAACACCCTCAAAACACAATGCACCCTTTAGCGTCATAATAAAATACAAGTTCTTCCCACTTCACTGGCTTTGGAATAGTCAACTCAAGTAATAGATATATAAAACTTTTGTTCATCATGACAATCTTTCCAAATGTTTATCCCACTTCTCTCTCGGGCAGATAGCACTTCATACAAAAGGTCTCCACTCTTTAGGGTTTGGCCACTCAAAACATGACTCTTAATTTGTCATCCAGTTGTTCCTCCAACACTAAAATGCTTTGTTGGCTGAATAGATCTGATTCTCTAAGACACTTCAGAGAGTGACTTACCTTGTGAGAATCAACTGTCCAGTATAGTATTGAGAGATGAATAGGGGAAAGGAATATACTGTCACAATAACCACCATCTCTTTAGAATCTGTATGTTGTGGGGCGGGGGGGTGTTTTTGTATTTGGTCTGCAAATCTTTTCTACCATAACAAGACCTATTTTTTTCTCCTCAAAATGTCAGTTTCATATTTCTTCCTTAGTTGAAGGATTACCAGTGTCCTACTTTCACAAAATTATGCAATTATAATTCAGAATCCATTTACTTCCCCGTAATTGGAGTACAGCCATCACTGTGGGAATAAAAGCAAGGCTCACAGTTCAGAGTAAAGAGAAAAAGCGTATCACACAGCGTGTGCAAAAAGCGGGAGGCGCTACTTGGCCTCAGTGACACTGAGCATCAATGTAGAATTTTAATTGCAGTGTGGTTTACTTTGCAATAAGGAGCATGTTCTAAACATTTTTGAATAGAACTAATTCTGCTACCAAATTAAGGCTCCCCTATTATGATTTAAGTTGACATAGCTAATGTTTCATGCCCCCAAAAAGCAATCTACAGGTAATACTGTGTAGTTATGTAGGATGTATACTTACTGGTGTCACAGGAAACATTTAAATCAATTCAAGCTCCTTGTAAAACTGTCCTTATTATAATTTACGACAACAAACAATACTTACAAGTGGTGTCGGACTTATTTTTACCTTCTTACAGCCTCATACTTCTTTCTGATGGTGAGAGATGCACCTGTGCCTCTGTCCCAGGGCCGACAGCCCCAAATTGGAATTAATTAAATTCTTAGAAAGGATCATTGCTTATTTACTTATAACTCATATCTTCAGCAGAAGAAGGGATTTTTTTGTGTGTGGTGAAAGCCATATGTAAACGAAGATGAGCATTCAACTCATTAAAAATGAATTACTTTAGAATTCACACAGTCAGGTAACAAATCAAACTCTTCATTATTTTCTCCATAAAAATATTTCTCAAGACTAATCCCTAAAAGTAATATAATTATCAGTCCATACACAAATTACTATCAACCCTGAAATTATTTTTCTACCTAATTCTTAGATCTGTATTTTAACTGATTTTTAGTTTTGTTTTTTTTTATTGAATCTATCTGAGTGACATTGATTAATAAAATTATATAGGTTTCAGGTGTACAATTCTATGATAATTCATTTGTATATTGTGTTGTGTGTTCACCACCCTAAGCCAAGTCTCCTCTCACCATTTATCCCTTCTACTGTCTTCATCCAAACCCCTTTCCCTCTGGTAATCACCTCACTGTTGTCTGTGTGTGTGAGGTGTTTTTTTGCTTGTTTGTTTGTTTGTGTCTTTTTTCATGACTTGCTTAAATATATTTCTTCAATATAGGGATCAGGTGATTTTTTTTCCTTTCCTTTCAGAGCATCTATTGGAAATTAACCTTATCCTAGACTTCATATTAAATGATATTAGAATCATAAAAGGTAGAGTAAGGCTACTCAGGCAAAGGATAGTAAAAAGAAAATCCCCACCCTGCATCCAGATATTTCACTGATTGAGACATTTGTTAAATAAAACTGCTGAGAAAATGACCGGCTTTGATCTAGAGAGGAAGTACTTCACCATCAAAAATTATAATTGGAAATCACCTTGCTGGCTTTCTGTGATTTTACGTACCTTATGTAGCTTCTGTGTTTTGGCAATAAAACTCCTTTGTCTCTGTTATAAATAATTCACATAACAACAGAATTTATGTTGCACACATAGTATATGTTCTCCAGGCTTTATAATCCTAGCATTTTCTTCAAAGGCAATAAAATATTCAAGTAAAATATGCAAATATATCCAGAGTCATACACATCTATGGCAATCCCTTAGCAACAGCGTGGTTGTATTTCCTGAAGTCCAGATCCCAGATGTTATTAAATACAAGCCCCATTTCTGACTTGGGGAAGAGAAATCTGAGTTGTAAGCTTTAAGCACACACGTAACATGGTTGATATCTCTAAGTGAGAAATGAAAAGTATAATGAACTAAGTAACGCGGTTTCCTATTTTTGCTTTAAATTACCCCAACACTAGTGTTAACGCAGTTCTGTGTTCAAACAGCATGAATTTACTTTGTTGCAGTCCCAGAGGTTAGAAGTTTGAAATGGATCTCACTGGGGTAAAATCTAAGTGTTGGCTCTTAGGGGTAAATATGTTGCCTTGTCTTTCCCAGCTTCCAAAGACTCCCCACCCTCCGCCACCTGGTCACAGTGGTTAGTGGCCCCTTTCCCCTTCTTCAAGGCCAGTAATGACTCATTGGGTCCTTCTCATACTGCAGTACTCTGACTGTCCTATTCTGTAGTCAAATCTCTCACTTCTTTCCTCTTGGAAGGACCCTGGTAATTAAATTTAGGGGGCATTAAATAGTTCAGAATCATCTAAATGATATATGCAAAATCTTTTTACCAAATAAGTTAACATGGTCACAGTTTCCAGGGATTCAGACATTGACATGTAGGAAAAAAAATTTTATTTATATATGTGTATATATATATATATATATATATATATATGTATATATATACGTATATATGGCCTATCACATAAGGCTAAATCATTTTTTCCCTCATATAATAAGCCAGCATTTCTGGGGCGGGGGAAGTACTACTTGGTCACAATGTAGTATGTATCTCTCATATTACTGGATTTGACATGCTATAGAATCGAATTAAGGGTGTTTGCACATGTGTTTATGGTGGATATTAGTCTGTGGTTTCTTTCTTTTTAATGATTCTGTCCTAGTATCAGAATAATGCTGCCCTTGTAAAATGAGGTAGAAAATACTCCATTCTTATCTAATTTATAGAATAATTTATGTAGAATAGGTATTACTTCTTCATATATATTTATTACGATTCAGCACTGTTTAAAAAGTACAATACAGTTGACCCTGCAAACACAGGTTTGAGCTGTGAGGGTCCATGTATACGTGAGTTTTTTAATAATAAAACCTGCACTGTTCTCTACCCGTCATATGCATATGACCCACGTTTCGCATTGATCCATGCCGTTTTCTGTAAGGGATTTGAGAAGCCATGGATTTGTGTGTTCCCGGGGACCCTGGAACCAGTACCCTATGGACACCAAAGGATAACTGAGGTTTGGGGACTTCAAAGTATATGTGTTGATTTTTGACTGCCCAGGGGTTGGCACCTCTAACCCCCTCATTATTCAGCCAGCAACTCGACAACACAACCAAGTGAAATTTATGCCAGAAATACTCAGTTCATTCAGTATTCAAAATTAAACCAATCAGTAAAAGTCACTTTATTAAGAGGTAGGAAAAACCATTTATTCTTCACAGTAGTTGCAATAAAAACCGCTTGAAAATTTCAACATCTATGCATAGTAATAAAAAAAAAAACAACTTGGGGAACTGGAAATAAAAAAATATTTTCCACATAAAGGGGTAAACATATTGTTGTATATTATGCAATTGAATAAATCTTCTACTTTTGACAACATTGATTATTTTCCAAGGCATTATGTTGAGTGTACAAATACTGACATGTAAAGAATTTATGCTTCATAAATTCTTGTTGATGAGTAAACAAGATCTGATAGAAACAAGAACAGTGCTCGCCTCTGGATGATAAAAACTAACTGAAAGGAAATACGAGAAAACTTTCTGAGGGTAGGGACATGGTCTATATATTGAATGTATCTTTGGTTGCAGGCTTGTTTAAATTAGACAAAACTCATCAAATTTTACCCATTACAGTCTGTGCCTCCCCCTCTACATAGATATAACTGTGTACAATGAATAAGCATTAAACTAGAGTTAAATAAATAAAACTATCTGTGTGAAATAGTTTTCAATTTACCAGGATGTTGGGAAGTAACATAGATTCGATTTTGAACTCCTTCCGTAGCATGAGTTAATATTTCTTATGTGTGCATTTATCTTGTGTGCATTTATTAGTGAACTGCTTTAAAATGTAATTAAAGGATGAAGTAAATCTATTTTATATGGATCACCAAAAACAATTTTTATTATAAAGATATTAAGGAAGAGTAGATCTAATAAGAACATCTTGTTCCCTTTTCAGATATACAGCTATGCTATAAATAGGCTTCCACAGAAACACCTACTGCTTATCAAAGTTTGAGCAAAGAAAACCTAAAATGTCCTTGTTTTAATTACCCAACTGACACTTTGTGCTTGAAAAGTTTTCTTTCATCATCTTTTTCAATATTCTTTTAATTTACCCAATTTCTCTGAAGCTTCACCAAAAGTCTTTGTTTTTGGAGAAGGCTCCCCAGTGTTCAGTTCTCTCAAACCTTGTTTTTCATTCTTTTAAATTCATCCTCAAACCTTAAAAAAAGCCTTTTAACTACAGCGTTAATTAAACCTGTGGTATATTACGATAAAAGCATTATAACCCTGAACTGAATTATACTGAGGGTATTTCCACACTAACATTCTATTTTCCCTGTTACTATTTCAACTATTTTGTTGTTGTTGTTAATTAGCTCAATGAGAACATAGTTATGTTTATGACTCATCTAGGTCTTAGTTTTTTATTCGTGATATATTATATGGGTTAATGAGAATTCAACACATTCTACCTAATAAAAAATGGAATATTACTGCATGTTATAGGCACATTATTTTCCATCCAATTTTACTCATTAGAAACTTGAAAATAATATAAGCATCCCCCTCACTAGCCCCCATATATAGTTAGCCACAAAGTTTGCTCAATTCCTTCCATATCCTAGATTTTTTAAATGGCTATCATGGGGTTTATTTCTACTTCAGATCCAATTATCTGTTTTGTGTTTACTGTCCTCTGCTTAAACTGTGAATTTGCACATCTCCCCTATATCCTTCCACTCTACACAAATTTTCCTATGTTCCCAAAGCCTTCAGTGACAGTTTCTTCTTTTTTTTTTTTTCTTTACTTAA
Organism: Mormoops blainvillei; assembly: GCA_004026545.1. Classification (NCBI taxonomy): domain Eukaryota; kingdom Metazoa; phylum Chordata; class Mammalia; order Chiroptera; family Mormoopidae; genus Mormoops; species Mormoops blainvillei. Next base: position 836,331 of record PVJD01000039.1, read on the forward strand.
TCATTCCTACTAAGTTGCTCAAACAATAATTGGGAACTAATAATCTTGAAGAGCAAGGAAGCACTGTGACATGATTTACTGTTATAATGACAGTAGGTATGAAAATAGTCTGCTGGTAATTAACAGATGTTGATAACATATATGAAGGCCAACCATGTCAGGTTCTTGGGAGTTATAATTGTTTGCTACTGCAAAAGCTTCAGACTGATAACTTGCTAATTGAGGAAAGGAAATGAATCCAGTGATTTGTGTGCTATGTGCAAGTTTAAAACTACAGTTTCTGTGTGGCTGGCTTTGTCTGAAAAACTTCAGACACAGAGCTTTAAAATACATATGTATAAAATGTTTATTGTTCATGGGCTTTATTTAGAAATTAATAGGCTACCTACTGTGCTATACTATATCCCAAGTACTCTATTTTTATTCCTTTAAAATTAATTACAAAGATAATACTTTCCATTGCAATTAAATAATTGCCATTGAACATTTGCATAGATGTAGTATTTGGGGGCTGTTTATTAATCATTTGATACAACAAATACAAAATACGTAGCTCAAGCTCTATTTAGCCTTATTAATATAATGCAAGTATATAAAGCAATGCAGAAAAGAGGGAGGGAGGGAGGAAGGGAAGAAGAGAGGGAGGGTCAAATGTGTACTACTAGGGAAGAAATAAAAAACACAGCTCCCTAATTCCTCACTCTCCCAGTCTTGGATCCTTGCTCTTTGGTCACTGCTCTCTGGCTGACCGTGGATTCGGTCAAGACAGCATCTAAAGATCAGTGGTCTGCATCTGCCTCTTGCTGCTTCTAAGTCAGTGTTTCTCCAAATGATCTCTCCTTTGAAGTTGCTTGGTAAGCTCTTCGAAAAATGTATTATAGGTGTCCATCCCACTTCCAGAGCAAATAAATCACCAGTGTTACATGTGATGACATATTGATAGTTCTAAATCTCCCAAATTATTCTATTGCACATCAGGATGAGATTTTAAACACCATCGCTGACCCTTCCTCCTGCCCTTTGGAACCACATGTGCCAGGGATGGGCACCTCTTCACAAATGCTGATACATCTGAAGCGGCTTCACGTGAAACATGTTGATGTTTTTACCCAAAGGCCTAATCGTAAGACTACAATTTCAATTCTTAGCTCAAGTACTATACCGATCTTATGCAAAGTTGGATAATTATGAGGAAACAAGCATTCCTTTGGCCAGGTCCTGCTGGTTTGTAGGAAACTGTTTCTGATCTACTGTGTATTTTAACACAAAACATTCACATGATTTAATATAACTTTCTTTTTCCAACCCCAAAGGGAAGGAAATCATAATACAGTCTGTCCAAACTGCTTTTGATTAGACTGATAATGATGTTAACATTTTCTCATCTTTTAGGGTAAACTAATCACAAATAGCTTATTAAGAATTTATACAAATCATTCTTCATTTGGAATAGGAATGCTATTAATCATAATCATCAATATAGTAAACACAAATTTAAGGATTTTTTAAAGTAATATATCTCCAAACTGTTAATACTGACTATTTAAACAATACATCTGGTATTTCACTTTATCAAATAATTGAAACTACAGAGTGCCTTCACATGATGATCTTAAGATTCTTATAAACCTTGTTTATTTGTCATAATTTTTATAAATACAATTTTTCTCATAATTCAAATTATTTTTGTATTCTGCGAGCTATTAAGGAAACATAATTGACAGTCTTCTGTATGCTAGGCACTGGAGTTAGGTTAGTGCTTTTTCTCATGAGGATAGCTGCCTACTGGCAGATTCAACTCTGTAAGGCAAAATATTATTCCATAATTTGGGAAGAGTATTAAAAAGAACTTGCTAGTGTGTGTTGTGACAAGATGGGGTTAGAGTGCCTAGAAGGGCTGCGGATGTTGGGAAGGCTGACCGGTGGGGACATCCTTGAGGGATAAATCCCCTTTTTCTATTCAAAACGCTTTTCTAATATACACTGTTAACTCCATTTTACCAGCATGGGAGCAGGGTATATAGGAAGTTAGACAAATTGCCAAATATCACAGGGAACATGCAGAAGTCTGATTTACACTGAAATCTTTCCATTCCAAAACAGATTTCACTTGGATGTTTGTTTTCCTCTTCGTTCCTAAGCTGGCTAAGAATGCCGAGGAAAGCAAAGACAGCCTCACATAGCCCGTGATTGTCCGTCGAAAATGCATATTTCTCATACATCCTTTATGCTTGTAAATGTTACGTCTTGGAGAAAAGGATAGATGTTCTGTTGCCTGTGAAATTTAATTTTCACTTTGGTCGAAGCCGAAAGATCAGAGAGTATGTTCAAACTGTGACAGTGACAGAGCAGAGGCGCTGAGAAATGCCATTAGTATAATTTCATTAAGAGATTTTAAGTGGTCAAATATTTTGGCAATTATCAAAGCTATTTCCAACACTGGCCTAAGTGCCGTTTTAGGAAAACACATTTGAGCCACAACTTAGAGAGGATATTCGTCCCCAGGAGAGGATAGCTGAGGAAAATTTCATTAGGAGGTAACTTCCAGGTAGAAATATCATGAAATCAACCTTAATCTGAAATTGTCTCTTTTAAGTCTATCATTACATAAAATTTGCACATATGAAAATCACAAAAGATGATGGCTTTTTGGAATTCATTGTCTTCGGTAAAATTGAAGAGTTCTTAGAGGATCAGAAATGTATCTACAGATTTTATTTTTATTGTGTAAAATGATATTGTCTCATGCATAGAAAATTTATAGAAGGACATTTATTAAAACGCTAGATGGAGGCAACTCTGGTGAAATGATTTTAGTTTCTTCTCTATATTTTTTCTATATTGCTCAAAACCTTGTTTGCCCATTTTTTTTGTTTGTTTTTTTTTTGTTTTGTTAATAAATTCACAAGTATAACAACAACTGTAGAAAAGTCCCAAGCTGCATGCTCTCCAAACTGTAACAGGCCAGCACAGACCATGTGGGTATTCTGATAGAGATATTTTATTTTCACAAGACTTTGGTTGTGTTTATCTCTGTCTCTAAAAACCTGTTTTTCTCCAGTAATCTAAGGGTTTTTTGCCCATCAAAACATACACATTGATCATTTGCACATTCCCAAAAAAGTTTTCCCAGACACATTCTTCTCCCAAACCCTCCCCATGCCGCACCGTAGGCATCACGCTAGCTCTGATGTTGGCCCCTTCTGCTCTGTCTAGAATCACCTGTCATCCCCTGCATCTTAACAAGAGAAACTATTCCAATCACAAAGTCTCACTGTACATATTACTTATCCTCCCTGACTCCCCCCTTCTGTGCATGCTCCCACGTGTGGCTGTGCTTTGTATCTTTCTTAACACCCTTAGCGTTATTCAGAGACAAAGGTGTTCGACCTAGACAAAGTAAGAACAGTTAAGTGGGGTTTTAACCTGAAATAGTGCCGCTAGCCACTACATTGGCCTTCACAGCAACTCCGAGCGGAAGAAACAATTAGTATACTTACTTTACAACTGGGAAGTGCAGGAATAGAAAGGCGAGCGGTTTGCACTGGGTCACGTGGGCAAGGACTGCTGCCCTCCGCCGCCACCTCTGGAGAAGGAAAGCCGAGGTCTTGACCATCAGGCCTTGCAGAAAGACTCCCTCCCTTGCCCCTCCGGGGCCCTAATGGGGGCGAGGACAGTGCTGCCCCTTGCCATGGTCTAGGCCACAACCATCATGTTATCTCCCATTTTCTCTCTCAACAAGCCCGTTCCAGAGAAGATTTCATTCGATAACCTTGGAAAACGGGTGTGGAAAGCTGAGTCCTAGTCTAGTTAGTAGCAGGGCTGAGCAATGTGTGTTAACAATTCAAATGGAATATAATTTTTTTAAGTGATAATTTAAAAAATCTACTCCTAGCAACTTTCAAATATACATCATAGTGATGGATGTATTAACTGCCCTTATTGTGGTAATCATTTCACAATCATTTGGCAATTTATATGTATATATAAACATATAATTTTATATATATAATTTATATAATTATATATAGAAAATTACATTGCACACCTTAAACTTACATAATGTTATATGTCAGTTATATCTCTGTAAAGCTGGAAAGGAATTTAAGATATCAGCAAACACTAATTATATTTACTTATTTATATATTCATATGGCTCTTTATAGCAGTCTTTCAGAAGCCCATGAATTTAATGTAGGCCTTATCATTTTTATTAAAGTTATAAATGCGGAAAAAACAGAATGTGCAAAAATTCAGGAGGGAGGTAGTCGCTTAAAATCACCAAACGGCTGAACTATAAAAATGGGCTAATTGCTATAATAATACATTTTATTTTATTTTGAGTAGATAACTTTAGTGACTCTCATGTAGAAATAGTTTAAAATGATGAAAATAGGCATAAAGGTAATTCCTCTATAAATGAAAACAGTAATCTTGTAGGAAATTTCTCCTTTCTGATGTGTAAAACTCTGTAGTCATGCAATGGTACACTAAATTAAGATTTAAGAATCAAAGATGTATCTCCTAGGAACTTCTGTAAAGCTCATTTGTAAAATTGTGTGAAGTAAACTGGACCAAAGAAAGAATTTGCCCCCACTTAATCCTAGCTTGCAGACTTTTGATGTATTTGGCTATCTATGGACTAGTTTATTATAATAATGCTATATCAAAATTCCTATAACATATAGCTATTATTTTGTTTAACAGCTCAACCACCAAAATTCCTGTTGGTGTAAAGTTGTACAATAGCCTGCAGATATTAACTAAAAATATGTTCATTTTCTATAAAGATGTTCTTAAATTTTCTATCTTTATAGACCAGGAAACTTTGTTTCTTTATATTAAGTCACGTCTATACATCAAATTCAAGTTAATTTTTGAGTTAAAACTATTTGGCAATTAATTGAAGTAGTAAGAACATACAAAATATGCCTGTGGATGGTTTGTTCATTGATACTGATCTTAAAGAACTATGGAGTTAATTTTAATATTTTGACCTTTTGTTTTTATGAAGCTCTCGGGAGGAGTTTTTTTCTGCTACCTATTTTCTTTCCTTTCATACCAATATGTTCAACCTAAATTGAGTGCTTATTGTAATAATAATGCTGGCCATTTTTCAAGCTCTTTCCCATGTATTAGCATTTTAAATTCTCATGAAAAAGGATGAGATTAATAAAGCAGTTATTTATCAGTAGGAAAGGAAGGAAATGAAACAAAGACACATAATACTAACAAACATTAGTCTCCATCTCATCAAGTAGTTTTTTTTTTAATTTAAAACATCCATAACAAAAAAAATAACAATAACACCTGTCATTTGTGAAGCTCCCACTGCGTGCAAAAGGACTTTAAAGACATTATCATAACTGATCTCCTTAGCCAGGGAAGTTACCATTGTGATGTGGAATTGTCTGGCTTCAGAAGCCAAGTTCTTTGTCCAAGTTCACATAGCAAATAAGTATCAGAATCATGAAAATAACCCTGTCACATGATGACCCCAAGCTGTATTTTTGTATTATACTGTGATAATCTCATATAAATATTTTTTATTAATTATTATGCTTGCAAACTTTTACAAATAAGGAAACAGAATTTTACAGAGGTTGCTTCTCAGGTAAAGTTAGAATTTCAATTTAACTCTCTCTGCTATCAACACGTAGAGTCGTCTCATGTGAATGATAACGGTGTTCTAAGATATCAAATGGATAAGATCCCATCTATTAGACATCTCTCGGGAGCAATGGGAAACCATCAACAAACGTAAAATGCATGAGGTGAAACAGAAGAAAAATGATGGTGATGTATAACGTGTTTTGGAAAAGATACCAGTTGAATCTGGCTGTGGGTTTTGGCGGATCATGACTGGTGCTGTGGCATCTGTGAATGGGGATCATGACTGGTGCTGTGGCATCTGTGAATGGGGAATCGCATGAGCTTCTCCAAACACCACGTGATGCGGACTCCAAATCCTGCAAACCCAGCCTTAGGCTTCCCACCTTGGTGCTCTTCCTGTTCCCATAGTTTCCCATTGCGTCCTGAAGTTTACATCCTGCAGGGATCATGCTACACCATTTTTCCAGGCTGGCTTGAGTGAGGAATGTGTCTTCTCAGAGCCAAGATACCTGATCATTTCAGATATGATATTGCTCTCAATACTTTACTGGAGAACATCAAATATCTGTAGAACATTTAAAGGCATGAGTGTTTCTAAGAGACCATGAACAGCTAAGAGGAATGTATTAGGTCCACATTTAAGTTACAAAGAAAAAGGAGGAACAAATGTAAAAATTCCTTTCAAGAAGTTTTGGTTCCTTGATCCAAAGGTAGACCTGGTCAATATTTATATTAAAATATAATTTGGTAGTTTGCAAAATTGCTAACCTTGCTTTGGACAATATATTTAAATGAACATGTGTGTTAAAGTACCTGGGGTGTGAGAAACTGCAAGCAGTTATTTTCACCTGGACCATAAGGTTCAAGAGGAAGCAGAGAGGGTCACAGCCCACAAGAAAACCTTAGAGAATTATCGTTACTTAACCGCGTAAAACATGCATTTGTGTGCAGGTTTTGCTGTCTTCAAATACTTTTCTCTCTTCAAACATGAAAGGATAACACTTCAAAGGATGTAGCAAAGGCCAATGAATTTAACTGAGAACATCATAAAGGCATAAAACAAGAACACTAATAAATTTAGCTGCTGAAGATAAATGCTATAATATTCACTACAACTAATGTTGATATTAAACTACATCAGGTGAATCAATGAGAAAAGGTGGAATGAACAATCTTGAAATGTTAAGAGATAATTTGGAGTATTTCACTAGATGATTTCTCAATTTTCTAATTTTTACCTTCATATTAAGAGAGAAAGCAATGTGAGAATCCCTTGAATCGATTATACACGTAAATATCAAGCTAATGCATTGGCTTGTTTCAAGGTCTTTAGCATTTTTCTCATGCATTCCAGTAGATAAGATTTCTCTGAAGTGCAAGGCTTTTCAGCTTGGTACTCCAGCTGTAACACCTTGCTTATTAAAGGAAAACAATCTTTTGAAATGTTTTTATACTTACTCTGTAAAATCTGTCAGGCCAAAGAAATTATTATGGAGGCAAAGTATTAAAAAAGCAATTAGGAAGTGACATGTTATAAATAAAAATGCAAGCTTTTATGAGAATGTCAAATTTAATATTCATATAATATGCCAGTTTAGAAAATGTTGCCAAAATGTGATATCCAGTTCCTTTCTTCTTGATGAAGCTAAATGTTGTGAATTACTTGAGATGAATATGTATATAGATATTTTTATATTTTATACATATATTTCTTAACCCTTAATTCCTTTTACCAAATTAAAGGCCACACTGCTTACACTATACATGTCCAAACTGGACCTTCTCACATTTCACATTCTAATCTAAATATGGCATATTTCCAGAAAACAGGATTTAGTGCAATCAAACCCCTAATATGTGTCATGTTGACTTGTTAGATTACGGTTTAGACATTGTATACTCTAATTTTAGACTCTGAAATAATGTAAAACCTACTTAAAGGTGAGTTTAGTCTATGTTTCTATGAAATATTTTATTCTGGAGAGAATATATCTTTGACTTACATAAAGGTGTTCGATGCCAACCTTCCCAAATATGATGCAGTTTTTGGATGCCTTTTATTTTGACCTGGGTGGGCATTTTACACAGACGTCCTGCTTGGGTTTGCGACCTATTAAAATTTTTAATTTTGTTTATTCACTCTAACCAAGCCACTTCCCAGCCTTTTGCAAAACGACTGACTGAGTTGGTAGTCCTTTCCTGGAGCTCATTAATTTTTTCAGCCGCATGAGCATATCCATTTCTAGGTCGAGGCTGTTCCATGTAGACCCAGATGTGCCTCCGGCTGTCCCAAGATATGTGGGTCTCTTTCAGGGTGTGGTGGGTGGAGCTTTCAAGCACACTCAGGAGCAGGAAGACCCTAAAGTATTCTATGTTTATTACCTGCCCACATATGTAACAGGTGTTTAGTTTTTGCTTATTTTTATCACTTCCTGCGTTCTGTATTAGCATAAGCACAGATATTTCAGTGGACTCGAACACAATGGCTTAATAACATTTATCCATTAGTATAAGTGGATATTTTTATAAATTTTTTAATTATGCATTTTATGTATGAATTGGAAAATAAATTACTTTAAGGTATTTTAAAATTTATGTACTCTCTAATTATATGAAATAAACATTTTCTGAATTATTTCTTAGTAAAGTATAAACATGGTTCATGAATGGCATTTGTATACTCATCATTTCTGAACTTTAAAGAAAATGCTGATGCGTAGCAAAATTTCTAGATAAACTTTGTTTTTGCTCTAAGGTCATTTAAGTTTCAATGATTAAAAATGCTCATGGATGCACTTGGTATTAATCTTGATAGGAGCAGAGTATGACCTCTGTTAAAATTAAATATAATTGGAAAAGCTGCATCATTCTTAAAAAAAAAAAAACAGCTTTATGAAAAATGCTCATCTTCAAACTATTTTTCATCTCATTACTTTTATATTTCTTATTTCCATTTAATAGATTATGTCCAACAAAAAGAGCATTGATAAATGTATTTCAACTGAAAGTAGTTTCATAACAGTAACAAGAAAACAGAATAGCCTCAACCCATATGGTTCCTTCTCTAAGATTTAAAATAAGCTTGGACACCAGTTTTTTTTTAATCTGAAAAATATCCCTGAAAACATTGCATTATTTTACTGTTGAGGTTATTGCATCAGCATCACCAAGCAAGAAGGAGCAGAGTTGTATTTTAATATATTCAAATATATACTTTTCCACCCTAGTTATATTTTCTTCAATAAAGTCTGAATCTAGCAAAAACATATCCAGAATATGCATTTAAAAAGAAATATATTCTTTTAACTTTTGCTAGCTGTTAACTAAAGCAAAATGAAGCTAAAACTAGACTCCTGCATGTTCTAAAGTAGTTAAAAAAAGAAAAGAAAAGAAAAATCATGATCTTGTAGCAGAAATGCCTGCCAACTCAGACTAATAGCTGGTTTCCAGACTTTCTTGGAAGCATTAATATAAAGTGATTTTTCATGCTACTTCATTCATGTATTTTATTAAGCGCCGTAGAGAGAAAATTTTAACATGATTCTGATGCTCTGAAGGTTATAATCTCTCATGTCTGCATCTGGAAGATGCCGGGGAACAGGTGCTAAACATTTTCATATTTTACTTTGACAGAAATATAGACTATCCAGTGTTGTTATTGTTGCTGGTTTGCTGAGGCTGGTTGAACATTTTTGATGGCATGTTTCACGTGGGGACGTTTTATGAGAAAATATGTGCGACAACTGAGTTCAGACAAAGAAAGTTTCTGTGAACGACTTTAACAGCCATGTTTGATGAAATCGTCACTGAATACCTGGGTGGTAGGTTCGTAACTGGAACACCAACCCTTGGTAACAAACAGATTTGATAAACCATCTGGTGTATGTTTGCTGTATCCTCACTAAGCAATCTTTGCCAATCCCACGACACAAAGAAATTGTTCCATCTTTTCTTCCAGAAACTTTATTGTTTTAGTTTTATGTTTAAGTCTTAACTGATTTTTGAGTAAGGGAGTATGTATGGGATCAGTTTATTAAGTCAACATACAGATATCACATTGTTCCAGTGTCATTTCTTAAAGAGAGTTTTCTGTACCGATTGAATTGTTTCGTCACTGGTTTAGAAAATTATTTGACTGTATATTTGTATATATAATTTCTTTATATTGATTATCTTACTGCTTCCTTGAGCTATATGTCTACCCTTAGACCAGTAGCTCTCTTGGCTATAGTAGCTTTACATTGTCTTTCTTTTCGTTTTCTATCACTGCATTGCAAATTACCACAGTTTAGTGGCTTATAATAACACCCGTTTGCTATCTCCCAGTCCTGCGCATCGGAAGCCTGGTATTATGTTTGGTTTTTCTGGATTTGCTGCTCAGAATCTCTCACAGCTGGAATCACGGAGTCAGTCCATTGCTTTCTCATCTGGAGCTCCAGGGCCTCTCCCAAGATGGTGCCTCTTCTTTGCCAAAGTTGGCTTCTTTCCACTCTGGGACCCTGGGAAGGCTGTTGACAGGAGCTTATCCTCATTCCTTCGTGGCCACTCTCTCATCCTTGAATGTTGCCCCATTTTCAACTGAAAGTAAACTGGCATGTTGAATCCTTCCTGTGGTTTAGGCTCTGAAATGAATAACTGGTTCTTGGAAATTGTCAAGAACATTGGATAAACCTTCACCCAAACTGATCAGCAGGACAATAAAGAAAACACAAATATCCAGTAGCGTCCCAAGAAGCCATCCAAATAAGCTCTCACATGATGTAAGATATTATTTTTTTTAATAATTCAGCAGTCTTTTATGCCTTCTGAAATCCAACTACATAAATACTTGCATTTGCAATCTAGTGTACTATTTAAAATAAAGGTCAGAACTTTAAAAGTTAGACCTTTGCCAGCTGAAAAGTGATTAGTTTACATCTATCTCATTTTAATTTATTCTTTTTGTTAAACAAACCCTCTGGAGAATACAATTCTTTTATATTATAACCATTCGATTCAAGAGGAAAAAGTTACTATGGGAAAGAATGAAGAAGGAAGGTCGTAATTCCAGAAAGACATTGTTATTGAAGTCCACTTATTTTCTGCAAATTCACTGGAAGTGCTTGCACACACACACTCATGATCACACTCAATAAACTGTAAGAACATGTCAGAGAATCAGTTGCCTGTATGTTTTCTAGAACTCATCTTGCGTCAGTGGCCTATAAATCTCCTCTTTCATATAACATGTGAACACATTTTCCTCATATGACTTTGTCACTATTTTACTTTATGATCTTCCTTTCGTGTATTTACTTATTTTTATGTATGTTATATATCAGTTTCTTCACAATGCCATTAATTTCTCTATTCTTCTTGTTAATCATGTGCTATTTTTCTTTCACCACCTCTATTTTATAAGCATTTTTTGTTCTTATTCCCTCTAGCTTCTGGCTCCTCTTAATTATGTTCTTATTTTTACTTGTCTTCAGTGTGGTTCAGTTGTAACTGGTTGGTTACTTTGAATGAATATATATATATTCAAAGTAATATATATATATATATGTGTGTGTGTGTGTGTGTGTGTTTGTGTGTGTGTGGAGAGAGAGAGAGAGAAGGAAAAACTGGATATGTATCTCAGCCATAATTTTTTTGTAGATTTTTAGGCCTCAGAATATTTGCTGAACCCTATAATAAACAAAATGAATTTTATCTTCTCACCCATTGTGCTCGGTGCAGCATCTGTAGCCATTTGACTATTCCTTGCCCACCATTCATGCGAGTATGTTCCTTTTATACCCTGGCATATTAAAAATGAGGAAAGGAAAGTGATGAATTATAACAAAACATCAATTTAAATAATTTCATGTAAGGATATCTAAGTATTTTGTTGGTGTTTCACTGTAAACAAATAATTAATTTTCACAATCATCTTGTGAGCCATAGAATAAATCGATGTGAGGGAACCAAAATTATTCCTCATCGATCATAATAAAATTCTTTGCTTTAGTGCAGCTTGGACCATTTAAGCATTAAAAACTAATTCCTTGAAGTGCCCTACTGTAATATTCCATAATAAAAGGGGTAGCATTTTGGCATGCTGAGCCAAAGGGAATGCAAGACACGAGAAGTGGAACAGATGATAACTGGCATTATTATAAAGTACATAGTCTAGCTCAATGTCTTGAAGCTGTTGATGACATTTTTTTCCAAGCACTTGAGCATTAAATATCTGTCTGATAATACCCTGAGAAATAATTTTAAATGCAACAACCTCTAAAAAGATCATCATAAAAATCATTCTTAATTAGGTTTAAGAAATCAATTTAAGTATCTGTGTAAATCAAATTTTATGTACCATCATGTTGAATGCATGGTCAGGTAAGTCTTGGGAAAACAGATATTTATAATATTCCTAAGCTAAAGGAATGTGTGTGTGTTTAAGCACTTACAGTACAACACATAGCACTTCTATGTATTAAAATTGATTTTTATAAAAGGAAGAAAATAGTTGTTATTCCAAGAATCTCGGGGTTTAATTTATAAGCTAATCATTATGAATAATGGCTGTATGATTTGACATCACTACAGTTAGCAAGGGCATGATTGTCGCTGTCATTTTAAAATGATAGGTAATGAAGAGGGGATCTCCATATGAAGAGTATAGAATTGCAACATTAAATTGTATAAGTATGATACTTAAATATTGTTATATTCAGGAGCTCACTTTGTTCTTCAAGAGCTCCCTCAATAACCAAGGTAACACAGGATACAAAGGACAACATGCTTCAGGGACCCTCCGCATGTTTGGTGGAGGATTTGTCTTCTTGCACAGTGAGGACATTCATGACAAGACGGAAGTGGCATTGAAAACAATAAGACAGATGTACCTTTCACTCCCAAAGGGCAAATGCTTGTCCTTGGAGTTATATTTGTACATACATATACAAAAATAAATAAATTTATATATATATATGAATTTAATATATATTAAAATATATATAAATGTATATATATATAGTGGGCCATTATTATCTGACACCTTCCATCCCTATATAACACATATGTATATACCCAAAATAACCCTTGGAGAGATTGCTTTTATCACTGTATTTCCTAAAAGAACAGATCATGTAAGCTATTAAATGGCTTTGATTTTCCTGGTGTACTTTAATTTCATAAATTCATATACTTTAATGAGAGATATCAGGAAATTCTGATTTAACTGGTATACTTTAATTCCATAAAAGCTCAGTGACAAAAAATTCTAAAGTCTCTTCATACTCCTCTTTTATCACTTACTATATTCTGCTTTCTTTTTGTAGAGTGGACTTTTCATTATCTTTAATTATGTTTTACCTTTAAATAAAAACCCCGAATGGCTCCTTTAGAGTCATAGACAATTGCACGTTTTATTTTATGTTCATGGGTGTGGCAGCATGTGACCTTGCCTTGACCTGCACAGGTGTGTGTCTATCCAAATCACTAATCTTCCTGCCAAGAGACAATGTCAGTTCATTTCGTGAGTATAATACTGTTCTCTAAAATCCACTAGCTCATCCAAAAGGTTCAAATGATTCAAAAACAAAATGTGCCTCAACACTAAAGTTGCAAATATTTAATTAATGTTTAGTAAATGCCAGGTCCATGCTTGGCACTTAAAATTTTTTAAAAAGTGAAAAATGAATACATAATAGTTTATTCCTCTCAGGAGCATATAATTTAGTATTAGATCAAATATGATAACAAGCTATAAGATTAGCATCACAAGATATAAATTATAGAAACCAAGTAAAAGAAAGAAGTAATTTAAACTGTATAAAGTACATAATACTTTCCAGAAGATTTATTTTCTGATAACAAACTTTTTATAGGTGGAAATTGTTCAAATAAGCATTCCATCATTTTTATGAATTGATAATAAGAGATTTTTTTAAATATGTGATCACATACTCTTGAAAGATATTACATCAAATGTAGGTGGAAATAAGGAAGGCAAAGGATGCTATAAAATTAATTTGTTCAAAAAGTCATGTTTGGAGGCTTAAGTAAATAATACTTGGTTTTTCTGTATGAAACATTATCACTTTCCCTTTTTCTCATATGTGTAAGTGCCTCTCAGCATGAAATGATTAGCTTGCTATCAATTACTGAACATAATAGCCAAGGAATAAACATTAGGGAGGAAAGAGAGACATTACCTATTATGATTATGATAAATTCTCTTATGAACTCACAGGGCTACTCCATTTGCTAAAACAGCTACATAACAAACAGGCCAAAGTAGATCGGTCTAGAGTGGGTGTTATTGCCATCATGAAACCCATGCATGGGGAGTGAACATTTTGTCTCCACTGAGTGTGATGACCTCGTGTGACCCTGTTCTCGGCTACCTCTTTACGAGTCACAGGGCAAACAAACACTAGCACCAGCTGGGGTGGCTTTGGGGTGGCTCCAAGGTGCTTAGTCTTCACTATTGTCCCTTCCCTCCTCTAGTCCTCACAGTGGTGAAGTGGACACACCCCCCGCTGAAAGCAGTGAAGTCAGGAAGTCAAGGATGGTGACAAAATAAACGAGAGAACGCAGCCAGAGGCTGAATAGATGAGTGTGCATTTTTAAAATGCTGAGGTTAGTTCAGTGAATACGTTCCCTTTGAGATATAATCACTTCACTTGTTTGTAAATGAGCAACAACAACAGAACCCAACTCACCGGGTGCTGTGTGTCTAATATTCTAGCATGTTCTACACTCACATTGTTACGGAAAAATGAAACGACCAGACACTGAGGGGTTAGGAGCAGGATCTTTACTTACGTGCACGGGCCCAGAGGAGACAAATTCCAAATTCTGAGCCCAGAACAATAGCCCCGCATTCCCTTTATGCTGGGCTAAGTGGGGTAAGAGTCTTGGGAGGCGTGGTATAGATTTGGCACGAAAAGGGTTTACAGAGGTGAAAGAGAAGCATTTACATCATAAGTCAGGGCAATTAGCATTTCATCTCTGGTATCAGCCTTGATTCCCTCTACAACATCATAATTTGGGTTCTCCAGGGAAGTTTTCTGGAGAGGGTCAAGCCCATACAATATAGAAAAAAATAAATATAGGAAAAAATACAGTAATTCAATACAGGAAAAAAAATGGAAGTTCAATATAGAAAAAAATCCTCCAAAGACATACAAAATTAATCTAGGGTAGTAGAAGCTTGCAATCTAGTTCATAATCAATACCATTAATTTGAAATGTAAAAAGTCAATATTATTCTACACTGTAGAAAAAAGGAAAAATAATCATCTTACTATATTCTCCTTCCCCTCTTCTCATCATAGTCCTTGGCATGTAAAATCATGCTGTCAAAAGACAGCAACGTGCCCTTAAGATCTGGTGAAGCCCTTCTCGGGTTGGGATGGTTTCCAATTCTACAGGCTGGGAAAGGCACCAGAACCTGACCATGGGCCCTCGAGGAAGAGAGGTGAAAAGTGAGCAGATAGCAGGGGACTTGCACTGAGCTCTATCTAAGGTTAAGTATAAAAGAGATAAAGATGTTAATGAAAAAATGAGCAGTCATTGGCTCCCATGAAAAAGCCCAAAGAAAGAATCAAGTTGTCCACAAGGCAACCCACACATTCCAGTTCCAACCTGCTCAACACCCACTTACGGAGTGTGCGGCCGACTGCGATCGTATGGGGCTTTGCAAATGGTTAAAAGGACAATTTCTTGTTGGTGTTTTCCCACTTGCTTTCATGAGCTGAAACAATGTCTTTTCTCTTAGTTACTCATGAGTTTGAAATGTCCTCACCTGAGCCAACTTGTCCTTGTGCTTTTGTTGTTTTACCTCATCGCTCTTTGATTTCATTATATACTGGAGAAACTATTCTGTCTCCAACACACACCCCAATATGGATTATTTTTCCTGAAATGTCATTTATCTTCCTATACCTTATGAAATTGGGTTTGAACTCTATTCGGTGGGACCTGCCATTTCTCTTTCTCCTCCATACGTGTGGCTTTATGAGCAGGAGGGACATTTTCTCTGCTGTCCATTATTAATTCCAAGTAATCAGTCAGCTACTATTGATGATCTATCCTTTCTCCTTTGGCAGTGATAATATTTGCCTATATTACCTCTCTCAGACGTGAGGCTGAATTCCTATTTCCAGTGCTCTAAGCAATTCTCTGTGGCATTACAGACTCGGTATAAATTTCTTTTTCACTGAACTATATTTGACGTATATTTCAACATGGTATAAATTTAAGGTGTTTAACATGTTAATTTGGTATTTATAAGTTATAGTATGGTTGCCATTAACAATGAGTAGCGCCTCTAACACGTTGCATAATTATCATTTCTTTTTAGTGGTTGGAATATTGACATTCTAGTCTCTTAGCAAGTCTGATGATTGTAAAGGACTGTCGTTGTCTGTATTTGCTGTATCGTTCATTAAATCAATAGGGAGTATTTACTACTCATTGTAAGTTTGTACCCTTAAATGACAAACTCCTACCCCACTCCCCAGTACCTGGTAACCACCATTTTACTTTCTGTTTTTATGAGTTCGGCCTTTTTAGACTCTGCATATAAGTGATATCATAGTTTTTGTCTTTCTCTACCTGATTTGTTTCATGCCATATCATTCCTGAAGGTCCATCCATGTTGTCACAAATGGCAGCGCGCCCTTCTTCCTCATCGTTGAATGATATGCATGACACCATATTTTAGGTTTCTCATTTTGGCTATCAGTGTCTGTTTGTCCCATATGGTTTCTTATTTTAATAACAACTGCAGCCCTGGCTGGCTTGGCTCAGTGGAAGGAGTGCCGGCCTGCGAACCCAGAGCACACGCCTGGGTTGTGGGCCAGGTCCCCATAGAGGGCACGCGAGAGGCAACCATGCATGGATGTTTCTCTCCTTCTGTTTCTCCCTCCATTCCCCTCTAAAAAATAAATAAACAAAATCTTAAAAAAAAACAAAACAACTCTATCACACTTTATAGAGACACCAAGTCACATAGCTTCTTTGTAGGCTCAGTTGTCTTCCATCGCAACCCTAGAATTCCGTTCTTTCACATGTAATCAAATTTGTGGAAAAAAAACTAGTTAATTTCTATTCCTTTCCTGTTTGAATTGAGGTTGTATAAGCCTGGTTACAAAGGATGCAGTGCTGACGCATGTCATTCACTTCCATTCTTTCCCCATCAGAATTACAGTGGTTGTTACAAATCACTTCACTTTCTACAATTCCTGTTTTAGATTACCTTACCTTCTATTTTACTGAAATGATTTAGGCCTACAAAACTGTTAATTTAAACTATTTATTCTTAATGTCAGCATTTCTCTGTATCTTCTTTTTTTTAAATCTCATGATGAAATTGTTTTATTTTTCTTCCAAAGGCTGTAATCTCAGGATAGAATGTCTTAATGGGTAGAAAAGTTGTTAAAGTCAGAGCTTTGCTTTCAGTTCTGCTGTGTCTATTATTTTGAAAAACTCACATTACTGCCTGGGACATTATATATTTAGTTTAATATATATTATTACTCTCATGTAATTCTCATATTTAGTACTGTTACTTTATTATTTGGCATATAATTGGGGGAAAATGTGCTATATTCTAACTTTAACTTGTAAGCCTTTTAAATAAAGAAAAATTTTATAGCTATAGAAATAATAAATGTAAAAATAACATCCTTAAAGCATTTTAAATTGCATTTGTCTCATTATGTCTTAGGAATATGATCAATTTTTGAGTACTATAAAAAGATCATTAAGCTAGCTGGCTCAATTCACTTGAATAAACAATACCATTCAAATAAATCTTTTAGTGAAATATTACATTGTAAAACTTATGCAACAGATATTAATTAAACAATGAATGTCTTAAAATACTGGTAAATTTTTAACATTATTATTCCATAGAATTATATTAGTATGATATATATATATCGTATTCGATATATATTATATATCATATTTGTATCATAAATATATCATACAAATATAATGAAATATATATATAATCATTCCATAGTTACTTGAAAATTATAAAATTGAGGGGCATACAAATTTCTCTCTCATTGGCTGTATGATATTAGTGTGAAACAAACTCCCTCACATTAATTTTTAGTCAGTATTTGCATTTAATATTCATGTTGACCTAAGGACTCTGAATGACACCCTTAAACTACCTAATTCTTACATGACTTTCTCTTTCTCAACAGGCATGCCTGCTCCGCACCTGGCAAAGAGGACTGACCACAGCAAAGCAAAATACCATAACAGTAAGTTCAAAAAAATATATTGTTTTTTATGAACATTTAAAGATAGTAATATAAACGCTATTTAGGTGATACCTTATTATTTTATGAATGATGATCACTGAATTGTAAGCAACTGAAAAACCTGGAAAGAATTACCCCTGCTCCTCACGGGATGAAGTCACTCTAAAGTCAGAAGCTAAATCCTGACGAGTTCTTCCCTGCTCTAAGGTATGTCATAGGGTACTTCTTGAAATACTCCCACCCCCCACATTTTGTTTCCCTTTCTTATTCTACTAAATCAAACATCAAAATTTTGTCAGTGTGCCTTCAGCTCATTCTTAATATGTGCTTGTGTTTTTGTCAGCCTGTGCCTCCCTCAGATGGATACTCAACCTGCATGTCCATGTATGTAAACTCCAATTCAGGGCCTTAGGAAAACAATACCCTGCTTCCTGGTCTAGTCATTGAGCGTCATCTCTGAGCAAACTGCTTCCCCCCGAACCCCACCTCCCCTAGAACACAGTTCACTTACTATCTCTGAGTCTTCAAGCCGAAGTTTTCCCACAGCCCACATTTTATCCTCTTTCCAGTATGTGGAACCATCGTTATTGTAAAATATTGATTTTTACATGGACTGTAAAGTGCTGTTAACATGTCTTCTCCTGTAAAATCAATATTTCACAATTTACTACCTCAAGAAACTGAAATTCCTTAGCATAGTTAAGCCTAGTTTAAAAGACCCTTCACAATTCAATGTACTCTTAGCAAAATGGTTTCTCACTTACTTTGCAATGAACAACTCTTTAAATTTCTACTGCTTTTGGTCCTCCCTTATACTTTTATGTCAAAGCATTTTT